>OU565297.1:18836546-19436546 GCA_913789915.3 Sphecodes monilicornis | reverse complement strand
ACAAAAGGTCAATCATTGGATTAGATCATGGAATAGTGCCTGTACACGATACAAGTGGCATTTCGGTCATGAAGTTTCAAATACATCGAGACATTACTGTACGTCTGTACCACACGTTTGTGAACATTATGGGAATTAAAAATCTTTTTAATTAAAGAAAAAGTATTAAAAGTCCCATTATTATAATACGAGGTGTATTACTTAGATTTAACCTAACGATGTACCTAGAATGGATTCGCACGCAACAATAACCCAGTATCCACTGCGCACGAGTTAAAAATTCTCTACTGAACATGAAAACAGTTTGTCTTTTGTTTATTGAACAAAATCCGATTTCATTGCGGTGTGTACAGTCAATTTTGCGGGCGCGCGTAGACAATACTTACGGAGAGCGACATTGTACATACGTACGCAGGACCACTAGTTAAATGTATGAAAATAAATTGGAACCGAGTGGCCTCGGGCGTCCGATCGGGTATTGTCTCTGGCGTCTCGATGACTATATAGTTATCACTATAGAGTTATCCCGAATCGAACGCCTGGAGGGAGACCGAGCTTGTAATATCCAGGCTGCTGCTCGGGGAACCGTAATATCATAATAGAATAGCGATGTTAGTAATATCATCGCGATGCACCGGCGTAGGCAACCGGCCGATTGACTGGTCCATGCTGCCGGGAGAGGCCCAATTTGCATCGCATTGTGTACTCGTTACGCCTTCATCCGCGCTGCTACGCAACCATACGTGCGCCTGTGCGCTGAGCAGAGCCGACGCCGATCGTCGGAGTCCTAGTCGGCTTCGGCGTCGGAGTCAACGTCGACGCTGGCGTCGGCGCGCATCGGCCATCCCGACGGCAAAACCGCCGCCGTTCCAGCAATCAGCGCCCTGGGAGAACTGTGGAAACCGCGGAAACCCCTAACTCGATTATCGTTTCTGGCGTCGTTATCGTTATTAGTCGCTCCACCGCCCGAATAACGCGCCGGAAGACCAACCTCGGCTCGACGTTGTTCCGCCCTCGCATTTGTTACACGTTTTATATCTGTTCACGATGATTTTTCTGTTACTAAAAATTGCTTTATGATGTCGTTTTTTCTATACAGGTGTCTCAGTATTGATGGTATAACCGTGGGAGAGTGATTCTACATGAAAAAAAGTCGAAAATACGGAATACATTCTTTTCATTTCACGTTTTGTTTACGAGAAAATCGAGTTTGGAAATCTGTCAAGTTCGCGTTCCTAGCATTTTTAAGAAGTAGGATCGATAGATCATTAACAGACGTGACAAACGATTCCTATTCAGTAGCACGCGTGTTCGTCGAAGAAATCGCTTTTGGAAAATTAGCAAGCTAAGAAAGAATAAGAATGCAGGAAAAGACATTCAGTGATGGTTTTAGTAGCTGCAGGATCACTTGCAACTGTTGAAACGTCACTAGAGTATGTGTGGGTATTACTGGGTATGCCTCACCCTAGTAGCATTTGTAGTGGCCAACAGTGGCCAACAGTTGGGAGTTAGTTGGGATATAATAAATTCTGCCTATAGGCACTATAAGGTACGAAATGACGCCAGAAATGTTAGCTATTAAGATATACAATGATTTTCCGATGTAGAGCGAGGTTCATTCATAAATGGAAGCAATGCCCTCTCTACACGAAAAGCGAACTTACTTTCCCAACAACGCAATACATTGACCAACATTTAAATATCACCCTACAGACGTCAGAAACGTTGATAAACAAAAAACTTGTTATTATATCCCAAATCAAATTTTGTGTTTTCTTATTTATGAATATACTCGCAATTTGTTACTGTCGCGCAATGGTTGGCTCACCAAAATTTTATTGTGTGCACCCTTGGAATTTATTTAGTTCTTTAAGTTTTTCCATTTTACAAGGCGAAGACACGGGTATTGCGCTTTGATTTAAATTTGTTGACGTAACTACGGATCCAGATCATAGCATCTATACCCCAGAAGTCTCTGTATGTACGGCGGTAGCGCATCAGCTTGTTGTTAGTACGCAGGCGGCCCGGGTTCAAGTCCAACGTGGGTATGAGGTTTTTCTTGTCTTTTTTTCAGTTGGCCTTTCATATTATAATGACGTATGCCCTACTTTGGGTATGATCGTTGGCCCACTTACAAAAAAGCGTGACAATTCTAACAGTTAACCAACCAATACTGCAACAATTTACGATATTTGTAAAAGTCGATATATTTAACCTATTAAAATAGTTTATTGATGAAAAAAGTCATAAAATTAATTTTTATATACATACTTTCAATATGCATTAAGCCCAAATAACAGGGATTTACTTTTAATATCTATATTGTACTTTGAAATTGTAAACTTCAGCAAAGTCGAGTTTTAATCAATTACGCGTCATAATTTTACATATAATATATTTTCTCATAAAGTATTTATTATTTGTACGGAGAAAACGAAAAAATTTCCTCTAACTTATATTTCTGAATATTAATTTACTATCGCAGTATTGGGTACAACTCTTTCAACCGCATGAGTATGTTACTGCGGCTTTTGACCCCAGACTATGTTGCAATCTGTGTGACGAACCTAACCTCGAATTTGCCAATATCTGTGTAGGTACATAGTTGTGAGTCTCGTTACTTACAAGGAGAATGCAAAGCCTTCGCGTCACAGATTTAGTTAAGACTTTACAGAGTTATAGATCTCGACACCCCTGATTACGAACATAACCCATTATAGGGGCAACTACTCAGTAATTTCCGAGATATTTGCAAGTTAAAGTTTTATGGACGTAACATTTCAGTTTAGTTCACTCTGTTACCAAGTAATGGTGTGGTATAGCGGCAGCGAGCTGAACTACTACGCCGCGCCGTGGGCCCGAGTTCGAGTCCCTTCGTAGTAACCTTTTTTTATATTTTAGATATATTTTTATCCGCCAAAGGGTTAATTGAAAATGATATTTATTATTTTATAGAAGAAACACTAGATCTATTACTATATACACAAAAGATTATAATTATATTAAAATAATTTTATACTATAATAATATATAACAAACAAAAATGATATATTAGAAGAAACTATTACTACATACGCAAAAGATAATAATTATAAAACAATAATTATATGAAAATAATACACATAACAAACGATAAATAATAAAATAAATAGCAATCAAAGCGGCCAATGTGGCTTGCCATCACGCTTCCTGTAATTTGTATTATATCAGTCATACTTGAAAGCAAAGGAAAGCAGAAGATTTGATTTCTATATTTATTCTACGCAACATAAATTTTTTATATTATATTACTTCCTTTGCTTTCAGGTGTGACTGATATTATAGGAAACATGATGGCAAGTCACATTGACCGCTTTGATTACTATTTATTTTCATATTTATTGTTTGTTATGTATTATTTTAATATAATTATTATCTTTTGTGTATGTAGTAATAGATCTAGTGTTTCTTTTATAAAATAATACGTATCATTTTCAATTAACCCTTTGGCGGATAAAAATATATCTAAAATATAAAAAAAAAGTATGAAAAAATGTTACACGAAGGTACTCGAACCAGGGACTGAAACAGTTCTGGAAATAACTGTTTCAAACTGTTATATATCGGTTCTGATCCAAACAGTTATGAAGAACCGAAATGATGTTATAACTGTTACGAGAATATCGGTTCTGGCTTATATCGGTTACGGTTCTCGAGAACCGATATTATTTCGGTTCTAAAGCAGTTATTTTTCGGTTCTGGATATCAGTTCTGGGTTTCGGTTCCAGTTTCGGTACTGTCTTCTGTCATTCTGTATTCTATTCTGCATTGTGTTCGGCCTTCTATATTTATTATTTAAGTAGTTATTTATTGTTATTTATAGTTTAATCAATTTTTAAATAAATAAATTTTTATAATTTTTTTTCTATATTTATTGTTAAAATAATTGTTTCAATAAATCAATTTTCATAATTTGTTTCTATACTTATTATTTGAAGTATTTCAATAATTTGTTGTTAAACTAATATATTTATTATTTGAATTATTATTTGTTTAAACTTTATTATTTAACTTAATTTATTTATTTAAACAATTATTTTAACAATAAATTAATGAAATAACCATACAAATAATGAATATGGAAACAAATTATGAAAATTTAACTTTTTAAACAATTATTTTAACATTAAATTATCGAAATAATAATTCAAATAATAAATATGTTAGTTTAACAACAAATTATTGAAATACTTCAAATAATAAGTATAGAAACAAATTATGAAAATTTATTTATTTAAACAATTATTTTAACAATAAAGTATTGAAATAACAATTCAAATAATGACTATAGAAAAAAATTATAAAAATTTATTTATTTAAAAATTGTTTAAATTATAAATAACAATAAATAACTACTTAAATAATAAATATAGAAGGCCGAACACAATGCAGAATAGAATACAGAATGACAGAAGACAGAACCGAAACTGGAACCGAAACCCAGAACTCTGTGTATAATATCGGTACTCGAGAACCGTAACCGTAACCGATGTAAGCCCGAACCGATATTCTCGTAACAGTTATAATATCATTTCGGTTCTTCATAACTGTTTCGAGAACCGGAACCGATATAACAGTTTCAATCCCTGACTCGAACCCAGGCCCACGGCGCACAGGAGAAGACAAAAATACATCAGAAATGACTCAGATTTGATATGTTTTTCAACAATTTATAAGTAATTTCATAAATAATTAAAATTTTAATTTAAGAAAAAATTTTTTTGTTACGTAATTAAAGTAATTTTATTTCATAATTAATATTGAACGATAAAACGTATTTAATACAATTTTTAACATGCATATTCTATAATAATAATAATACTGCTTTATTCAGCCTTATAGCTAATCATTGGACTTGGTTTACGATAACTATGTTTACAAACTATCTTACCCACACATTCTGTTCATTCTTTCTCTCTCTCTCTCTCTCTCTCTCTCTCTCTCTCTCTCTCTCTCTCTCTCTCTCTCACTCACTCTCCGTCTCACTAAACTATCCTACTAATATTCTATAATAAATACATTTGAATTCACTTCGTAGCCTCAGCACAGTGGTACGAAATGGCAAAAAGCGGCAACAAATCCGTAAAAACGAAAGTATTCAATGAATTTGTTTAAAGATTTGTGGAAAGATTCCCACGTGTACAATGCTTATTTTGCCAAAAATATTTGTTTTGGAAAGGTTGCTAAACATTAAGTACTAAATATGAGCTAATCGGAAATCTCTGTTTTCTGCTCATTTTTTATTTATGGAAGCAAATCTGATATGTGTCAAGAGTCGTCACTCTGGAACTGATCATTTTGGCAAGGTGTAATATTGAACTAATTGTGTGTAAAAAATCTGGTGCACATTCGTGAACTCTTGGGCGCAAAATTAAGTATGAATATCAACTTTCAGAATTTCCAAGAATGAATCGTGCGGAGGTTTTACGGTGTATTTGATGTGTTAGATGAATTTTTTTAGGAATATTTCTAAATAATAAAGAAAAATGTGAAATTCATATGATTTATTAATCCTTCATGTATAGGATTATGTACTTTGGCCTTTTTTTTTGAAAAAGCATATATGGCGAACGGTAGGGCATTATATGTTTACAAAATAGTTATAAAAAATAATATCATGACCTGAAAAAATATATAATACTTACATTATATTACGTACAAAAATCCGCAGTAATTCACGCACAGTAATAAAAACTCAGTATATATATATATTTTTTTTTTCAATTTCATTTTAATTTTGAGAAGTTGTAAATTTTGTTACTATTTCTATATGAATTAAACTTTCATTTAAAAAACGCTGATTCTTTTTTCATGGAAGCCATTGTTTAATATCCGGTCAAAGTAACCATAAAATATGATTTAGTGATAAGATGGTCTTGTGAATATATTTTTCAGAATGGTTAACTGTTGAGAAACCAAAAGCAATTGCATAGTATGTATGTATGTCATATTAATTTTTGCCTTCTCGTCACATATAAGCAATCCATAAAATTTAGTTAACAACCTAATAATTTTGCTTAATCTTTATGTCAATAACGAAATTTTTCTCTGATGATTAATAGCTTTTATGTCTTTCTACCTACTACTTCTGTCACGAATTTTGATGTCACAATTGTTAGTAGATGTTCGTGATACCCATTCTCAGATCCAAATTGTTAAATATTTGTATTCCTATTTGTTAAAACATTAACACATTACTTGTCCTAGTGATGAGTCATCTTGAACTTTCTGCTCAAACTGTTTTGATAATTTACTGTACAATAGTTTACGGTACGTAAAGTAATGTGTTCCAGAACCTACTACGGATACTTGCAAACGCTATGGTGTGTACCGTGGTATTCGTGTAACATATGTGCGTACATAAACATGGCAAAGTTGAATTGATAACTTGCGCAAAGTGAGATATTAACAACATAGAATATAGTAATAATAAAGTATATTTACTATTGTATATTTTCAGTATACCATCTCCTTCTCTCTCTCCACGAAAGTAAGTAATTATAGTATCCTCAAAAGAAAATAAAGCAATTCGACAATAAAATAAAATGAAAATATAGATGAAAGAAGTATATACACGAAAACAAATGAATATAACTTACATATGCTTAGTGTGCTGTTTAAAATTTGAAAATCATTTATTTTTTCAACTTTCCACTTGTTTTGTATTCACACATATTGATTGTATATGTACAGTCACCCATTAATATTCGGACACTCCTAAAAAGATTATAACTTTTTTAATATTGGATCGTATGATTTGGATTTTTTTTTTGAGAAGTTGGAACAATTAATTCTCTACATGGCGCAAAACAGAAATTTTGAAAAAATGATAATTGCAATGAAACTACTAAACGTTGTTTTTTACAACTGTTTTATGCGGGTCTACATATATTGAAAGTTTAACAAATACGTTTTATAGTCTGTGTCAACTGTATACACTCTGAAATTTTCAACAAGATCGATACACGTTGCAATGAGCTACAACCGTTTAAAGATGGTGAAAATTGCAGTTTTTCACAATTTTTTGGTCTATAAACTGTAATAAATCGAAGGATTCTTACGTCGTTCGATGACCGTCGCTGTTTTCCACTTCCTCCGATTTTGATAAAATTTTCAGAATGTGTACAATTCGCACAGATCTACAAAACGTATTTTTAAAATTTTTAATATAGGCCCACATAAAAAATTGTTCGAAAATTTCTTTTTCACGCGATGAAGTAAACTAATTGTTCTAACTTCTCAAAAAAGTCCAAGTCGTATGACCAACATTAAAAAAGTTATCGACTTTTTAAGAGTGTCCGAATATTAATGGGAGTGACTGTATTTCTAAAGATGACATGCAAATTCAGTTTAGGAATCTTAGAACTTCAAATATAATATTGCGAAACGAATATAAGCAAATTAAATCTATTTTACAAGAAACGATATTTAAAATCTAACTACGTGATAAAGTTTATTGCAATGAATTACGAGTCTTTTCTTTACAGTTTAAATATTTTATACATGTACACATGTAGCAAGATTATTTATAATCTAGGATACCTTACCTCCTCTGGAAATTCATACCTTTCTCAATTTATGAATTAATTGTATCCTCAAATAATTTGATTTACATAATATTGTACACGATACAGAAATATGGTTAACAATTTTATTATAATACTCTACCTTTATCACTTATTTAATTACATAATTGACTTTGTTGTTTCCTATTTTACCTCCTCCTTTAATATCGTTTGTATCTGTTCACACAATCCGATCTCTTTACCTGTAGACAGAACCCTATGACCTAGCAAAGCTTAATCTGATTATACGCTTTGTCAAAGCTTTAGCGCCCGGGAGAGTTGACACCTCCGCAATGGCGCCGAATTATGCGCGACTATCAATTGGATCCTAACATCGTTCGGCTTGTCTCGAATTGGGTTTTACTGTAACCTAAGGAGTCCAGATTGCTTCTTCATCAATTTTAGAACAATTTTCAATTTATAAAAGTCTTCGCATATAGCAGATTTTATCTCATAATATTATTTTGCAACGAATAGTTTGAAAATACATAATATTGAAAGACTGCTTATGATATATTTCTTCTAGTTGATCTAGTTCATCGCAAAATTGTAATTTTACTTTGCATTATAGTCATTTAGCAAAATTTGAAAGCTCTTCAAATATCCTAGTTTGAGTCATAAGGGAGATCACCCAAACGTCAATCACCAATTGTGGTAAAATATGCATGTTTATAGTTCAGTTAAAAATATTTTTAAGCACTATTTTTGTGTAAAGATATATAGATTTAGAGGATGCATACTATTCCTAAAAATGAGGGTTCGAAAACCTTTTAAACTCAATAATTCGAAAACTAGCATATTATACAGACAAAAGTGATCGAAATGAAAATTACTTAGATTTTTATAAGGAATAACGTGGTGAACGCGAAATTTGTGTAAAATCATAGAAAGCAATCGTAAAGTCGCTTATTAATATTTTTTACACGTTACAAAGTTTTGCGAAGAAATAGTTTTTAATATGCTTGCTGACAAATATAGCGAAATAGATTTTTAATACATTTTTACGGTCGTGGATGAACACAGATTAATTTACATTTAATGAACAAAAATATGCATTGAAACTATTAAATACATACCTGAATATCGTAGAAAATATTGGATATCGATATAAGGGTTAAAGAAACTTGGAACATAGTTCGTATTTGAAAAAATTCGCGAAAACATCGATGCCGCTCTCCATTTATTATTAAGCGAACTTATAAAATAATCCGCTCGCGATCGAGGCATCTCGATACGATTGAAGAATCATAAAAATGCAGGAATACATCCTTACGTGGCCCCTAAAGAAATGACGCTTTGATCTCTCTTCATCTCCCTCTTGCACCGTTACTCATTCCTGTTCCCATTTGAACCCCGCAGCGTCCTTCCCGAACCCTCGACCCAGCCTCCGCCCCTCAAAATATCAACTAAACGATAACCATATTTATTATTCATTTGGCCGCTTCGTTCGCTCCTTCCGCGGCCTCCAATTTTGCAGAGTAGTTTTTCAAAGAATTCCGTGAGCGTGTTGCCGCATTTCGAGGAGGATGAAGGACGGTGAATAGAATCGAGAGAGGGCAAAATGTTTCGAGGCGGCACGCGTTACATTACGGAATGCATCCACCAGAGGAGAACGGGTTTCCCTGTTTCACGTTTAAATTACGTGTAAGTCGATAGTTCGGCGAATAAACGCGCTCGATGTGAAATCAAGAGGGATCTTTTACTATTAAATTCACCAATCCCCCTGTTCCATTAAAAGGCGTACATTCTTTTTTTTACACAATAAAAGTATAGTGAATCACATAATTGTTTACACACTCTTTAAATCAAAATAACTTTTTTAAAAGTGGACCAAGCGATTTTAGTTTTTTTGCGATGCACGAAGGATTACTAAATGACGTATAATGAGAATTTAGAAAAAATTGTATTTGGTCGGTATATATGTAAACATGCTGAAAAGTTCATCTAAATCAGATAATGTTGCTGTGAGTTCAGAACGATTAAAAATCGTGGAAATTCAAAGTTTTTTACAATTTTTGGCCAATCATAGTGATTTTCACTATTTTTTTCTTGAAATTTGCATTATAGGCGTAAATAAGATTATTGTAGAAAGCAACTTTTACTTTTTTCTTCGTGATTTCAATTACATACAATTCTTTCCAAATTTTTACTACATGTCGTCCACTAAACTAATCTTTCTAGCTTCGCAGTAAAATTAAAGTCGTTTGGCCCACTTTTTAAAAAGCTATTCTGGTTTGAATAATTATGTGAGTTGTTGAAAGCAAATGAAAACAGTGGTATTGAATTTTGATAGGATCCAGGTATTATTTTTTTAATCATTAGGAATAATTTCAATATACATATGATATCATCCATGATCGGTTTTATTTTTGTTGAAGCATTTGGAGTTTTATTCAAATTTTATTTAGCTATACAGAAGTGTTTACAACTATATATGTATTTCCCAGTTAAATACTTGAATTAACTTAAACAAATTGATCATGGTCCTTGATGTACTTAAATATTTACAAGCTTGAATATTTCGTTGTACAATCAACATTTCAACGTTGTTAAAGTTAAAGTTAATGTTAAAGTTATACCTTGATTTTTATGGACTTTTTATCAGTTTAATTCGTTCAACATTGTATAAACTACGTTGCCATAAGATATGACTCAATTCTTGTATATTATTATTACAGGAACTTTTTGGATTATTCATTATTTATATTCATGCTAGAGCTGAAGTCTACTGATGAATATAAATTGGCACTATGTTAAGAAACATGTATAATGATAGAAACAATTTCTCTGAAGATTATTTTTTACTATAAAATAATTCGTCAGGATTTAAATGAAAACGTAAATTTATTAATCCATAAATGGATGCAGCTTGTTATTCTTAAGAGAATGATTATGAAACTACGTACGTTCAAAGACAGATCGTTTAAGAGATATTAATTTTGATTTTATTTGGATATATTTTACCTTTCTGTGTATAATATGTGTTACACATATGTGTATAAAAAGTGTTACATTAAGTGCACGCGCTTGCGTATTATTATAATGATAAAAATGGTGTTCAGAATGTTTCATAAATATTTAAGAAATATTCGAACTTTGTTGAAATCTTTAACAGTTTTTTTTAAGACGTATAGAACGTGGAATATTTTTTTCAATATGTTCAGGATTCAAAAAATCCCCGCGAGTATAATTCTGCGAACGTCGATCCGCTCTACGGCGCGCGGCGTCGCGAGAGCGCTAAGCTCCACAGCGACGAAAATCACGAGTCGATCGCTAAACTCGATCATGATAACCCATTGTAATCGCGACAAAGGACTCCGCCTTATTATATCGTAAGACACCGCACGCGCTGCATGTGTCATATTCACGCGCTTATCGCGTCTTATAACTCACAGTCATTGTTCTCACGAATTCCCGGGATTCGGCGTTCTTCTTACGCACGCGTCTATCGCATAAATTATCGGTTCCGGAGTGCGCGACGAATTGTATATTCGTAAATAAATTAACTTTTCGTGCATTAATCGTGCAGTTACATTGTGTTGTTCTGGTCGACCACTGTATATCCTCGTCAGGATAGTCCCGACTATCCTTCTGATAATTCTTGTCGCAACACAATAGTTAACATAAACGTTTTCTCGTAAACTTGTGATACTTGCAAACTTTTGAATCTATTAAAAAGTATCGATTGTTTTCGGTGACTTCTAAAATACTTAAGAACTCGACAGTTGAAATAATGTAAATTACATGTGAACAAAGAGACATTAAAATACGTTGAATGTAACTTTTTTAAAATATTCGGTTCAAAATCTTTAAAAAATTACATTCGAAATATGAAATCTTGTATTGAAAAAATCATATGAGCGTTAAGAATATTAATTTATATGCGATTGTTAACGATCAAGATTGTATAATTGTTTATATACAATGAGTTTAATAGAGAATATTGTGTTCAACTTTTTACCAACATAGTAGCAATGAAACAGTGCAACAGGGTACACTGAAATGACATGGTTTAATGGTAGAAATACTCTTAAGGCCCGTTGCCATCGTCTTGGAAATAATTCAATCGACGTTGGAGGATGGCGCAGTTTCATTTTCGAAATGAAGCCATGGAACGACATATTGTGTTTAATCTTGGCTCGTTTCGCTTCAGCGAACCTCCGGAATGTCTTGGAAAGCTCAACTGGGATAACTAAGATTAGTGTCGAGTACATCGTGTGATAATCCGTTTCATGAAAATGTTCATGAACGAATATGAATTGTTTCCTCCTTTTCATTTTCATCAGAACTTTAAGCTGTTTCAATTTGCAAATTTTAATTTGTCTTATGCATTTTGTTATTGACTTGATTGATTTACTCAAGATTCTTATTCTGAACAATTTCGTAGCACCTTCGATCGATTTATATTAAATAAACTATGTAATAGGAAACAATAAATTTGATTAATTTGTATTGCTTAAATTGTTTTTTTTTATTTCATAGTGGTTTTGAAAAACTTCGAAATAATTCTAATGAATTTTCAATAATATTTGTTCTCAGGATGTAATTAAAGTTTATTTTCTTGCGATAGTTATTAGTAAACTTGGACATCTAGGAAACCAAATTCATACTTGGAAGTACAATTACATCTTACAATTAGTAAAGTAATAACTCATCATAGCCAAGACAGTCTGAATTTAGGAGTTATTGCATTTTCAATTGCAGAAAGCATGGAACACAAACTTTATTTCAGAAAATTGTTTCGCCTCATAGTTTACACTCCGTTTTTATAAATGAAATTAATTTATTTTATTGGTTCTTCCGAGGCGGTACATTTTTCTTCCAATTTCTTTTTTCCCAAGTTGCATCCATAGAAAAGAGCGTTCTCTCGCATCACGCATTTAACTGACTTTTATGACTTCTAGATGTCAATCTGCGTCAGAAACTGCCAGTTTACGTTCCCCGTGCGTTTTCTCTAATTTCCTTGCTTTCCTTTGTAACGTCGATTTGGTTTTTTCTATACGTTGACGTTACAAAAGATGTAATTGTTAACTTCTACTGAAAATTTGTTAGAATTAGTTTATATATTTAATTCTTTATATAACATTCGGCAGGTGGATCAATTATCTGATAAATTTATATTCTTTATATTTGTATTATAAAGGTTTATGCTACATTATTTGATCACTGAAATATGAGCCGTTGTTTTTGAATGTGGTTTATGTCCATTTTTTGGAAAAACTGAGTTAATGGTAGTTCCAGTCAGATATGGATATCCTTGATTTATATTTTTAAGTACACAGTCAATGGTGTACAATATCCTCGTAAATTAATACGAAGTAGTTGTACTGTAAAATGTTATCACAGGAATGTTTTTGTTGAACGCGGAAAAGTTCATTCGTAATAATGATAATTGAAACAACTTTCTAATCGCAACAATTATTAATTATTACGACTTCAGTGTGCACTGCGCTCGAAGTCTTCACAGTGGGTAATAGCTAATGGGTTAAAACGCAAACCCTTAAATATCTCAATGTACGAAGAAATGGACTTATACCACTTTCAAAAACAACGACTCGCATGTTATTAATACATAGAAATTTGAAAAACTAGTAGATCTAGAACATGGTATTTTTCCACGCATGCCATCAAGAAAAACTGATTGATTCAAGGATTGATTGACACAAATTAGAATAAGATGGTTGCTATTAAAATAATTTTTTTAGTAAGGCAGATGACTAGGCAATGCAAAGTACAAAATGTATTATAGAATAATTGTAATTTGTATTCGGTACGATACAAATAAACGAAACTTATTTTAAATACATTCAACTCGCGTGGTAGTTGATTCAACTCAATATGTCAAGTGTGAAACAATAGAAATTACTTACATTATGTACCTATAATGGATTTTTATATCAATGAATTTGTTACTTTTTACCATTACTTATTAAGACAACTAAAGCCTGCAAATTCAGCAATTTATCTGTGTAAATAATCATTCTTTTCCGATATTTTTTCGAAAATATGATCTTACACCTCTTAATTTTTTCTTGTGTGGTACATAAACTAAAGTGTTTAAAATTTATTTTATTTACTTTAAATAAATTTGCAATAACAATTCGACTAACACAATACTTTCGACGATCGTCTGCGCGGAAGTAACCGAAAAACAGCGGCAATGTTGAGCGAGCATTGGCAGCGATCACACGCGCCAGGGAGGGGGAATCGATCGTGTATCGAACGCAACATCCTTCATACAGGAAACAAGAGCGCGAAATTCTAAACTCGACATAAAGTTTATGAAGAGCAGCCTACACCACCAAAAATATATACATAAAAAAAAGAATAGTTGCTGCTTGTGCTAATATTATACCTGAAGTTATTGAGAACGCTATACGACCTGTCATTGTTCGCCTCAGAAAATTTGCTGCAGTTACAAACGTGTTAATTACATAATTGTACATTTGAGATGTAGCGACAACACAATAAAAGTATTTTTAGTTCGTTAACGGTATACGTTGGATAATTATTTAATTTCAGAGGGTTAAAACATGTGGTGGCCGGGTTGAATATTTGGTGGAAACGCGTTTATCAAACAAAGTCCGCATCCGTTCGGACGTCAATCTGTGTCAAGAAGTTCAAAAGAGCGTTCTCCTTGCTCTTTCTTTAATTCCACCCATCCCGCGCTCTCATTTCCTGCACCCTCCGAATGCCAAGACTCCGGCGTTGATCCTCTTCCCGTCTTGCGTTCCCTCTGTGTCTGAGTCCCTGAGGATGAAGGGATCAGAAGAGAAAGAGATATGGATTGACACTCGAATTCCTTCGGTAAAGAATCCTCCATTCGCCCGGTCATTTTTCTTATCCGCTGCACATCCGAGACGCGGTCTAACAAACTGGATTCATCAAAGTCGACACCGATCGTCCATTCACGACTGTTTGATTCTGTTCCTCGGATTTCAGCGGTCTCGGATAGAGAATCGAAAAGATTTCACGAATTTATCGAATTCTTTAATTACTTCACGTTGAGTTATCTGAACGTACCTGCAATCCTAAGTGAGCGATGACGCTATATAACTTATTAATTCATGATGCTCATTTGAGAAAGAATAGGTTGTTTATTAATTATACTCATTCGTCCCTTTAATCACTTTGATACATGTCATTTTAATGTTCTGAGTAAGTAATATGCCCTGCACATTGATTTAGTATATGTAAATCAAGTGAATTAACATATTTTCTACAGTTTTTCATTTTCAAACAACGAATTTGTAAACATGATTGTTCATTTTTCTATCATATTCATTTTTTATTATTGTGTCAAATTAACGAGGGACGGTTGAGACTTAAAAATAATAACGATTTTTTATGACAATCTTGAAAATATAGGCAACAATAAGTAATTAGTTTTCCCTTTAGAGAGCGCATTCATTTTGAACGATGTTATTCAGTTTTGGTATTTAAAATTACTTATTTGACTTTAATGCCATTCAAGAAAAGTATTAAACTTCAACTGAGGTTTCATAAGCTTAATAAAAAGAAACAAATATTTAGTTCTGAAAATACCAAAACTGGATGCTGACCGATAATTAATTATTGTATATTCCATTGCAGTTTTGTAACGTATAAATGTACGGCTTGTTCGAACTTACTAAAATAATAATTGATTAAGTAACTATCGATATATAGTCGCATCGGTATTTAAGTTGACGCGGTCGAATTTGAAGAACGCGTTTCATTGTTTTTCTAGTGCACATGTTGTACTTGATCTTCTCGTCATTTGCTTTTGTTATCATTGAGTATGACCATTGTCGCAGTTAATTACAAAGTTTCGAACCGAAAGAATCGCAGTAATTGTATTAATTACAAATATCTCAAATTCTTGTCCATATTTTACCAGCCGGAAAGTAAGTTGACGCAAATAAATTTTTTATTTTCTAATAAAACTTCATGGCATATAATTACTTTTTAATAATAATAATATACTTTATAGCGTATAAAATGGTTTTAACATATATTCATATTCATAAATAGCTGTTACTTACAGAATGCCTAAAACTAGAGAATTGGAAGTATTTGAGAGAATGAAGAACAACCGAAGAATGGAAGGAAAAAGTTGGCAACAAATAGCAATAGAGGTTGGAATATCCAAATAAGGTATTTGTAAAATATGCCAAAAACTAAAAAACACAGGTAAACCTGAAAATTTGATAAGAACAGGTAGGAAAAGGCACACATCCGCTGGTCAAGATCGACAAATATTCAGAGAAGTAAAAAAATCCGTTCATTAGTGTAAAACAAATAAAATAAAATCTATCATTGCCAATATCAATTACGCAAATTAAATCCCGCATACACGAGCATAATTTATGTGGATGGATATCTCGATAAAGACCGCACATATCTAGTGTACATGCTCAAAAACGTTTAAATTTTGCCAAAGATTTGTATAAGAAACACATTTCATTTTGGAAATCCATACTATGGAGCGATGAGTTCAAAATTTGAATAGAATTCGAATAAGAGGAGAAAGTGTGCTTGCAGAAAAAAAGGACAGGCGTTTGAACCGACGTTAATAAGTTTCTACGTTAAACACGGCCGTGGCAGAATAATGATATGGGGTTGTTTCAACGACAACCAAGTTGGAAAGGCAATAATTTATGGAAGATTTACTGCTGTAAAATATATAGAATTACTCTATTGAAAAATTCGGAGTCAAGAAGGCCTACGTTTTTCAACTTGATAACGACCCGAAGCATACGGCAAAAATAGTTAAGGGATTTTTAGCAGAAAATAATATTTCTTTCCTCTCATGGCCATCTCAGAACCCGGATTTAAATCCCATAGAACATGTATGGGATAAACTAGAGAATTCCAAAAATGAGCGATACGTAAAAGTTCGATTCGCCGGTGCTTTAAAAAACAATTAGAATGAGATTACTGCTGACACGTAAGAAAAATTAATACAGAGTACGCTCAATCGCTTCATATAAGTAATTAAAGCGAAGAGTTATGAAACCTCGTATTAATTAATTCAGTATTTATTATTGCTATATAGTTTAGCATAGTATTATTTAGATTATATGTAGGGTCAACGTAATTTCCGACATCAGCAATAATAAAAAATGGCTTTAATTTATTATTTTTTTCATATAAAATAAAATTACTTTTTGTGTTGAATTTATGATGACTAAATAAATATATTTCTGTTACAAAGTCATATGTCATTTTCTTCTATTACATGCTTTTATCTTCAATTTTCTAAAAATATAAGCATCAACTTAAATACCAACGCGACTGTATCAAGTTTTAGACAATAAACATAATACCTTTGACCATATAAAATTAATTTAAAATGAACTTTCTTGTTTCCAATGGCTGTAACTCTACATTATAAGATACTATAGTGAATCTTGTCCTGCAAAATGAAATACATTTCTCAATATTTCACTGTGTTGAAAAAAAACTTCATTGTGTATTTTCCAATCGAGGTTTGTGTGAAGTAACCTATGCAGAAAAATCTGCGAAAATAAAAATTACTTGTCAAAAAAGCATAATGACATTTTCAATACCGAATAGAATATTATCGAATTTAAAAAATGACAAATAAGTATGTAGGTGTAAGAAATGCTATGCCATTTGAACACTAACATGGAAAGGATATCGAAAATTTCATACATTTTCTCATTGTGCAACTCTTTTCATTATTAATTAAATTCTCCAGACACTCTGTTTTATCAATATAAATATTGTAATACATTTTACATTTTTAAATGTAATTGATCAAAATAATATTACTTTCACATTACCGATTTGGAGAATTGGATTTAAGCAAGAAGAAAGAAAAATGCAGAATTTTGTGCAAAGAACATCAAGTTGTCCTCCAGCCTGTCAACTACCTTAGATGTTTGATACGGTGACAAGAGAAACACCGCACTAAATCATCTGTCGCCCTCAAATTCACCCCCGTAGTGCCAAAGGGAACCTTAAGTCTCAAGCTGTCTGTCCTACGTCATTCA
This sequence comes from Sphecodes monilicornis, assembly GCA_913789915.3. Lineage (NCBI taxonomy): Eukaryota > Metazoa > Arthropoda > Insecta > Hymenoptera > Halictidae > Sphecodes > Sphecodes monilicornis. The sequence goes on along the minus strand of OU565297.1, from coordinate 19,418,944 downwards.
TGACTTGCTCCACCCGGTTATGAACCGACCCTGTTTGGCTTTTCACGTTTAAAACATCGTGTTTACTCTTAATCACATTTAGGAAGATCAATTTATCACAATGACGTCTTCGTCAACAATCTAACAGTTCCGGCATTTATATCTTTTGTGCTGATAACGCATTACCTTATCACAGTATTATTTACTATATAATCAAAGATCATTTTTAGGAATCTTCGAATTGTCTAACTTAAAGTTCAGAAGAATTTAGTTACCTATTATTCAGGTATACCTTTATACTATTTATAAATAAATATTAAAAATTGAAGAAGACCATTTGTTTAACATTCTACACACTGCATACTTTATTATATTTGTTAACCCTTGTAATCGACTGTCCCCTCTGAAGTACCAGAAAAACTTAGTATATTATGATTCACACAAAACAATTCCTACGTTACTAAATGTATTCATGTTTAATAAGTTACTGAATGTTCTAGTGAGGTACGAGTAAATACATTCGATTTCATATGGACGCAATCAAAAAGATCATACATAATGAGAATATTCTAAGCGAGATGAAATATCCGAATTCTGAAGTTAAAATAGCTTTGATTGCAAAAGGTTAATTTATATAAAAAAAAGTATAATCTACTATACAATGTTGATACAACAAATTGTGAGGAATGAACATTTTAAATCGAATTATACGTATGTAGGGAGTACAAATAATTTTCTTAAATGAATTTTGTAAAATAATGTACTGAATCAAATATTTTCAACTCTTAACCCGTCTCGTGCTATACAGGGTGAGTGCGAAGAAACAGAACACCTAAATATCTCCGTTACTTTTCGTTGTACAAGAAAACTTCTTAGGACAAAGTTACACTGTTTGAAGGGCCACATGTAACGATGTAAGGGTAAAAATTTTCAAGGTCATTTTTTTTTATGAGATTTCAAGGTCATCGATGTTTTTTTAAATAAAATGATATATCTTCGTTAACGTAATGTTGTAGCTGTACATTATACTTCGTATAACGAATTCATCCATGTAACACAATATGAACTACAAATGACCTTCATCCCAGAAAAATGGAATAAATAAAATTCAATGTGTAAGATTCATTTGCTTTATTTCTGTTACGCAAAATGTTCAAAAATATTCCCTTGGGCTGCTATACATTCATTTAGCTGTGAAGTTACAAAACGTAGTGCTGTGGAATTCATTTCTGAGGGAATCGACGCACAAGCCCTGACGATTCTTTCTTTCATATCGTCTACAGTGGTTGGTGGTTCATGATAAACATCGTCTTTCAGTTTTCCCCATAGATAGAAATCAAGGGGTGTAAGATCTGGTGAGCGAGCTGGCCATAATACGGGTCCGTTACGTCCAATCCAACGATTTGGAAACTTGTTATTCATGAATTGTGTTACGACACGGGAAGAACGGGCTGGACATCCGTAATGTTGATACCACGTATCTTCACGAATGTCCAAGGGTGTATTTTCCAGGAGAATTGGTAACGATTCTCGTAAAAATGCAATGTATTTTTCTGCATTTAATGTTCCGGTGATAAAGTGAGGCCCAATTATTTGGTTGTTTAAAATTCCGCACCAAACATTGACGGACCATGGTCTTTGTTTGTCGACTGTCCGCAACCACCGCGGATTTTCAGATGACCAATAATGCATGTTTTTTAAATTTACCTGCCCGTGATTCGTAAACGAAGCTTCATCGGTAAATAATACTTTAGTAAAAAATTCTCTATCGTTTGTCAATTGTCTCAATCCCCACTGGCAAAAGTTTACACGATTTACAAAGTCTCTACCATGAAGTTCTTGGTGAATTGATAGGTGAAAGAGGTGAAATTTTTGTTCATGGAGTATTTGCACTACACATTTTTGACTAATGCCACTTTCTCGTGCGATTTGCCTCGTATTAGCATGAGGATTTATATCCACTGCCGCCAGAACATTAATTGTTTGCTTCATTCCTTACAGTCCTCACCTTCGAACATTTTTTATTTTCAACACTACCAGTTTCACGGAATTTATTTATCACATTGAAGTAAACGGAAACCGATGGACAATTACGATTAGGAAATCGGTCCTTGTACAACCGCACTGCTTCTCTTAAACACTGTCGACTTTCTCCATAAAAGAAAATCATATCAATATTATCTTCCTTCGAGTAACGCATTGTGAAAGGTTCACCGATAAACTGATAGATTAGAAATCTTAGAAACAGTGGAAATCTGATAGCAAGAAGGTCTTCAGAGTAATTAGTAGTTGATAAACACGATTCTGTACGAGCGCATTGGTGAAGGTATTTATGATATCATTAATGTCTTCCTGTCAACACCGAATCTGTTATGTTGTGTATTGCGATACATTTGAATGTAAGCAGCTCAAGGAATATTGAACATTTTGCGTAACAGAAATAAAGCAAATGAATCTTACACGTTGAATTTTATTTATGTTATTCCATTTTTCTGGCTTGAAGGTCATTTGTAGGTCATTATTGTGTTACATGGATGAATTCGTTATTTTGTCAGCTACAACATTACGTTAACGAAGATATATAATTCCATTTAAAAAAAACCGATGACCTTGAAATCTCATTAAAGAATGACCTTGAAAATTTGTCCCCTTACACCGTTACATGTGACCCTTCAAACAGTGTACTTTGTCCTAAGAAGTTTTTTTGTACAACGAAAAGTAACGGAGATATTTGGGTATTCTGTTTCTTCGGACTCACCCTGTATACAAGACTACATTAATTGTAAGATTTGTAGTATTTGATAAGATTTTAAAAAAATTCCTGTTAGATTATCAACAGGACACAATCGAATGTTCAAGTTTAGTTTGCAACAAATTCTACGAAATTATGTGAATTTTGTTAAAAGTCACATGTACGACGAAGGGTTGACTCTATCGTTGCACTATCAGACTCAATCCGTGCAGCATTAACAAACCACCAAACCGTCTAAATCCTATAAAACATTAAGTGCGATACAACGATACCGGGTTTCCGTGGAAGTACAAAAAGTCTCCCATAAAAAACCAATTTCTCAATCTTTCCATCTGAGAACCTCTACGTGACTGCGTTCCACCCCAAGTAACCGGGCGCATCCCCCCGATAAAACCTTATCGCGAGCATTTTGTCACCGGTTCCGTAGATGAACGCGATAGATCGACAAACACGGGGCCCTATTAAAAAAGGTAAACAAGCTTCTCACGACTTTTTAATCGCGAGAAAACCAAGGGACAAAGCGTGTTCAGCATGGAAGTGGATGCTAAAAAGGTTGACTCGACATAAGGGATTATTGCGCCTGGAGTCGATGCTGAAGACGAGGGCTCTGTCGCGCGAGAGAGTGAGAGAGATAGAGAGAGAGAGAGAGAGACAGAGAGAGAGAAAGAGAGAAAGAGATAGAAGAAGGGCAGGAGGGATGAAGAAAGGGGTGGGTGGAGGAAGGAAAAATAAAAGGAAGGAGCAACAAAGCAGTCAAAGCTGGAAGTCGATCCAGCGCGTTGCAGGAAAGAATTCCACCCCCTCGATCTTCGACGTGGAAGCTTCCAGCAACTCCACTGGCAGCACAACCACGAACCACCACCACCGCCATCACCACACCACCACCACCGCCACCTTCTGCCCTTTTTCGCTCTCTTTCACCCTCTCCGCCCCATGCCTCCGCAATACCGGAGGCTGGCTGACGTTCCCGCAGGAAGAACATGGCTCCCAGGCAGGATCCATCCTTCTAGCCACCCCTCCAACCACTAGTACCCAGCTCGGCCCGTTTTCTCCGACACCCCCACCCTCGCCGCCTGGTTGGCCCCTCGTTGCATTTTAAATCAAAGCCCCGGAGGTAACGCAATCACCAGGCATCACGACGCTTCCACAATTTTCTACTTTAAGCTACTTTATGTATTAGTACCCCTCCCCGGTTAGCCGTGTCTGTCTCTCTCCTCCTCCCCCCCCCCCTCGTCGATCCGCGGGGTAACCCTCTACCCTTCGTCCACCCCTGTCCGTTCATCTGGCCTGCTCGTTTCCTACTGGCAGCCAAAGCAAGCAACCGCTGTTACATTAGCCCCCTGCTACCCTTCCCCGGTTCGGTGCTCCGCAGTCTTTACTATCTCTCGCACCCCCGGCCGCTTGGAACGAACCCCCTCTCACTCCTGTACCCGGCCCGCACCGTCTCCCGACTGCGGCGTAACGAGATTATTTTATTAAACAACCTCTCCGCCTCGCTTCCCCACGCTGCTGGAATTCTAGGTGAACCGGCTGGAGAACCGAGGACCGGCGGGTTACGGGGATAACGAGAGATCTACAAGATGCAGTCGCCGGAGCTTTTACACGTGGTCGGAACGTTTTAGCCGAACGACGCACCGAGCTTCGAACCCAGCACAGTGCAACGTACGCTGCGCGTCTTGATGTACGACAAAACGAAGCTACGAGCTTTCCTTGATGTTACACGGTAACTTTGTAGGCGTGTTTGGAAACACTTTGTACGATTGACACATGTACACTGCGTGACAAAATGATAGAATACATTAAGATTTACATGATTTTAAATTATTCTCTCATTCCATCTGAAATATGTTTCTATACACTACTTCCGGATACGTCTAATAACATATGTATATAAGTAAAATCAAATTGGATTTTACCAATTTGTTTAACTTTGTTTGACAAAGATGGCAACAGCACACGCGTATAGAAACCTAAAATAGTAACAGAGTTGTGAATGAAACTTTGTTGCGTCTTTATTAGTAGTGGTTCTATTACGTGAAGTTTTATATAATTTTTTAATACTTTTCTGAGTAAACTTTTCCCACTTCTGTTGAATACATTGTTTAAAATCATTCAGCGGTTTCAGATTGTCTGCTATTTTTGTATACTACTCTGGTAAGATTCCTCTAACAATGGAAAAGTGTCCACTACTTTTGGAGTATGAACCACAGTGTTTTTGTGTTGAAAAGTGAATTTATTTTCAACAACACTTGTAGCATATGTGTTCGTTTGATCATCAATAATTTCGAAATTCGTTGCGCTATTCATTTTTCCACCAATCAATTTTATGTACATTTTCCTATAATAACAATGGCTACATGGCTTTGCATAAATACATTATAACTTTACAACTACTGTGTGTGACTTTTGATATTTCTACCGCTGAATATTGTTCCTTTTTAAGTTTTCATATGATATACAATATTTTACGAGCATTTAATTACTTATCATTGCCTATTTTCATTAATCTATTGTCGTTATTAACAAATGTAAATCGCACAACGTTATTGTACAGTTTATTAACTATGTTCCACGTTCGATACTTACTATTCAGTAGCTTATGTACAACTGAGGAGCGTAGATTTTGTGCTTGAGCTATCATTTTGTCCCGTTTGCATACTACAAAATTTAGATTCGCAATCCTAAAAGTTTGTCGAAGAGAATATTCTGGGTTATGTCAGAAACTAGTAGCAACATGGAACATGCATTTTTACCAGTTTTTATGGCAATACTTTAAAAATTATAAGATGAACTATGCTTTTGTCAACGATATACTTATCAACGATCAACTTAACAACGATATACTTATCGTCAATATATGGAGGAGTATGAAGTTGTCATTGCTATATTATATACATTTTAGTCCAATGTCATTATAAGGTCACATCGTTGTACTCATCTTGATATCGGCTATCACACTGTAAAGTTAAAAATATATTGTCTCGTTTAAAAGGTATCGATGTCCTTCAAAAGACCTCCAAGACAACAACAATCAGAACATTTTTATCATCGTATTTGCCTCCTTGAACAGTAGAACTTTCTTCTTTAACATTTTCTTCTATCTTCAATCCTAACGCAGACATTTATGACTTAAATGGTATGACTTAAAAAAGAACAAATTTAACTAAAAGGTAGAGTAACATGTATTTTATATATTTTATGTCAGTAAAAACATTTACACACGTTTTCTGTTTATGTACAGTCAACAGTTTGGAATTGACTTAAAGGTATGATTTTGGCAACCGGCATTCTAAGTCGTACCACATAGCTGCCAAAATTGTACCTGTACAATGTAGTCTGGAATGGTATATTTATTGAGTTTCAAGTACAGGGTGTATACAAATTATATGTCACGACATCCTTAGCGGGATTCTACACTTCTAGATCGGTGTAGATGTGTTAAAAGAACGTGACGCAAAGTCCTTGACCCTTTTTTCAAGTTCACAATTTGTTTGTATTGCATCGTATTTTACTCGTTGCGAGGAACAAAAGTCTTAATGAAACCATGGGTCTCGAGTCAACAATTCTCTTAAAAACGATTTTGAAAAATTTGTTTACGTTCGAAGCCTTGTTTTCGAGAAATTAGAGTTTGAAAATTCCCCAAACACGCTGACTTCTTACAAACGCTAGGAATGCGAACTTGATGGATTTTCAAACTCTAATTTCTCGAAAACGAGGCGTCATATGAAAAAAAATTATTCTATATTTTAGACTTATTTTCTCATGTAGAATCACCTCCTTCGCGTTTATATCATCTTGGGACACCCTGTAGACATGTGGAATAAAATAGATCACGACACTTTAAAGTCGCTTTTTAAGAGAATGGTTTGAGACCCATGGTTTCTTTGAGGCTTTTGTTCCTCTCGACGAGTACCATACGCTGCAATACAAACAAATTTTGTCCTTGAAAAAAAGGGCCAAGGTCAATTTTACGGCATATTGTTTTAACAGGTCTCCACCGATCCAGAGGTATAGAATCCTGCTATGGTAGTTGCATCATATAATTTTTATAGACTCCGTACATTTGGAACAGCAATAGACTTTGTCATCTTTTAAAATATTTGTCTTCGAGACGGATTTCCTTACATAGAATGCAAAACGGTTGCTCCTCATTTTAACTACACAACAGTATGATTCAGGCAACGCATTGACTTCTTAGAAAATGGTTCATTTCATCTCAAAATGACGTTTGAGAACTTTGTAAAATATTGTATAAGTAATGTAAGGAATCTAAGCTTACGTTGATGTAAAAACAAATATAATTAGGATAATTTTAAGACAGATGATGCTTGTTCAAGTATATAAAAATATTACATAAGTCTTACCTGTTATTTTTCAAGTCAATAAAAATAGCAAACGAAACACTTTTTCATACAAATAATAGGTTATGTAGTAATCAAAATGAGTGACTTCTTTAGACATATTAGTAGATATCGCCACCCTTCGGTTTTAACAGATATCTCAATGTGATACGATTTAGTGTTCTGTTTCTTGTGAATCACCTTGTATACAGGGTGCCCTAGAACAGTTGGTACAAGCTGGAATTAGGTGATTCTACGTGATAGAATAAGTAAAAAAGAACGAATAACATTTTTTCGGTTGACGTTTCCACTTCAAGAAAATTGAGTTTGAATGTTCGACACATTTGCGTGCCCTAGCATTCGCGAGAAGTAGAATTGGTTGGACATGATCAGACGCGTTCGCTGGTTCCTATTTAACAGCACGCGTAACCGCCGAATTTTCAAACTCAATATTTTCGTTAATAAAGGCTTGACCGAAAATATGTTATTTGTTACTTATTGTATCATTATATGATTAATGTATTTACGGTATTCAGGGGTTTGTAAGACGCAAAAAAAGTCTACATTGATAAACATTAATGACATATACTTCATATTTTAGAATGAGGAATCTTTTAATTGGCAGAATTAGTTTTTCCCACATTCTGATTTCTATGCAGTAATCTACAAAACTGGGAATTTGTATAAATTAATTTTGTTGCTGACTATTTTTAATGTATCCGAATAATGTATCACTTTGAGTGAGAAATCAAATGTATCAATCTAACATAAAATGTGCCAATCTAATATTGATAGCGTTTAGTAAAGTAAAATAATGATTATGTAAAATAAATTTTAGCCATATAACTCAACGAATAAATGGAGTACTTAAATATTTTTACGTTTTCCAGAAAGTCAATTATCATTTAATAAATTTAGATAAGATGGTAAATAATGACGTTGTCAGTAGAATTAGATTGTATGTGTCAGAATTAGATATTGATGTGTCGGAATTCGATATACAATCGATATTTAAAGCGATATTATTGACTTATCGAAGAACAACTGAGGAGGGAATAGGTTGACGATTAGCGTATTGGACATCGATTGAAAAACAGCAAATTGTACGAGACGCGCAATTACGCAATAAAGATTATTACAGCATTATACAGTTATGTATGCAAGTAATAATTATTCGATAATTCCTTCCCCGTGTCGAAAGAGCATTATGTTAAATTATGTTAAACTATTTACGTGTCAATACATTATTTTCAAGATATTATAATTACCAAGAATAGAAAAACATAAAAAGTAACCCAAAAAATGATAGGTTTTTTCATGATTTTTCTAGTAAACTATAGTTCATGTCAAGACATAAATGACTGAAAAATTTTAAGTTACGTTGACAATCACATTATGAGATATCACAGATCAAAGTTCATTAATGTGTTACAGTAGTGTCGCGATGACTGCAGCAACTTCGGATCCGAAACATTGCGTTTTGCGCGACAGGCATGATTCCTCGAGATCCCTTTATCTTTTGCCGCCAGCGTCGCGTCGAGCAACCGAAACCTAATCGGCACCAGCGTGTCGGTGAGCTAATACTAATAGGAAAAAACATTTTTGTTTTTAATTGTTTTTTCATGAAACCTTTACGAACACATTCGTGTTTATGTCATATTTGGTCTCATTTTAATCAGAAAAATATCACGAACAAGTTGGCAAAAGTTTCACAACAAGATAATAAAACGTAAAAACGTTTCACAATTACATTTATTTGTTTCAGCAATCGATACTTTTGATGTTTGCCGACTACTCGACTTCTAGTCTCTTTTCCTTTTTCATTCGCTGTCATCGTTGCGCCCGAAACGTATTATCGCCAATTAAACATGTAAATATGATCCAAATTATATCGTGTTTGGTATCATTTTTATTAGAATAACGTCAAGAAATCGACTTTGTTGGAAAATGTTTCATGAAAAAATAATAAAAAACAAAAAGTTTTGTCATTGCATTTAAATTGGCTCACCGGAATACCTGACCCGTCTCATGTTACAATTTCTAGGCCGAGTCGAGCGGCCGAACTTTGTGGCCCCTCAAGGGGTATAGCCCGCAGTAGGAGGGATAATTTTACTGCGTCTATCCTATAGGTACAGCCTTGTAGCACTTTTTGCGACAACACTGTATATCGTATCTAGAACGTACCGCCTTCTACAAAAACTGTTTCCAGGTTTCTCTAATTCTTAATCACGAATTTAAATAAGGATTTTCAAAATTTGTAAGGACCGATATCTTTATTTTTCCAAGGCATTGATTGTAAGGTTCGCGTTTTTTGATAAGTTTGAGATTCGCAGTATATAAGTCTCATCATGATAACTTATATCAGGGGTGATGAGCTTTGTCTCTCCAACTTCCGAAGCTCACGATAACTAATACATATTTTCCGAGTCTCAATTTTAAACACAGAATACCAACTCTGGATTACAGCAAATGCGGTATTTCAATTGAAAGTCCATTATTAGCGAAAGTATACATATATGGAATCCCGATACCGGAAAATACCATCATATTTTTATACTTCTTGATAAAGGCAAAATCGGGCGAGAAACAATTACAGAATATTGTTGTACATATGAAAGTGGTGTTCGACCGGTTCTCCGTTGGTGCGGTTCGCATATGGTCAATATCATGGAATACAGGTGTTATGTACAGAAAATTCTCTCTGCGTGTATTTCGATTAGAATTTTCTAATCTCTTTCCTGAGAACGGAAAACGCCCTATTCCAACTCCTTTGTTTATTCAGTACAATGCCAGTTCCATAAGATTTTCTAATATAGAAATTTCGAGAACATCCTCAAGATTCCCTAATACAGAAATATTGGGAGCAACCTCACTTAGATTTTACAGTATATAAATCCTCAACTTTTAACCCTTGTTGGGCAGTGCATAAAGTACAAACAGACTATACATGTCGTTTCGCTGAATCTCATTTTGGAGCTGGCTGTATTAAGTGAGATCGGACGTAGTCACCCTTTCGAATCGAATAACATTATAGATTCCGCAAATAGGGAATTAATCTATAGTGGCATTATTATTCCATCACTCCGTGTTCCTCGCATCGCCAATACGTCATCCGACAGGCAGTAGTACCTAGATAAGTACACAATATCGTTCATACACACTTAATTCTTATCGTGATAATAACAGTCGTACCAGAGCCAGTTTCTTGTAACATACAATTTAGTACAAGGTAAATAGTAACAATTGATTGTTTGGCGGCTGTTGGAAACATATGAGAGAAGGAAAAGGAAAGGGCGCGCGTTTCGTGCTGGGCCCATTAGAGGACTCGTCAGTTAGGCTATCTAGCAGGTCCTGCCTTAGACACAGGGATATCGTAAGGACGGTTTAGGACGTTATACATATATACGAATCGGCGAATGATCAGGTACTAGCGAGAAAGGCGTTGCCTTGTCTGTCTGTCCATCTGGTGACGAGCGTAGGAGGTAGCCGCCACAATTGTAACCCACCATTCGGATCCAGCAATTCTTAATTGACCGTTCCCACATGATGCAATCTTACCGCTCGGGTTGTATCAATGAATTTATAATATTAAAGTTCCGAGGCCGTTTCTCAAGACAAAACTGTTTTCCAAACTATGCGCTTCCCTGATTTCGCAACAGGGTCATCCACCAAATTTCTCATACATCCTTGCAGCTCCCTGATTTCACATCAGGTTGTCCGTGTACCATTTTAACAATTGAAAACCATATTAGTCTTTAAACCATAAACCGCTCGCCGTCCACGGGTGCTATCGCTCGGCCCAGACTCATAATACAGGCACCAAATCCAGATATATGTAATATATTTATAACAATACCTAAAAACTAAAAGAAGTTACTAAAATTACCTAAAACTCTGTACGATTTAGGTTGATGCGTTAACAAACTTTAACCTCTGCAGTATTAAAATAACTTTAATCTCAGAAAGTTATTGTCAACTGAACATGAAAATTTGCATCGATTCATCTTTTGATAGAAGCTATCAATAGGCACAAAAATGTTCCAAAATCAAGGAACTCGAAAGGGGCGAATTGTTGGATCAGTTTTTCTATTTGGCAAGCTTGTTGCTTCCTATTAACGAAAACCACTTCTATTTTTCATAAAATCCCGCAAACTGATAATAAAAATCTGATCATCTAAAAAACATCTATGAATCTTTTATTCAATTAAAGAGAAATAACTCGAAAATTCATTTATTTTACACTGTGGTGTAAAAATTATCTTGCTGAGTGAGTGAGAGAGAGAGAGAGAGAGAGAGAGAGAGAGAGAGAGAGAGAAATTGGAATCGGATAACTGGATATTTTCTGTGCGGGTTGTATTAAATTGGGTGATCAGTTGATGAAACTTTGGTCTAGTATAAGATACATGTGTTTCCTACGTGGCATGTTCGTTCGCAAGCGTGGCGAGGCGTAATCCGGTCACCACAAAACACGATTATTCTCCTGACTCGGTCTCATGCTCTTTCTTCCCCTGTTTGCCTCCATACTTCTTCCCTAAGTGTTCAATTGCTCCCACTTGCTTCTTTCTGTGTTACTTCCTCTACGTATTTCTACCCTTCAATTACCCCCCTCCTCCGTATTCTTCTATTACTTCAGTCCTTGTGTTAACTTTCCCGTTTTTCATCTCTACTTCTAAGAACTTTTATTTATTTGTTTCTCTTTCAACTATTTTTATACCTATCGCTGCGTTATAGACGCAATCCTTTCTTTCGTCTGTTCATACTCTTGATTCTTTTCATCGTGGCGGTGCTCGTATCCGTTTCTTGTATTTCATAATTCTGTTTACCTTGGGTATTTCCTTGCCTTGTTTACACTTTTCCTTCTCCGATATTATTGTACTATTTTAGTCTCCTCTATTTTGTAATATTCATCTTTTATCTTTTAACCATAGTTAGATAGCAGATTTTCATGCAGAATAAAAATTCTTTTTCGCCAATATCAAGAAGCTGGAGCCTAATAAAACATTTCTTCGTTTCTCCTATTTTAAATTATACTTTCAAATCATACTTTCCTTTGTGCCAAATACAAGAAGTAGAAGCTAAGTAGTTTATTTCTTCGTTGAATAATTTTAATAAATGTATAAAATCCACAATCTACTCGTTCCTGTTATTTTCTATAGCTTTTCTGTCACATATTTTATTTTCACCCCTAACTGTTTTCACCCCTAATTGGACCAAAATAACGTTAACTTTCGAATCCAATTATTAGTGTTCATCAACAATTGACCTCGATAATGGTTTTGAACTTAAATTGTCAATTTTCACTAACGAAACTCTTAAACTGTTACATTAAAATGGATGAAATGAAAAATTAAAATGAAAGAACACTTGTTTGCGTAAGGAATTTAATATCACAATTTTAAAACACATTAGTGACTTTGTGGTGTCAAAAACTAATTTTGTTGACTACATGTTTACATATATTAAATGTGCATTTATATTGTTACGACGTGGTTGTGTATACTTCAATTTTAATTTAAAAATACACTGTAAACTATTGTGCAAAATAAAATTTGTCTGCAGTAATTGCACTGTAAAGGAGCTACGTAAACATTTATTTCGTTCCTTAATAATTTCAATCAGTTGAGAACAATACAATAGTATGTTTGAATTGTTTAGATGTCTTTACATTTTTTAGATGTAATGAATGCATAAAATCCGCAGTCTGCTTATAATAATTGAAATGCTGGAAAAAATTTGTTACAGTGGTAAAATGTTTTATATTCAAATATTCAAACAATGTTAATGTGTAAACATTCATGAGCGGAGCTCACGGCATCTGAGTGTCCACGTAGCGTTTTCAAGGTGCTCGCCGCTCTCCAATGCTTTAGTTACACGTAAAACTATCGACAACGTTCGAATATTATAAAGAAAGTAAGCGAAGACCGTTTCGTTTAAATTTTTTTTGTATTTGTATGTTGTAATAAAGTCGTGTAAAAATGTATGTAAAATAAATAGTATTAAATTCATTTTAATGTTACAACCTTTCCTTTATTAAAATTGAGGTAATGTAGCCTTTGTCATAAGCTAGCCATTCCGAGAGCCGTTTATGGTGCAAAGGTTGCAGATCGCTATTCATAAGAAAACTAAACTTATATTTTCATGTACAAAATGTAATCAAACTGATTGCTAATAGCAACTTTGCTTTAAATGAACGATCACAAATTACAATAGGACCCGCACAGTGTCTAAATAAATTCAATCTTGTAATTTCTATAAGGGAATATGGAATAGTTATTTTCAAGACTCCATAGGTTTAGTGTTATAATTTTTTGTGCTACTGTATTTTATTGTTCCTTTTTAAATTATCTTGTACTGGTCTTTGTATTTCGGTTCTCTTTGTTCCACTTATCAATTTTATTCCTTGGGTAACTTCCCTGTCTTCGTTTCGAATCAGTGTCAGCTTGTACTATTTTCCTATTGCGTCGTCTTATATACACTCTGGGGTATCGGGAAACTGGGTATCCCCGAAGGGTTGGAAGAATCAAGTGGAAAGAGAATATATGGACACGGATAAGTGCGTGCTCCATGTTACTATTCGACTCGAAACCGTCATCGCGGAAGCTTCTACATTTTTGCGAGCAAGATACGGGGATCTTGAATTCCCAGCAAAGTGCGATTCGATAGGGGATGAAATTGGAGTCGATCAAACCTGGGAAAATTGCGGAAAATCGAGGCGTCTGATTTCTTCTATCTGATTTTATCTATATATGTTTCCTTCTGCCTCTCATAATTTCTTTTACTTTAACTGGAAATATGTTCGCGAGACACGACAACATCTTCGTATTAAGAATTTCGTATTATTTTTACATTAACCATGGTGTAAGGAATACATTGCACTCTAACTCCTTGTACTACGATTTACCTTACGGTTGCAGTGATCAAAACGTATTTGTACTTCATAATTTCGTAGAAGAAGAAGAAAATTTATGTCTATTGTAAGCCTATATGTTCTTCAATGGCTGTAAACTAACAACGATAAAATAGAATTTGATTTCGATTTAAAGGAAAGTAATTACATCCATATTTATTAGTCTTTCCTTGGAATTTTCATCACGAGTCTGACTCGATGTTATAGTGCAAAGAGTTAACTAAAGTCGTAAACCAGACTTTTTTGTATTCGATGCTTATCGTCAATTCTGAATATTCTCGGACTAATACATATTTGTATTTTATAAGCAGATTATTAGTATGCTTTTTGATGGATTTTTTTCTGCAAGGATTTGATTTATTGTCTAAATTGTGAAAACAACAAATTTTACTCCAATTTTAGGCATATAAAAATAATACAAATATTATACATGAAGTATGGATCATTTTACATACGTTGTCAAATAAATCGATATTTTTTGCTTATTTTTAAAATATTTTTTAGTTAAATAACAGATTAGTAGTGGAGGGATAATATACACAATTAGAAGTAATTTTTTAATTATAAACTGAGAATGTAAAAGGAACAGTCAATAAAAACTTGACAATGTTCTAAGACTCATTTTTTATAAAGATTAAGCTTTCGCAAAAATTTTGTAGGGTTCCATAATATTTTATACAGGTAGACTTCACGTAAAAGTCTGCATAAAAAATAAATGAAATGCACCGGTAACTGTTTAGTTTAATATTGATTTTTCATTACAAAATTTAGTGGAAAGTACTACCATAAAAACCACTACATTTTTTCAAATCAGTGGAGATGAAAAATCATTTGAAACATTGCAGAATAAATTGGACCATTTACATTGAGACTTCGTTTTTATCTTACAAGAAAATATAAAATGGATATACTCACATTTTTTAATAAAGTTGTTATAAAAATTGATTAGTCATTAATCCGCGTTGTTTATTATTGGTTTATAATCCGCCAAGATAATACGACATAGGATACACGTTTCTAAAATTATTTATATTACACGTTTTGATAATGTGTTATCAGAAATACACAGGGAAGAAGAGAAGAATAAGAAGTTTATGAAAATACAAAAAATAGATGCTATTAATAACAAACGATTTACCATATTATTAGCTTTATTAACCTCTAAATCAAGACAAAATTTCCTTATATTTTTAATAGTAATTTGGACTGTCCAAATAGTATACTACCCACGAATAAAATCAGTAATGTAGTTTTATGGAGAATTATACACCTAATGCAATTTAAATGGAGATATATTTTAAGAAGTTAAGTAAATATAATATTTTTTAATTTCTAAACCACGTTTATATTTTCTTTTGTTTCTAATAATACGGAAATATTGGCTGCATTCTGGTGATAAATGTATGTTACAGTTTGCAGGTAGCCTAATTCGTATATGTAATATATCTTACGGTTGTTTAATAACTGTTTTCTTGATTTTATCAATTTTGTTACGGAATTGTTTTGGACTCAAAAGATATCCTTTATCAATTGTAAAAGAGTTGAAAAATTCATTGTACACTATACAGGATTATTCGTTCAATGTAACCAAAAAATGTTCGACAAGTCATAAAGAAAATGAAGAAAAAATATGAAACTGGGTAAGGCATGTCAAAGAAGGCAAGTAGTGTACTCACAATCAGATGAAAGACGTTTTTAGCAGTAAGTTTAAATTATTAGCTATTTGTAATGAGTCGAATAAGGGGATTAATTAATAAATACAATAAAATTCGAATGTATTGGATTTATTGCAAAAAGTCGTTCCCGATTTTCACATACTTCAAGAACCTCTTTGAAGAAAAACACCTTGTATTTTACAAAAAGGACACTACCTTGTAAGACGTCCTACGATATTTGTAGAAAATCGTGGTGATTATAATTGATTAATAGAACTATTATTTTAACACGTTCACTATGTTATAGTTGTACTATGTACAAACTATGTACAAACATAGTTGTTCTCATTGAGCACCGTCGTGAACTTGTTAAAGTGTAGCCGCTTGTGTTTTATTTCCAAATCGAGCACGGACTTTTGCAACCATCTAATATTTCCCACGTTTGAAAAAGTGGGAGCAACATTTCACCATGGGTTCGTTTAGATCGAACATCCGCCCTGTATGTTACTAAAATCATCCGCCGTTCAAGTTAATAATTTTTAAAACTTACATCTGTTATTCATAAAATTTAACGTACAATTGTTGTAAAGTTCTTATTCCTTCGATTAACAAAAAACAAACAAATTTTTGCATATAGGTCTTAAAAAATAATTAACCATTAAAAAGTAATCAACCAATACACTTATATCATTTTAGTAAGAAAAATAAAGAAATGTACATTTCAATGTCACAAAATTGAACGTACACGTAACATATTTACATGAGAACAGTAAATGTTTTGTTATGAAACTAGAGATATTTTTCCATATTTCTGTAACTTTAGTGTTTTCTTCTGATTTAATTGTTATTTGATAATTTCTCAATATTCTTTTCAACTTTTGCCACAAATGCTCAATCGGATTTAAATCCGGTGACTGTGGTGAGCTATTTAATAATTTCGGCACATTGTATAACAGTAGTGGTCATGCTGAAAATAATATAAGACAAACATTAGCAAATCAGCCGATTGCTCCAAATGATTCTTTCGGATACTGAGGTATTTCATCTTGTTCATAGTTGTATCTATAAATTCTATATTTCCAAATCAAAGTTTCATTCCATGCTTCATAGTTGGTACTGTATTCTTCTTATTAAATAATAGTTAGAGCAAAATAAATTAATTTTTACCTCGTCAGAAAATATTACCTTATTCTAAAAAGGATCATAATTTATATGTTGAGATTATACTAGTTCGCTTATTTCGATTACTCTATTATACAACACGACTGTCTATGACGAGCGATAGCACGAGACTGTACAAAAGTGTATCGGTGAACAAAGAAACCCGTTACACCTGTATTTCAAATGTATCGGATGGTAGGTGTTGCGAGTTCATGCTCTTCGACGTATTCCAACACCTCCCCTCGAAAACATGAGCGAGCGCTTCAACATTCATACACATTTATCATGCCTAAGTTAAACAAACATTCGCGATGCTTAACTCCGCTTAAACCTTTAGTCAGCACGTCCGCTGGCATTTTTTCGCTAGCCATGTATCTGAGTTCAACAATACCCTGCTGGCAAATATTGCGTAAGAAATGGTGCTTGATGTCTATGTGTTTGGTCTTTGAATGATACCTGTTATTTTTCGCCAGTTTGATTGCACCCTGGTCATCGTTAAATATTGTCACACATTCATTTGATATACCCATGTTATTTAAAATGTCGCGTAAATAAACGGCTTCTTTCGTCGCTTCGGACATGGCCATATATTCGGCTTCAGTGCTGGACAACACGACCGTTTTCTGTTTACGTGCTTCTCAGTTGATTGGAGCACCTGCCAAAATATACGCGTAGCCAGAGTACGACCTGCGATCTACAACGTTCGAACCCCAGTTCGCGTCTACAACGCCAAATAATGACGACTCTGTCCTCTCATAAATCAATCCACATTCACTCGTGCCTCTCAAGTATCTTAATATCCTTTTCGCGGCCTTCCAATGTTCCGCATTATAATTGGTATTAAATTGACCGAGATAATTCACTGCAAATGCAGTATCCGGCCGCGTGGACACCGCCAAGTACATTAATGCACCGATTAAATTTTGGTAAGGGTATTGACCCATTACTTCTTTGTTTACGTACTTAGGCTTTGTCAATTTCTATGTACATTTTCTGATTTAGGTATACACGCTTGTCCTTACCTCGCGAAAATTCGATGCCTAAACACATGCTTATTTTCCCTAAATCTCAAACGCTTCCGACAACTCTCTTTTAATTTGACTCATCCAATCACTGTCATTCGAAGCGATCATCGTGTCATCAACATATATGGCGATTAACATGATCCGATCATTTTTACGTGACACGAACATACATGGATCTTGTGTTAACGCTTGCATACCCAATTCACTCAAGCGCTCTACAAATTTCTTATGCCACTGTAGGCCAGATTGTCGCAAACCATACAAAGGCTTTTTTAGTAAACATACATTGTCGTTGTTCGTTTTTAACACATTATACCAGAGTTCGGCTGTTTCACGCACCACTTTATCACTTCGCAAGCTATCACTCGATCCAACCTTTTCGGAGGAATTCAGCTTGCGCAACACTTCACGGAATTGTTCCGGCTCTTCCATGTAGACGTCTTCCTCTAAGTCGCCGTTCAAATTTGCGGTAACGACGTCCATTTGGTGAATTTCGAGACCAAATTCTGCTGCAATCGCGGATAACGATCTCACGACGGGTGTAAAAGTGTTGTGGAAATCCTCCCCTGGCCGCTGCGAGCATCCCTTCGCGACAAGTCGTACTTTCTTCTTCATTTTGTCGCCAATACTTTTTGTAGTGAACACGAATCGGCTTCCGATGACGTTTTGATCTTTCGGCCGTGGTACAACCTCCCATGTGCAACTTTTTATTTGCGCCAAGTATTCGTCTTCCATAGCAATTTTCCAAGCATTCGCGTTTTTGGTTTCCAATGCTTCTTGCCATGTTAATGGGTCGTGTGTCGCTGTATTGGTAGTAAACACCTCGTCCTCTGTTATTGCTGGCTCTTCTTCTTCATCGTTCTCCTCGTCCGAGTCTTCCTCTTCACCGGTTTCGACTGTTGTCGAAGCATATTGTTTACGCGGTCTCCCCCGCGATCCAGAACGTACAAGTCTGGGACGACCTTGACCTATCTTCATGGGTTGCACCAGCTCTTCCCACGACACCGTAGAGCCTCTCTTTTTTCCACGACGTGTTACCATTATTTGATGTTGTTTTTCGTCTTCGTTGTCTTCTTCGGGTTTGCTTGATTCGATTTCAATTTCATCACAATGACCCTCATCTGCGTCTAATATTTCTTTATATTCATGGCAGAAGGCAGACCCGTCCATGAACTTCGCATCTCGGCTTGCGATTGTTTGTTTCGACCTTGGTAAATTTACGCGATATGCCTCCGATTGTAGGTCATAACCCACAAAAATACCCTCTTCAGATTGTGAATCGAATTTTCCTCTGTTCCCTTTTTTTTCACGAACACTTTCGTTTCGAATGTCGCATGTATATCATTGTGGGGGTCTTCCCCGTCCACACAGTAAATGGTAACTGTCCCTTAAGCGCGGCAATTGGACATCGATTGCGTATATAGCATGCTGTATTTACAGCTTCGGCCCTAAATATTGGCGGAACACCAGATTGACGCATCATACATCGCACCATTTCGACTAACGTCCGGTTCTTCCTCTCCGCGACTCCGTTCTGCTGCGGTGTGTATGGCACTGTTAATCTTCTTTTGATACCACATTTTGTTTAGGTACGTTTCGAACTCGAAATTCACATATTCTCTTCCGTTATCTGACTGCAACGCCTTAATCCTCTTACCCGTATAATTTTCGGCACGAGTACGATTTCCGTGGCCCCTCGTTTTGAGGTTATATTTGAATTCTTGAGGTTATTTCAAGAAAAAAATGTATATATAACATATTGTCAAATTGGCCTGGTTTAGCCGATAAAGTAGATTTCCTGCGTTTTATAAACCTGCAAATATCTCGGAAACTATGCGAGATATGGCAAAATGTATACAGACCTTTTTTGTAGGACCTAACCCAGACCTAACCTGACCTAAACTGACCTAATACGTCAATAATATTCACTGCTAATTGAGTTTTAATACATAGATATTTCTTGAGTTTTGTATAAGCAGTTGTGAACCTTTACGTTCTCCCGACCATCATTTAGGGAGGGAGGCAGTTCTGCAACTTCACCGAAATATAAATATACTCGGAAACTGCGCAGCTGATAAAATATTATCATAGGACGTAAATTGTTGGAAATTTAATTTTCTACAAAAAAGGTCTGCATATATTTTGCCACATCTCGCATAGTTTCCGAGATATTTGCAGGTTTATAAAAAACAGGAAATCTACATTACCGGCTAAACCAGGCCGATTTGGTACCTTGTTATATATGCATTTTTTTCTTGAAATAACTCCAAGAACACAAATATAACCTCAAAATGAGGGGCCACGGAAATCGCACTCTCCCCTAATTTTCCACTGCAGCCTTATATTCTTTAAACATGGTGAAAACATCACTTTTGTTCTTCACAAAATATATTTCTCACCATCTCGAATAGTTATCTATGAATGTCACGAAATATTTTTTGTTTGACCATGATGCGAGTCGCATCGGCCCGCACACATCCGTATGCGCTATTTGCAAGAGTGCACTTGTACGCTCTTCGCTGCCTTTCGGAAAAAGTTTGCTTGTTTGTTTCTCGCGAACACAAACCTCACGCTCCGGTAACTTTTCGTTGTCCTTGAATTCCAGCCCGTGAACTAAACCATTTTTCACCATCGTTTTTAAATCACGCTCATTTACGTGACCGAGTCTCTTATGCCACTCGTTTATCGCGCTTTCTTGTTGCACCTCAATGTTATTTGCACTGTCGTTGCACTTGTTTACGTAGTACAAATTCCCGATACGATTTGCTCGCATTATCACTTTGTTGTTTTTATTAACGACAATTGCATCCTTCTTCCTAAATCGCACTTCCAATTCATGATCTGTCATTTTCGATACAGATAATAAATTTGTACGAAGATCTGACACATAAAATACTTTTTCAATGTCTATTTCGTGTTCCTCATTGCCTGTGTCACCCAATAAACTTACTTTCCCCATTCCGGTGATTCGCGTACTTTGATTATTAGCAAGGTTTAATTCGCTGTTTATACGCGTGAAATCTTGCAGGAGATTTTTCTCACTGCACATATGTCCCGTACATCCACCGTCAATACACCACTGAAATTTGATCGACATTCGTTCGCTATATGTCTAAATCGGTGACAATGTTCTCGTTTTCCTTTGCACGTTCATATGTGTATTTCTTCTTTACGTACATCGCTCCTTGTCCTGAACCTGAGTCTCGTGATTTTCGACTCTCATGCTTTTCTAATATTTTCACTTTTAAAATGTCCGTCCGGATCATTTCCAATGAGTCGGGTAAACTATACAATAATAGGATGGCTAGGAGCTCGTTCGGTACTAACAATCCTATTTCTCTCAGCTTCTTGTCAGCTTCGAAATATTCCGTGAGATGTTTTTTAATATCATCCTCTTCCTGCATCCGCGTTAACGCCAACTTCTTCAGGAGGGTAGCCTTTCGCGCGGGACCACTGGATTGGTACATGGACTTTAATTTGTCCCAAATTTGCCTCGAAGTTTCCAAACCATCTAGTGCTGTCAGCTCGCTTGCACTAACGGCTAACAAAATGTCCGATTCGGCCTTTCCACCCATTTTTATCCACTTTGCATACTCTTGATACGCATCCCCATAAATCGTTCTTCTTCAGAATAGCTCTCATATGAATTTTCCAAGTGTCGTAGTTTTCGCCCGTTAACTGGTCGATTTTAAATGTCGCCGCCATGTTCTGGAACTTTTTTCTGTTTTGATCACTCTCACACGCGATGGTTTTCCCACCAAATCTCACTCACAATTTAGCGATTTTTATACAACAAAGTTTCTATATCTTTATGCACTTAGGATCGTAATCCTGGGCCCATAACCTGTTGAGATTATACTAGTTCGTTTATTTCGATTACTCTATTATACAAACGACTGTCTATGACGAGCGATAGCACGAGACTGTCCAAAAGTGTATCGGTGAACAAAGAAACCCGTTACACCTGTATTTAAAATGTATCGGATGGTAGGTGTCACGAGTTCATGCTCTTCGTCGTATTCCTTAATCCATATATATTTTTTGCGAATTCTAAAATGTTTAACCTGTTGACTTTAAAAATGTGAATGTTTTTACGAAATACTCTTCCATTATTGTTGTTATTTCGCAAAACTCTGCGTACTACATATTTCTGTTAACATCGATTTCTTAATTCTTTGTGAAATATTTATTAGTATTAATTTCGGGACACTAATTTAGGGATTTAAATTAATATGACGAACTAAATACCGTTCGTCCACTTTACTTTAAGTGCTTTTTCTACCTCGTCTTACGAAATTGCACAATATACCGGTACTTGTATACTTGATTATAATTTTCTACACGGTAGAAAGACATCTACCTATTATATATATATATATATATATATATATATATATATATATATATATATACATATACATATATATATATATATATATATATATATATATATCTAATTTCTATCAAAGATTTAACCTCATAAAACAACTTTATCACTAATTATCGCGTAGAAATATCCGTGTCTGTCCTTTTCGCTGCCATCGTGTACACTTTTGCTAATAAACAATAATAAATGATGATCAAAGGTAACATAGTATCGAAGGAAAAAGGAAAGCGACACAGATAAAACATTTGAAAAAACTTTCATCGTAAAACAAGTATTTATTATGAAATCATAGTTATTAATCAATTTACCTCCTGTACGCTCAATTTTGTAAAGAGGAAATGTATTGCGTTTTTTTAATTTTTGTTAATAATGCGATATAGATGCATTGTTTGAGTACTTTTTACTGGTAAATTACATGTAAGAAACTCGTAATTATGAATAACTATAGGTATCGATTCGAGAAAGTTGACATTTCGACAAAGTGTCCCTAAATTCTTTGATCCGGACCCTGGTGCGACAACGCGAAGAAAGAAAGCGTAAAGGAAAGAGGCGTCGGCCTATCCACGAAGAAACAAATTTTATTTATATCGGGGCATGTTTCTCCCTGGTTTCAGGATGGACGAGTGGTGTTGCGCGCAACTACCGTATCCGCGTTTATTCCTCACGGGTGAAACACGAGCGGGGCGGGTACAGAGGAAGCGTCCAAGAAATAACCCGAAGGGATGAGAGCGCCGCTAGGACAAGCGCGTGTCGCGTCGCATAGCCTTGCGTCGTCATCGGGGGCATTGAGGGGGTGAGTGGGCGGGGGAGAAAACAATAAAAAGGAAAACGAGCGGAGAACGAAGCGGTGAGCCGAGAGCAGAGAGGAGATGTAACTCGAGGTGGAGCGTCGGTAGCTGATACACACGAGAGAATCACTATGGACGAGGGGTAAACACGATTTACACCATGACGACTATTGCCTCTCCTCTCCCTCGTCCAAAGGGCCACGCGTAGCTCGGGCCGAGGGTGAGTTACTACACAGGGAGACAGTCTGCACAGAAGCAGGGATGTTTGTCGTACGCGTTATTTGGCCAATAAAACCACGTGGCGGCTCCACCACCCCCGCGAGCTCCGCCGAGTAGGGAAGATCGACTATTACGGTACGAGAGAGATAACAGATCAAAGACCACGCCTCGCAAGCCACTCGACGCCTGCGTGGTTCCGCCTATCGAGCACGCTTTCCTCCGCCGTCGAACGCGACACCGAACGCGACACCGAACGCGACACAATCCAGCTGGGACCTTGTTGGACGGCTCGGACGTGACACCTCCGGGATTTCGATCTCCACGATCCCATCGTCCCGCGGTTGCCGGTTATTTTCGAAGCGACGTCATAAGGGACCAGTACTCCGTCCTCTCGCGATCGTCCGGGACTATTCTCATCGATCCCGTGATCAGATCGACCAAGTTCCTCTACGGCGACGTCTGTGCCCGATCGCTTCGGAGAACGTCATCGCTTGCGAATGACTAGTTGGTCAGATCAACTCGGTAGTTGATCAACTTGGTCAACACACTGTTGCTCGAAGATCAACCTTCTGACAATTAATCTGACAAAGTTTGTCATACTCGAGGTCGAATCCAGACGACGATGTAAACGTCGAGGGTCCCGGTGGTATCAGAAGGTGTTCGGAGCGTGACAAATCGGACCCGTTGAAATTGTTGGTCCTTGAAGGCAACGAGTGCCACAGAGCAGTAAGATCTGTTAGTTCTAATAGAGAATTTCGAGAAGAAGAGTATGAGATCGAGCAACGTCAAAGACGCGAAATCGAGAGCTTGCAACGTTTTCGCGGAGTGCGTGACCAGCCTGCTTCATTCAGTGTGTTAAGGAGACAGTACATCCGCGGAAAAGTGTTATAAATTACTCTGTAGTCAAATCGAATCTCCAGGTGCCAGTGTGACGAATCAAAGGATTGTTTCGTGCTCGAGCAAGGTGTCAGTGCTCGGAGACTTTGCGGAGCTGCGCGATAGTCGTGCACGATCGAGTCGGAGAACGTTTTGAGGTAGATAGTTGAGGTTGCGATCGATCCTCCCGGAGATACAGTTCCACGGATCGACGGTGATCCGCGAGGGTGCGGAGGAAATCGGGAAAGTGCTGTTCAACCACGAGTCCAGGATTCTCACCCCCGGAGGCGGTACCATCTCGCCCGGGGGCGCGGGACCGCCCGCGAGCCCTTCTTCGGGACATTATCATCCACCCACGCACAGTCCACCCTTGGTCAAGGTATGTGATTGTTGCAGGTATAGATTGTTGCATGCATTTCTCCGATGGAAGAGGATATATGGTTGCCAAGTCCCTCGGAAATGTCTTTCAGTCGCTTTTCAATGAAGCGTTCTGATTTTGCTTGTTTTGAATGATCTCAATTATTAACCGTTTGCACCCCGATGGCGCTGTTGTGTCGACATTCGGAATCTACTACTCAATAGTAGTGTTACTTCTAATTATGTTAGAATACAGTAAACCAATAAATGAAGTGAAAATTAATGAATTCACGAACATTTGCAAATTTCTCTTCTCAGAATAAAATGTTTGGATTTATAAGGTTTCGTTTTGATCCGTATACTGAAGATTCTCGGTTAATCCCTTTTTTGAAAGAACTTTTTTGTCTTTCATAATGTCCCAGCAAATGTGCTATAAGTGAACATTTGTCTGATTGGTTTAACACCACATCTTAAGAGTTTCATCGGCAGTAAATAAAATAAATAATATTTTCGATATTATTGAATGATGCGTTGAACTGCTTCGACCTGCACCATTTTTGTATTAAATTGCTCAATCTATTGTACGCCTATTTCAATTTAATGGAAATTAATAACATACATGCATATTTAATAGATTCTTTTCAAAGTCGTCGTTACGAATCTGACTCTATATTATAATGCAAGAGGTTAATATGAATCCATTCTCGTTTTACGTTTCAATTCCAATAGATTTTTTATAGATTTATACTTTACACAAGTTACAATAAATTGCATAACAACAGTAGAGGAACAACAAATTTTGTAATACGTAAAACAGTAATTGTTTTCACCCGAGAATCATATGAAGGTTAATTATTAGGATTGGTTATGATATAAAATAATGCTCGGAGTGCGAAGGGTTAATATAGTTTTCGTTACGTTTTCTAGAAACTTTTTCACTCATGCTTATGTTGTCATACATTTTAATCGTTTTATAATAAGAATTCTTTCCAAGAGTTCCATCTACTTCTCAATTGGAGTTTGTTGTTTGTTTTTTTTTAATAAAGTTGGAACGCGTAAAAGGAATTGCGGATTTTTCAGTCAACGTATCATTTAATACGCCATGTATCATTTGTAGAACAGAATTAGCTCTAATAAATCAGTTCATCTTGAACTGACTAGATGGCGAGTTCATTGAAGTATGACATCTGATTATTTACGGTAGTCATATTGAAGACTTTGTAGTGAGAAGTATATGATTAATAGAATCGAATGCTTGTCGTGATGTTTTATGCTTGTAGCAGAGTTATATCACCCGTTTGACAAACAAGAATAGGTCTATTGTTCTTTCATCTCTGTTCGAATGTTTTTATTTTGGAAAAAAATTCAATATTTCAAATGTTTTAAGTCAATATGGTTAAAGCACAGCACAAAGAAATTATGTACTTGAAAAAATAAATTATTGATTACGGAAAAAGGTGAATATAAAAGAAAGTACAAAGGTGTCAGAATACTTTCTAATTTTGATCAATTATTCCTTGTATATTAAATTGTCTGTTATGTGTATAACAAATCAATAGGTTTCACGTTTCCTTTAAATTTCACAAGTTTTTTTTTTAAATTTTGGGTTAATATTGAGTATATTGTGAGCTAAATAATAAAAGAAATAGAAATTGTTTGAAAATACCTTTTCGTAAGACTTATCTGTCACACCAAGGGCAACTCCATTTTTTTAGTACAAGTGACGAGCATCATCGCACAACTATCATTTTAATTAGATATTACACGAAGATTGTCCTTCTTAATGATTTTCTTAAAGCTGTAGAAATATCGTGTGTACTTTCATTTACATTTCCTTGTTTGTTTTGACAAAAATAGTATAGACTCTCTCAGAATATTTTTAGTTTTCTGAACTTTAATAATTGAAATTATGTCTTGTGAAAGTAGTGGAAAATTCAACACGTGCAAGATTGTTTTCACAGCACAGAACTTTAATATTTGTTTATTGTCTAAACTGTTTTTTATTCAAAGTTGGGGTGTCCTATTTTCTATGCGAAAATTTTGAAAAATAAACGTTACAGCTGTAGATTTGATTGTTTTTGTTGCACTAGACTCGGTATAGTCATATCTGCGTATAAATTACTTCAGGAAGGAATTTCTTTAAGTGTAACTGGTTCAAACCAAGTTAATTTACTGGTTAGAGCCTGCTGTTATAGCATTTGGCTATTTTTTCAATTATGTTTGATGGGGTGCTTGAGAAAATTGGATAATATTCGGAAGAACCAAGTGTTGAATCATTTTGGTGCAATTGTAATGGAAGAAATTGTTAATTCAGTTCAACACGTTGGTCGGTGAAGTTTTCATCACGAGAGCAATGTCATGGTAAAATACCAATTACATTATTATTAATTAAGTATATACGCCATTACCTTGTTGCTAATTGCACTCAAAAACATGTAAAAGCTACTGTTCGAGAACTGAATATTTTATGTAATTTAATTTTGCAGCGACGGTCATCGGCGTACGCCGTGACAGTCAACGTTTTAATGTCAATTACATTCAAAATTTTAATTTAACGTATTTTAACAGTATTGTACACTGTCGTTTATCCACTTTATCTTTTTTATAATAATTGACAGGGACATGACAAGAACGTACAAGAAATTAATTTTGACTGTTATTAAAGTTGATGTTCCGACGGATTAGACACGGCTAACTTAGAAAAGAATAAAATAAAAATATATATATATCATGAAATTATGTTACGTATGTTACATATCATGATACATAAAAATTATCGTAATAACACTAATAACAATTAAAAATTATGTACTTATCTACAATAGTGTAATTGTGTACTTATAGATATGCATAATCAAACTTCGCCTACTACACCGTTCAATATTACAGTTTAAAAAATAATATCACTGTCCAGATTATATTAACAATCGATAAAGATTTTGCATTTGTGTCAAATGTATTATTATTTTATATATTTCTTCATAACAATTACAATGATTAAAAACGTAAATGAAATATTTCCATATGTAGTTAGGTACTTAAAGATGCTAATACTATATTATCACGTATCTACGTTTTTTAATTAATCATATTTCTTTGAAACAACGAAACATGTTTTTAAAAAGAACCATATCGTTTTCATAAACTTTTTCGTGTTTTAAAAGCTTCGATTTGGCATCAATTAAAATTTATAACTGTTATATATTTGAATTAAAGTCATCTTTTAAATTTAAATTCTAAAATCAAGAAGATTTCAGATTCTCGGCGATCCCAATTCGCAAAAATTAATAATAGTTTGAAACTCATTGCAAATTACTTGTTTCCAAACTACCGTTCAACCAACCGAGCTTAAACAGTGAAATCAGCTATAACTATAAGGGTGAACGTATCAGAGTATTTAAATTCAACAACACCAATACATACTTACCATATCAATTCATTTATACCTCCAGCACGCGTATATTTGTTTGTAGAAGCAAATAAACGTTTTCTCCTCGCGAGATCGATATTTACGGAATTATAATCAATTTTTCGACCGTTTCTTTTCAGTACACCGGCAGAAGTACTGTAATATAATGCGTTTATGTTTGAATTACAGTTCGATTTTACATTTATAAACTTTACACTCACAACTTATCATTTCAAATAAGTTTCTACTGGAAAAATAAATTGTAACGTTGCGTAAAGTTGATTTTCCGTGTAGAATACTAATTTTGTTATGCAATTGCAGATCGGATTGGCTTGATAAAGAAACTACGGTAAAGTTGCTTTCCGATAATTAATTTTTAAATTTACAATTACTTTTTTTGATAAACCTTTTTTAGAAAAAAGCATACTATGTGCATAGAGCTTGTCTAAATCATTTTTTCCGATACTATCGAAAAAAATTATTTTTATTTAAAAAGAGGTTATTACTGGAACATTTTTTTCCTATTTTTAGTATTTCGCATTTCGATAGTTTTGCTCGCAAATGAACAAAAGTTAATACCTGGTATTTCACGGAATAAATGACACTACAGTATGATGTATGGCAAATAATTGAAAAATGTTTGATTGCATGCAGGCTTATGATACAGTCAGTGGGTTGTATATAAAGGGTTGTCTTGTTTTCTCTTCTCTCTAAAATTTATTTTAAATACGATTGTCAGAATCACTGTCAGACAACACAGTCGAGATTTGCCTTCCTTTACCGGACACCTATTAGGTAATGTAATCCTGCATTATCGGCACTAATCCATGTAACATGAGTGATCGGATGATAAAACAGTTAACCAGCTATGTGCAGTATTAAATTCAATCTTTGCTGATTGATACAATGAATCTTTTTATTTAATAAGCTAACATGCTCCGAATTATGCAATATCTGGTATCATTTTAATCAGAAAAATACCACAAATATATTGGTAGAAGTTTCGGAACAATAAGTAAAAACCAAAGAGTTTTGTCATTGAATTAGTATGTTATGTTTCTGGGCCTCTCATGGAGCCCATCGCGTGCTAGTCGGGATAAATTTTTTTCAATTATCGTGCACATCTCTTTCACGCATAGCGAGGCATTGCTGTAATATAATTTCATATAAAAGATGTTTAAAAAGTCGATAGATTTAAAGGGAAGAAAATGAAATTCCGCTTATAATAGGATACCTGCATCAGCCTCGTTAGAGAGCAGGTTGGCCATTAAGTAATTGAATGGTTCCTCCTGTTCAATTCAATTCGCGTTTCTTTGCGTTCCCTCTCCCGATCGAATCCCCAGCGTAACTCGGATTCCGTTCTCCTTCTGCTTCCGGGAATCAAAGTCGGCGTCGGTATTCGCCGCGACGCGTGCAATGTGATCCCGTCGCCTGGAAAGCGGCTGCTCTTTATGGTCACGTAATAACCGACTGGCCGTTGAGGGGATTTTCGCGAACGGCAGCGGGGAAAGAGGCTGACGATGATGGGTGTAAGGACGGCTGTCCGGGCTCGTTTTCGTCAGCCACCATCGCGAATCCCTCCGGGGACCCGAGCGGCAGCTGTCTACGGCTATACCTGCCACTGGAAAAGCTCGTCGAAACTTAACGCGGTACGATTTTTGCCAAATGATACTTGGCCGGGTTTGCCTTTCTCCCCTGTTTGCCACGCGGATAGCTGATCTCTGTTTAACCTCTCACCGTTCACTGAGTTCACTCCACTTCGTGTAATGTAAAGGACAGAGGCAGCGATTAAGATGCAAGGTTCATTTTAATACTTAGGATACCCACTTTCTAGCGTTTAAATTGATTTAATGCAGCAGACGACATTTCTAGGCACACTACTATGTTTTATTAGGATTCAAAGAAAGCAGCACAGACGCGGCTAGCTGATCTCTGCATACCTTTGTTGTCTTGTTCAATGAATTTATTCTATTTTATCTATTGTAGGGGATAAAGAAGGCAGCTAGGGATTAACACTAAACTTACCAGCGCTGGTCACGATGACCAGTCTGAAATCTTTTATTTTACGATTCTTGAAATTATAAAGATGCTTCCATTGGACATAATTAAATACATTTTATGATGCAAGCACAAATTACAATAAAAATCGGACAAACAATAAATAAATTCAATCATTCCATTTTTGTTAGGCAACATAGATCAGCCACATTTAGTTCTCGATAGGTGTAGCGTTAAGATGCAAGGATAATTCTAATACTAACAATTAGGCTATTCAGTTCCTAGCGTTTAAATTAAATTAGTACGCCAGACGAAATTTTTAGCAACACTACTACTTTTGATAAGGATACAAACGAAGGCAGAGACATTAAACACTACAAAATTGTTTTATATCTGTTATAAACTGTATCGTTTAGCGTGCAGTAAAATAGCAAAGGAATAGTGTATTAAATCATTAAAACACAAATGACATAATAAACAGACATTATAATTATGATACGATTATAGCACTACAATTAATTATTCATATATTTCTTCGTTTGTTCACAATAGACCTATTTATACACATTCCAAAGGATATTATTTTACATTGTAAGTACATTATTACGGCGAGAAAAAATTTGATTTCAGGTTTGCTTTTCTGATAACCACGTTATTAGTAATTAAGGTATTTTGCTTCTCTTTGGTACGAGAGACGAGCAAAATGAACCTGTGACATAATTCGAAAACAAAGGCTGCCACGGGCCCCCGATAAGCTCATAACTTGTAATCAAAGAGTCTTAATTCTCCCTAAGTAGTAAATGGGTAGACAGAATCTTTCAACACTTTTGCATAAATAGTTCAATCTTCTTAGCAACTAGGGTAAAATAAATTGCACGAATTGAGTTATCTAGTTCCTTTCAAGTTTTCGAAAGTCTCGGAGTGTACCGATAGTATTCAGTGGATGGTACTAATCAAGTGTGATCAATTTATTCAATTTCCGATTGATTTATATTTCTGATTACGTTTATGTTATCATTAGACTGTGGATTTTTATGCAAAATAAAATGTTTTTAAATTAACTGCAAGAAACGGAAATTAAATAAAAAAACTATTTTTTCTTTTATAATGATAAAAGACATACATGTCTAGTTACCGTGTAAAATCAATATAATTTCATTATAAATCATAATTTTAAAATCGAATGTGTTAAATCGTAGTTGCAAGTAAGAAAAAATGATTTAGCATTTAATAGCATTGCTCGTTTAGGCTAGTTTATTCGCCTTCAAATGTGTGGAAGTGTAAAAGTAATCAAATGAATTAAAAAGTTATAACAATAAAAAGAATAGTACGACATAAATGCAAGTGAAACAGTTGACCGTAATTGGTGGATTTAATTGACACGCAGCTCGGTCCACCAGTCGGTATAAATGTGCTTGTATATATATGTATATTAGATCGTTTAAACGGAATATTCCACACTATCAATCATTCATTACAATCGTATTGTCAAGAAGTGTTAACTTTAAAGAAATTCTTCAATTTTGTTGATAAACTGAATTGTGAAGCAGTTTAATTGTCGGATTACTTTCGATATAACGCTATTTTCGAAGATACTAAGTACATACTAACCGCGGAAACAATATGTAACATGTATTCTATACTAATTATAGAGCTGTCGATGTTTCATCGCTCCATCAACGGATGCATTCGGTTGTAAATAAATAATGACACTATATTCTATCACAATTAATATCCCATTACATTTGGGGAAATTTACCACGATAAATTAATATCGATCAATATGAAGATAGCGTCTTAAGATTTTGTCACTCGTATTTATAATTTTTTGCTGAAACTAACAATCAATAAATGAATAATAAGCTTAATATGTATATTATATTTCTTTCTAAATAAACTATATCTACAAATACTAAAATTAGATCTATGTAACTATATATACTATTTTTATATGATTGATTGATGTTATAAATAATTTAATAGCGGAAAATTATTACAGAATAATGTTTGAATTGAAATATTAGGATGATGCATACGAAATGTTCAATTTCACGAAGCATGAAGCTTTCTTGGTCAATTATTCAATGAAAAATAAAATGGGATGGCACTTATTGTGCATGAATATTAAGCTTCAAGCTATCTGAAACGAATGAGATTCATAGATCATTCATTTTAGACTTATACCTTATACGAATATAAATTAGAAGATATCGCAACGAATAATTAATAAGAATACTGTTTTTCGACCTTTTAATATTTGCACAAAAAGCATCCAACTAAAAATTTGGAAAAGTCGAGAGATGCTTACGAAATATTAATAGTGTCCAAAGACCAATGTTTTCAGGAAATGATAAATGTATATTCTTCTCAGTGAAAGAAATGCATTGATTTTAATGTAATATTAATTTTAAATTTGGACATATAATCTGCATTGAACCAATACGATATTTTAGACATTTTTCATTTAGATATTTTAGATATTTTAGACATGTCAAGCGTGATTCGACATTAATCTTTCACAATACCTCCTATGTCAAATTGCTGCTTTAAATGTACATTATGTAATTTATAAGTGTCTTCGCCAATCGTCCTTGCACAATGACTTCTAAAGTGGTAATAATCGTCCACCTTTTTTACTATTGTGTGTTTGCTAGCGATGTGAACAAATAACCAATTTTATTATCTAGTTGTAACAGAGGCTCGTATGTTGTGTATAAATAAAAGAACATTAAAAAGAAGACTAAAACTTTTGCATACACCGAATATTAGTATATTTTTATTTACTTAGATAAGCAATGTACGTGTATTTGACTATTTTTACCCCTTTGCACATAGAATTCACAACAGCTCCTACATTTGTGTTTAATAGATTGGTAAACGAGCAAGCGTCGTACGAGTAAATACACTCAATGTCATATCGACCAAATGGGAAAGGTTATATGTAACGAAAATATTCTAGGTCGGATGAAATATCCAAATCATGGAGTCAGAATAGCTACGAGCGCAAAGGATTAATATAATTCGTAAAAACGATTGTTTAAAATTGGTAATAATTAGAGAACCGTCTTTTGAAGTATATTTTAAATAAAACACATAAAATGATATGGAACTTTTGGGAACAAAATTGAAAACGAATTCGGAGTGCAAAGGGTTAATGTATCACAACAGATGCACACAAGGCACTAAAGTGATTCAGTCGCGTCTTCTCCCTGGCAACCAGCCGTTACACCATTCAATGGTAAAAATGAATTATGTTAGCATTGGTTAATCTGTATTTAAGTAACACATTGTACAAAATGAAGAAACGAAGGTGTGGAAAATAAGACGGAGGGCACACTCGGCCCCACGAACCCACTAGCACGCGTGTCCATCACGTTCGCTCTGATTAAACTTAATTCAAAAGACGTTCTAGAAAAGGGCCCTAACCGCGGTCGAACTGCCGCGATGCCGGCTCGCGCTGTCTGCCGTCCAATCCTGCCAACTTAACCTCATTAATAAATTAATTAGATATTATTGCGTTGGCAGCCAGGGCGGCAGCTGCGGGCCACCTCTCCTTTCCTCTTCATCTTCGTCTTTCTTTGTTTCCTCTGGGCCCGCAGATGATGCTCGGGACGCCACTATATACGTACAAATGGAGGGTCAAGACCCGTGACGTCATTTCTTGCGACGATCACGCGGATACGCACACGTTACCCGCACGTTTTTCCATCTTCCGAATAATCATCGAACGTTGATCGCTTTCTCTCCGTTGTCGAAAAACAGGCCTTCAGTTTGCAAAAGATATAGAGGCCAAGGGTTTGCAAAAGGCATTGTACGAAGAACCATCTAGACAAATCGGAACAAACACTAGAGGATAGTTGCATAGTATGAGGAGGGTTTCTTTTTAAATTGATCATAGATTCTACATAATTGGAAGAAAATTTTGAAATTTTGCATTTATTACTTTTAAATCATGTATTACATGGTACTATTGTGATATTTTTCCACGAATCTTCGCATTAATTTTTAATGTATTGTTAACCGTTTTGGGAACAGGGTGTCCTAATATTGGGAGGTAAGTTCTCTCCATTTGAGATAACGTTATATAATGACAAAGTCTCGAATATGAGTTTTTTATTTAAATGACTTTTATATTCTTCTTTGCTTGAAAATTTCTATTTTAAAAATTTGACTGCATTCCGAACCGCCTTCGTCTGATCAGGATTCCATGTTTTTCTTTTCGAATGAATCTAATATTAAGTAATTAAATATTTTATAACGATCTTCATAAATCAACAAGGATTGAAAAACATATTCTAATAAATCATGAATGACTATCTCATATATGCACAAAACATTTCATACAACAATTGTATTATTTTTATAACATAGATCATCGAAGATTAAAAAAAGAATCACGGTAACGGAAGCTTATGAAATTGTGATTTTAAATAGATATTATTAGTTTTGCAAACTGATAGAAAAAATTCGGTTTAAGTTTATCGTTGATAGAAAAATCGCATATACTTTTTCCTGTGTCAGTATAATCTAATACCGAAAGTTGGCCTAACACAATGACTTTCATAGCAAAATTTCTTACATTGAAGAATACATGCTCAACTGAACCATGTATACAATCCGCTGGTGGCAAATTGTACCCCAAACGAACAAGTTTGGAAAAGAAATGTTGGTGTATTCATTGGATGGTTTCAACCCTGTGTAGACATACATAAATGATACCAACGCGACATTATGGACATTAGGAGCTGTTAGAGAAATTAGTTAGTGAAAGTCGGCGATTTAATTGTCTAACTAACGGGAAGTAGTTCTAAGATTATAATTTGAAATTAAATGTTCGCATTTGTGTACAAGGTTAAAGATATTGAACAGCGTCTGGAGTACTTCTTCATTGGACAACGCTAGTTAGATCACTTTGCGTACGAACACTAGCCTGTAAATTGGATAAGAAATGAAGCTTGGTCCATGTTGATAACAGGATCAATAATAAGGCTTATGGACGTGCATTGAGATGCAAGGTGGTCATTTTAAGTCTCATTTGTGAAGGCGAGCACGCGAGATTGATGCGATCAAAGCATGCTCCAAGACGAAAATAGGATTATGTGTTATAATAAATTTCACTTAAAAGTTACATGCTTTTTGAGGAACAAAAGAAGATTCGTAAATAGGGAGAATTATTATTAATGATACACTTTAGTTTTTGTTGAATGAAAGTCCTTGATAGCTATGTGCTGATTACGTAATATTTCAGCGAACATTGCTGAACAGTGTATACGACTAATGACCCAATTTTGTTAATTGGTCATATCATCATGATACTTCTAAAACTATTTATTATTGTATATTTCAAAAATTGAAAAAAAGTACAATCTTTAAAATTTTAACATGGCATATGTTAGCAAATACACCAGTTTGAAGATACAATTAATGATCCAATTATTACTAGAAATTTGTATATTCATAACAAAAATGTGTAGGTAAAGATCAAAACAGTGAAAATATCAGGCGATTTTTAAAATATGATTATATTATTTGTAATTTTGTTTTGCCTATAAATCCACTGTCAAGTAATAACATATTTGATAAAACTTGTTACTTCACGTCGGATATATTTATAAGATCTAGATACAACAATTTTTATTTTTCACTAAGTCATCAATTGAAATATTTTCTTCTCCTTACCTAAATCTATTTTAAGAAAGGACTCCTTCTCAGGTAACGGTAAGTATAATAACATCATAATTGCGATACGGCGAGACAGAATAGTGTAAGTGGACTTGCGTTGTTTGACGTAAAATGTACTTAAATTACGACTATTCCCTTCATTATTATTCAGGTTGATTATACGAGAGTAGAATATTATGCGGTGTAAAGGAAATATACATATGTAGGGTGTTTGCGAAATCGTGGTACAACCGGTAAGGGGATGATTCCTCACATAAACTCTAGTCGAAAGTAAGGAATATAGTTTTTTCATACGAGGCTTCATTTTCGAGAAAATCGAGTTTGAATTTTCAGCCAATACGCGTACCATTAGATAGAAATCGGCTGTCGCGTCTGATAATGACCAACCAATTCTACTCTGTGCATATACTAATGCACGCGAACCCGTCGAATCTTTAAACTTGATTTTCTCGAAAATGAAGCACCGTATGTAAAAAATTATATTTCTTATTTTCGACTAGATTTTATGCGAGGAATCACCCCCTTGCCGGTTGTACCACGCTTTCGCAAACACCCTATATATGGAGCGAGTTACTTAATTGTACCAACGCAAATTATTTATAAGCTACATGTATAACAAAATGTTTTAAACGAAAGTTGTTTGACATCGAAAGGAGTATACAATGTGATAATATTTGTTTCTTTATCGAAACATAAAAGTGACCTTTGTGATTCGACAGAATATGGAATGGTGAGTAAAACATTACTGAGGTATATGAGGTCAAAAGCTAATAATTATCAAGATGTTCTTTAATTGATCTTAAATACAAAGTAATGTTAAAATCTTTTGTATTAAGCAGATAATTGTTGTATGGTCTTATACACAGAAGTCCTACCATTTTTCACTGAAGAATATCGGAGTATTATTGATTCTTACTCGGTATACCTCAATTTTTTACTGAGCAATCAATATTCTTGCGAATTGTATTGCCAAGTATTGCACATTATGCAGCAAAAATTCAAAGTTATCCTCATCTCTATGAAACAGTGAGACATAAAAAAACTAATGATCATATTGTACGCTTTATTCAATATGAAACAATTATTGTTGAAAACATTTTCTTATACAAGTAATTTATGAGTAGATGGTACACTTAACACTAGAACTACCGAGCGCTAAACGCGACTGGTGTATATTGCATTCTAATAACGACAAGAATGCATTTATTCAACTTCCGTACAACTTTTGTTTAAATATGTATTCTAATAGAGAATTTGACTAAAACATTACTCCGGAAAACATTTTTATAATTTCAATATTTGTAAAAGAAAAATTTAGAAACCAGTCATTTTGACTTGTCCGGTAGTTCTAGTGTTAAGTGACTCACCCTGTACAATAAGAAGAATTGGTGTTAAGACCATTAAATCGTAATATCTCAAAAGTGAAAGCATTTGACGAGCATCGTTTTTCCTTAGAACCGCAGAGTTAACTGGAGGATTCTAGGTGCAGGAGAGGTGAGGTCTTCCGGGCCTAGAATCCTAATAGCAAAGGAGCCCGCGGCGACGCTCATTACGGGGTAGCATGGCGACTAGTAATGACAAAAAGCACATGCAGCATTATCATTGCGGAGTGTATGGCATTAAGCTGTAGGGGGCCAGGATTAGGATGTCGGCCATTACCGCGCGTCACTGACCGTTTATTCTACGTCGTGCACGGTGTGGTGACTTCCTCTAGACGCGTAGCATGTATGCCTACATAACCAGAGGATGAGGACACTCGCGAGATCGTGAAATCTCGACGTACGCGATTCACCTTTCGATGCTGCTTCCGATTCAACGGTTTGCTCTTGCATTCGCTGTCGTCGGTTCGCCTTGATTGATTGATACATCAAATTTTGACAAACTCGGTTCTTTTGTATGAATGTGAGTTGAAAATAATAGCACGTAAGTTCAACCTGGATTTTTTAATATTTCCTTATTCGACTGTGAATCTTTATGCAATCATGACACCTGAAGTTTCGTAAAACAAATGTCTATATTTATAAACATGAAGGGTATTTCTGTTTTATTTTTATCGTAAAATACGTTGTGATTAATGAAGTAAATTCTTCTCTTATTCAGGTTTTTATAAAGTTATGAAAGTGACAATTATAAAGATCGATAACCTATTTGTACTACATGAAAATAATATATTGGTTTAGTTAGTAATTTATGTTTTGAAAGACTCTGTTCTCTTGCAGTTTAGTTGAAAAAAGACAGGGCATTGGTCAACCCAGATTTTTTGAGTATTTTATTCTTCGACAGTCAATGTTTGTACATTCATGCAGGTATGCATGAAGACATGCAGGTTCGTGAAATAAAAGAAAACGTTTATGCTCATAAAAATTGAGGGTATTTCTACTTTTCTTTTATATTAATAAGTTTTATACAGTTATTAATGCAACTGGAAAGTATATGGGACCGTATGGCTCCCCAAACCTATGGATATAACCTTATATTCTACATGAAAATAATATGATGTATTAGAAGAGTCACTGTTTTACCATTATAAAATAATGTAAAAAAACGAATTTCTCTGATAGGAATGTATTAGTAGATTGTAGATTTTTACAGTTACTGTACACTTAAGAGCGTCATATTATAAGAAAAACAGCAGAAAATTTGTTTGTAAGCGTTAAAAGTTTAATTAAGATTTTTATACTAATTTTCAATTGGTAATATTTTGAAATTAGCACATTGATTTGGTATACAATAAAGTTATGCGTATACAAAGTATAGATTATATGGATATTCTACTTTTTCCGTTGTTATCACAATCAATTTTAATATTCCAACACTTCCCTAACCCACTGTACATTTTCAAAGATGAATAGGGTATTTTTCTAACGTTTCTTTTTCATTCAAATTTTTAAATTTGTATTCTCAAAATTCTTTTATTTTCTTAATATATTTATTTCGACGATTTACATTTATAAAATTCACTTTGTTTATTGTTTAAAGTAGTATTGAATAGTAGATACCAAATGTAGTTTATTCCCATATTATATTGATATATGAACACTTTGTCGCCCCTAATTGTACGAAATTCAAAATCTATATTAAAATTCCTTTATATCCTTTATATATTTAATGAAACTACAAAATCATTCTGTAATCAATTTTCTTATAGGTATTCAATTATCAGTTCTAACTCTTATAATTAGAATCTTTTAATTTCAAGTATAGGTGAAATTGAATTCTGGAAAAAGAGATGGAAAATATGAGAAACCAGACTTACTATAATATTTATTTTCATTAACGGCGTTAATGGATATACATTAAAATTGCCGATAGTAGACGTTACATTTTACGGAAAATGAATGTATGCATTGTGAAAATGAATGTATGTAATTGTTAATCTGCTAGTAAATTATGTAAGCAACGCTCAAGATCTACACGAGTTGAAGCAAACATAATGACTAGACTGCGGTGCTCTGTGCAAAATAAGAAATGTTTGCATCGATTGCAAGATGCAGGAGCCAAATAGATGTTTTCTTCTTGTAATCGTCTTATTAAGAAACTAGTACACTGATGTTCTTACATCGTTTTAATATGACCGCTGCTTTTAATTGTGCCTACCCGTTATTATCATAAATGCATAAAATCTGCAGTCTAATAATGACCAAAATCTTCGTAATTAATAGTCAACCCAATTAATAGCTTTCAGAGCGTTCATTTTGGATATTTATGGAATCGGAGAATTTCTGCTCCAAAAACTTGAATATATTAACTATTCGAAAGGGCATGAAATGTACAATTAATGCAGCGTTTTTGGTTAAAATCAGGCGATATTTTTTTTGGGAATTGCAATTTTTCTGAATTTTTTACACCTTGAAAAACACGAAAAACGTGAAAAAATTATGTTAGCAATAAATAAATTACATAAACTTATACACCGTCGGAAAGCTTGAATTTTTTATGATTTTTTGGTATCCGTGCCGGGTCGATATCGTATTTTTATTAAAAGTTATAGCACATAATAGATTTCGCAAAATACGTACTTTGACCCCATCCCTCCCGTAACCGTGAAGTCCTGGGAAAAAGTTTTTGCACGGGATCAATGTTAGACTCAAAGGGCTACCAATATGCAAAGTTTCAGGAAAATTGGTCTTGGGTAATTTTGGCCGATTTTGAATCAACGCCTTTCAGAAACGCACGAAATTAAAATAGCGTTTCGTTTCCGGAGACTTTTCGTTATTGGCGAGAATTGTCCTAATTCGTGATAATTGCTCATCTTGAATTTGAGCTGCGGTGATCCGTAGGCCTCCGTAATATCCGCAGTTGCTTTCTCGAGAGTAATCGGTTAAGGGTTTCGGCTAAGTGTATCCACGTACGCCATCTTTGCCCCTGGTAGGTATAAAATGTCAAAAGTATACTCTTGTACTTCTAGCCACCATCGTCTTACGTGCGGCAATAAATCTTTTTTCGAAAATGCCGTAACGC
This sequence comes from Sphecodes monilicornis, assembly GCA_913789915.3. Lineage (NCBI taxonomy): Eukaryota > Metazoa > Arthropoda > Insecta > Hymenoptera > Halictidae > Sphecodes > Sphecodes monilicornis. The sequence continues at coordinate 19,378,948 of OU565297.1, read as the reverse complement.
AAACACAACAACCACCGTTTTCAACTCATAAGAGTGATAGCACCTTTGTTCAGCTATGGTCTGTATGCTGAAATATGCAATTACTACTATGGTTCCATCTTCTTGTTGCTGGAATAATATTGCTCCAATGCCAATAGAGCTTGCGTCCGTATGTAATTCGGTCGGTCGAGACGGATTAAAAATGCTCAACACTGGACATGTAGTTAGCTTTTCTTGCACTTGTCGAAGCGCAGTTTCTTGACCTGTTTGCCATTGCCACATTACATTTCTACGTGTTAAGCGCGTTAGAGGTTCCACAAGTGTCGCAAAATTCTTAATTTTCCTAAAATAACTTGCCAGTCTTAGTAATTGTCGTATCTGCTTTACATTTAAAGGCGGCAACATGTCTTCTACGGCGTCTATTTTCCGATGACCTGGTCTTACCCCTAATTTACTTATTTCTCGACCCAGGTATTCGATGGTTTCTTGAAAGAAAGAACACTAGCAAATGCTATTGCATCCTCAAGAGGTCCCAAGATCTTATTTATCAGCCATTGAAAAACTTTTCTTGCGAAATTCTTCTGGAGAATCTTGTTCAAAAATAGACAAAAAATCTTTTGGATTGTTAAAAAAGGTTTGTGTATTTGAATTGATTTGGATATGAAACGCTAACAAATGAACTTGTTAGAAAGTAATCAATTTTTGAAGTTTAGTGATTTTAAGCAGGAAGTAGTAGCCTCGATTTGGATCGGATTTAACTAAATCGACAACAGTGTTGATCGCACCATTTGCGGACCGTCCAGCCGAGCTCTCTAATTTAACTCCGAATTCGTTGATTCGCTCACCAGAATTTTCAACAGCCCACCGAGGGTAATCAAATTCGAAATTTTCCAAACTTTCCGTTAAAATGTTCACAGCCTTTGCAAACAGAACATCAGTAATTTCATAATTCTTGTAGGTAGTAGAACATTAGGGATGCTGAATTATTACAATTATAATAGTACCATAAAAGTAACTTGCTGAACAATTTTTGAAGAATTGAAACTTCATCGTTAGAACTCGATGACAAAAACTGATTAATACTGTAGTAAGAAACACTATAAATGTGTTTACTCTTATTGTGGATAACAATGATTACATATATCATAATCTAATATATCAAAGAGAGTAAATGATTATAATGTAGTAATCGCACAGTATTCGATGCTCTACACACAAATACGACATTAAGGACGATTCAACGACGCGTTTAGAAGGTCCGATGCGTTTAATGCGCTTGAACCAAAGCAGATAGCTCGGTCTAAATTGCGCTTAAGTAACTTAAATTTAATTTAATTTCGCATTGGCTCATTGGTGTCTCCGTTGGTAATATTTAATTCAATACGGGCGTAACATTGTGTTACAGACACTTGTGCAACGTTCGAGGCGAACGAAGGAAAATTAAATGAAAACATGACCGCAAGAATATTGATGAAACGCTGAGGGGATTATTTGAAAACAATCTGTTCAGGCGTTTTTCATCATTCAACAGTTTTCATACTTCTTCAAAGTTTTTGATACTTTAGTAATAATTTTCAACGTGATCTTAAACATACATATTACAAATATTCCTTAAAATTGTGATGGGTACACTGCAGATCTTTATGCAAAATATAATTTTTCTACCTCAACTAAAACAAACAGTTTTGAAATAGAGGTATTTACCCTTCCTTACTAATTTTAATAGGTTGAAAATATTGTAACAGTATGTTTAAATTATGCTAACGTATTATGTGTACATAATAAAGATGTAAAGAATCGTATGTCTAATAAAATAATTTAATACATTTCGGAATGAAATAATTTTTTATAGAATGACTCCAGAATTAGCACTTTTAACTTAATTTTAATATTATTCTCAAGCAGATACCATGACCATTATAAAACGGAATTCATGAAGAAACATGAATTTGTGAAAATATATTCTATATATTAGAATGCCATTTTTAATTATCAATCATATATAAATAAAGAATTAATATATTAATATAATATAACGTTATGATATTAATATTTAGAAATGGAATAAGCTATATGTAGAATTCAACATAGATGAATTTAAAAAATCACTTTTATCAATATTAGTTTAACTTGTGAAGTATAAGTAATACTTAATTATTGAAATGTGTATAATTTATGTGAACCAAATTGTGGATAAAACAAAAATATTAATAAGATGTTTTTCAAAAACGTCTACCATTCTGTTAAATTTTTCAAGAGTGATTGTACTCTGAAACCTATCATACTAACTGCAATTAATAAATTTATTTAAAAAAATGATGTATTCATTGCTAGAACTCTATTAACGAAAAACTTTTATAATGAGATAATAAGTTCACGATGAAAAAAGAATTCGTCGACGGCTGCACAAAACACAACATCGCGAAATCTCCCGACACACGAAATAACTCTAGCAGTGTGTAGAATTTGATTTGATGCGAGAGTATAATAGAGATCGAGCAAAGTGTCGCGTCGTGTCGGCATCCGTGAAGCGTTCGCGATCGGTTGTTCGAACAGAGGAGCGATCGTAAAGACTTTCGTGCGTGATCTATCTGGCCGAGAACGAAATTGACTCTTAATTGCAGCGGCGCCACGCGGGCATGAATAATTGGCGGCGTCAGGGACGAATTCGACGACGGATAATGCAGCAATCCCCGAATCGGAGCGTATCATTTATTCAGCGGCCCGTAACCACCGGTAGCCGAAGCTGCGGATTTGCAAATCGTATTAACCCAAGCGCGAGAAAAAAGTCATCCCCTCCTTCCTGTCGCGGGGGGATCAAAGCGCGGTGATTTTCATTCGCTCTCTAGAACCCTACCGCGATTTTCCTCCCCCACGCACCCACTCGTAATCGTTGATTTAACCCGCTGATTAACTGGCGTTGTTCTTTGTTACGATTTGGTTACGTAGCTAGTGTAAGAGTAAGGACTCCTACGCTTGTACATGTACAGGGACTCCCATAAATATTCGAACACTTTTAAAAAGACGTTAATTCTTTTAATACTGAATTGCAAAGAAAATACTACAAGTTGTATTATACAACTTCTTTATTTGGGCCTACATGGAAAATTCAGAAAACACGTTTTGCAGATCTGCGTCAATTATACAATACTTATAGTCTAAAAATTTCATAAAAATGGGTTGGTGTGGGAAAAACGAAGCATTGAAAGTGTGCTTAGATTTATTCCAGTTAGAGGTCGAAAATCGCGAGAAATTGCAATTCTTACCATCCCTAACCACTCGCGGTACCATTTTCATTATGGGTACAGCGATTAGAACGTTATTATCCAAAAAAATGCTACAGAGGAGAAAATATAATTTACATTTTTTTGTATGGCTACATTTACGTCAATGCTTAAGTAAATATTAATTATAAAAGAATATAATTTTTTTTCGTCTACAAAGAAGTCGTTAAAATACGGCAAGGAGTTAAACGTTCGTAGCTCACTGAACGTTGAACGATTTTTATGACATTTTCAGAATATGTTCAATCTACATAGACACAGATCTACAGAACTTATTTTTTAAATTTTCAATATAGGTCTACATCAAAAGGTGTAAAACACAATTTTTAGTATTTTCTCTGCACTTCTGACCAATTAAATTTTCTCAAAGTTTTCTTTCATCTGATATAGTAAAGTAGTTACTCTAACTTTTAAAAAAATCCAAGTCATAGGATCCACTATTAAAAAAGCAATCGTCTTTTTAAGAGAGTCCGAATATTTATGTGAGTAACTGTATTTACCATATTAAATTACTTAACTAACTAATTGCATAGCTAATTAACTATTTTCCAACGAAAATTCATCACAAATTGTTGACTTTGCCTGTTTAATAAAGACTATCTTATAGCTTTTTCGCGGCAACAAGAGCGTATTTACATTTCTTATTGAAATTACTGGAACCGTAGCCTCGAGTAAGGCATAGAACTGTATAAAGTGTTACTATACCATGTAAACAATACTATTAGGACCGAAGGAAAAGAAGATTCTTACTACAATACATTTGTCATTCATTTTATTAGATGTCTTATTGTTTTGCCATGAGGTGTAAAAGTACACAAACCAGCGTCGCTGCAAACGACAAAATGTTTCGACTGCCCATAGAGTATAACAGCGGAAGATCAGAGGTGCAGGGCAGGGGGCTGCGAAGGGATACATCGTCCCGTTTACACGGGGAAGTGCCCACACATGGGGCGATAAGGTGCGGGGTAGGGGAACACAGACACGCCCCTGGCTCGCAAAGGTGCACAGGGTAGGAAAAGGTTAAGGGAAGAGACGCGCTGGAAAAAAGAAGCGGAAGCAAAAGGGAGCAGAGAAAGGTGGATTGAGAGTGTTCCTTATATCGATACCCCTGGAGGCTCTCCTCGTTCCTCCCTTCCTATCACCGTCCGGCCCACCACGCCCCCGCACCATCCCCCACTTTCGGCCTCGAGGCTCCTGTTTTACGCTTTTCGACTTTTTCAAGATTTATCCCTGCCGCTTCCTCGCTAAATCGCTTTCCGGGCGAAATTTACGGTCGGGCAATAATACAGGAGCACCGTGCTACCCGAGCGCGTGTGGACGCGAGGGGGTAGGAAGGATACCAAACGTGGGTGGAAGAGGAAGCTCCACCCGGTCGAGTAACAGTAAGGGAGCTTACATACATTCCCAGCACGTTCCCGGCTTCTTCTCTACCTGACTGACTACTTCCACCTCTTCCTCGAGCATTTTCTTTACGATCAACCTCCACCCCCTACGACGCGCCTCGGCTACCCCGGACCAACCATTTTCCTGGTGTGAGCAGTTTATATCTTGCCTTCGACGCCTTGTTGGCAGTCGTTGTTCTTGACCATAACTGGGGGACTCGGCGACTCGGACCAAATTAACACGTTCTCTGTCTAGGAGTTTAGCGTCCCGCGGAACATTAGACTGCTAACTTTAACCTTCTAACTGAGGTGACGAGTTAACTTGTCATTCATGATTTTTCACTTTCCTCTTGGTTTAACAAATAATTCTTTTACTTTATCCTGTCGTCATATCCAAATTAGTTTAAACTATATCGTGTCTATGTTGATTGTGGCAAAAGTTGTGTTATGTCAATTTTAATTGTTTTACGTTACGTGTGCTTAAATATTTATGATCGAAAAGTCACTCTTTTAAAAGGTTAAATGTCCATCTTTCCTGTTCTTAATTATTATTTTTCGTCATTTTTTCATTGCACCTCTTTTCATCGACTAATACAATTTTACTAATAATATCAGTCTTATTTCACATCTGTTTGAAGTAAGAGTTATTTCACACTGATTGTAACTGTGGACTACTACATATCGTGCACGTGACATTGAACGTGATAACGCTTCATTACTCCATCTATTCTCGATTACACTGTTAAACATATTTAACCTGACTGCAGCGCTTTCTAGCTTGACACATTATGTACCGGCAATTATTCCATAATTTTTGGAAGTTTGTGGCGCATGGCTCAACATTTTTTAATAGCTGAAACTTCAATCATGAACCAACATTTCGTTTGGAATTATTATGTGAAGAAGGTTCTTTAGTTCTTAAGCTTCCATTTGGTAGAGCATAATTATTGAAAATCCTATTAATAATAGGCTTCCGCTAGATAAAGTGTTAAAGCCAAAAACGTTTTGCTGTGCGATGTTTGAATGGCAGTTATTGCGGCTAGTTAAAATAATTCACAATTATATTATGTACATACTATGTTAGAGAAGATGTTATCGGCGCAAGGTTCGATCTTTAAATTCGTGTACGACCAGTCCTTAAGAATTTTAACCGTTTCCACATCAAACATCCTTGACATTGACGCAAAAAAAGTCTGGTTGTTTGTAAATGTTTCGCCATCCATGACATAATTGTGATTTCTATCGATCGAATTTTGAATTATGTTAGAGATTATCTTGCAAAGATCGAACCTTGCGCCGATAACATCTTCTCTAACATAATTCAAAATTCGATCGATAGAAATCAGAATTATATATTATGTACAGTGGCCAAAATTAATATTCAGACTACAATGCAATAACTTTGTTAACGTAAAACTAAACGACTTCAGTTTTTTTTCGAGATGTTAGAAGGATTAGTTTACTAGGTAACGTGTAAATAATTATTTTTAAAATTGCTATTCGTCGAAATTGAGAAAGAAAAAAGTGAAGGTCACGATTTTTAATTTTTGAATCTGTGCCTGTAATGAAAATTTAAAATATACCTTTCGTAAATCTCCGTAAGTTATATACATGTGCAAAATTTCATCGAAGTCGGTCCACCTGAAATCAAATCAATGGATTTAATGAAGAGAAGGACGTTCCCGATGTTATTGTCTTCGTTTAGGCTCGTCTTCAGGTCTCTCTTCATGTAGTCTCCATTTTTGAGTTATTTTCTATCGTCGAAACGAATAGTGTGTTCATTTACTATCACGTTTTAACCTAAAATCACATAATGCTCTGATCGATATGTTCATTCTCCACTCATATACAACATATATAACATTATACATAGAGTATAACAGTCACATTGGTTGACATTCAAATAAATTATATTTAAAATTATAATTCAATATCTGAATTGAGACTGGAGATAGAACCTTACAGATCAGCTTTGTATTGTGAAATGTTATATAAAAAACCTCTAAATTACAATACTATTTTTACGGAAAAAGGCTTCATTACATATGTATTCTAAAATCAGATGTTTCATATGCAACAACCTAATAATTAAGAATATTAAGGGTCTGAGGCAAACTACATCATGTGATAGAACGGACATTTTTTCTGTAGAAATTGCAACAAAATGTTGGAACATTTTTGAACATTTTCAACATGTTTGAACATTTTTAAATGTTTATAATGTTATAGGAAAGTATAATGTTGAATTGGGAGAGTCTGCAGAATAACTCTATGTAAGATTCGTTCACAAATAGTTAATAAATGTCGAATTTTTTGTCGTTATAATTTTCAGAAGTGACATTCATTATCAAGTAGGTCCACTCGGGATACATCGTCTGTATAGCGAGGATAGGCTGAGGATATGGTGGTGCAAATTTGGCTTATTCCCCTCCGTAGCTCATTATGCCAGGTTTACAAGCTATCCCCACCGTGTAACTTCCGTTGAGCTCGCACAACTTAATCAAGTATAGTCTCTTCGAAATATGTATGACATGTAGGCCATCGTTAGTTTCTGGCAATTTCTGTCGCAAGTGCCAGAAATACTGTAACATAGTGTGCTTCTTCCATTAACGAAATCTAAAAAAACTAGTTTTATTGCATGATTTAACTTATTAGCAGCAAGTAAAATTGCTCGTAAAATTACATTAGAAGCAAAGAATGAATAATCTTATCTTTATTTTGATAATTATTGTTTTCTGTATCAACTTGAACATTTCAATGAAATGAAATAAATTGTCAAGAACTTATATTTCCTATACATGTTACAGTTATCGCTACACTGCGGATCCTTATGCATTACGCATGTATGGCAAGTGCAAATTTGTGAAATACAAGGAAACGTGTATGTGAATAGAAATTAATAATATTTTAATTTTATTTTTAACACAAGGAATCTTTTAGTGAATGACAGAAATTTGTTGTTATTTTCGTTTTACATAAAATTTAACATAAAATGAGAAATCGCATAAAAATTAGAAATAATTCTGTACGTCTTTCAAATTTTGTTTATTTCTGTACAGTAAATAAATAATATCGAATGTGCCCAGAATATCGGTGATAATATACCACGCAATAAACAAAATAGTGTATACTTTTAAGAATTATTGATTTCTACAGAAGAATTATAGAAAAATGAATAATACTCATTAATGCAATTGTAAAACTTGTAGTTATAGTAATATCAATTTGTTTACGTGTAAGTTAATCGAGACTTTTCGAAATGGGTTGAATAATCCGGTATTTTATGAACTATGATGTTTGTACGTAGAACAGAAATTGGGAAAAAGATATGAATAAAATATGTAAAGTTCTTTGTAAAAGTGGTATGATAAATTTTAATTACTTCATTGGTGAATAAATATTGAAATATTTAAGACTGTATGAACTGCGAAATCTGTTCGCAGAGTGACACACTGTTGTGGATATACGTGTAAAGAAGTAGTGGTCACTTACTATCAAGGGAAAACCCCTTATTTATTATTCACAGGGTGCAAAAGCACAGTGGGCCAATAAAGTATATAAATGATGTTCTAAAGTGAAAATGCGACGACTGCGGTCACTTGTCCGCACGTGACTACTGAATTTCCGACCAGGATTTCACGGAAACTGGTTTATCCGATACGAGAGGGATTCGGAAAGAGGGGCTGATGAAAAGAAATAGAATTCACTTCATAAAAAATATGAGTACAGTAGAACGATTTAAATTGTAATCCAAATTGCGGCTATAGCTTCTGTAAAATTATACTAAAAGCAATAGAAATATTTAAACATTAATTTTGTATTCTCAAGTCTATTTGCGATTAGAATACTACATATGTTATAATAAAGATTTGTATTGTATGATATGTGTTTTATAAATTTAAATTGCATTTTTTAAAATAAATATATGATGAAGAACTGTTTATTCATTTGTGTAGTACATCAATAAAGCATATTATTTAATAAAACCGTCAAGATATTACCTGAATTTTTAAGATGAATTTCCTTCAATTCCGAAATTAGAAATGCACTTTGAAACAATTTGTGGTTAAACAAAAATGGTTGAAGTATTATTTGCGGAACTATTTCTGAAGGATGTAAAAGGGATAATGGGTCACTCTTAGTTAACAATTAGAAAAAACCTGCCTTATGGATATTTCTTCTGAGAAAGTTAATGGAATTTTCTAGGTACTGTTTAAACAAATGACTTTTTAAAATTTTTCTTAAGTGACGAAAGAAATTATTATGTCGCGGGGTGTATTTTCAGTTCAGACGAAAACAAAGATGAATTTGAAGATTGCGATGATTAATCAATTCTAGAAATTTATTGGAGTAAAAGGGTGTAGTAAGGGCGGTAGGTGGTTACGCTGGTCGAAAGATTGGAAAGCGTTGGACAAGGGGGCGTGACATATTGGATGAAATTGGCGCATATCAAACAGGGGAGCAATTGGAATATAGCGGATCCAGATCCCGTCCCTACCGACTCACGCTTGGTTCCGTTAGAAATGGTGCCCTCGGGGTAAAACCGGGAAGCGAAACCTTCGACTGCGCATCACCCGGCTCTCTCTCTCTCTCTCTCTCTCTCTCTCTCTCTCTCTCCCCTCTTTCTCTGTTCCACGTAGCACCCTCCGGCTCTATCACCGACGCCACTCGATCCCGCCACTTCTATCCTTTCCCCTGCTACCGGATCTGCACCCACGCCTCGACGGTGCCACGATATTATATCGCCGGGAAAGCCTATCTACTCGCAGACGCAAGTCCAACTTCTCTCGTCTTGGAACGAACTTCAAATTAGATACAGCTCCGAGTACAATGGTGTGCTCGGCAAATACGATAGCGTAATTTGGTATTCTCTTTGCTGTAATCGGCTGAGTCGTACGATTTGCGGAGGAGCCGAGTGTGTTTGTCGACCGAGACATTTTCCATCTGGCTGTTTTATCTCCGAAATCGGCTCTCTCTCTCTCTCTCGCTCTCTCTCGCTCTCTCTCCGTCTCCTCCCCCCTCTCTCTCCCTTTCTCTCTCTCCCGTTCTTGTCGATTCATCGACTCTCTTGTTTGAATTTAATTCGCTTTTATATATCGTATGTGTTAATCTATTCAATATATCTTCTAAAAGATATTTAGAGATAGTAAATAAATTAATAGAATGGAAAAGTTAGTCTTATCTTCGTTTCGTTTTGAAAAATAAGATTGTACAGAGTGGTCTAAGATTCGGGGATCATGATATTTACGCTATTTCAACAATAAAACCTTTCGACAAGAGGGCATTGGTATTAAATAAATAATTTACAAACGTTAACAAAATTTTTAAAACTATCATTTGTAGTACAAGACTGAATCTCTTTGTATTTTTTAAACGGCATCATATGGTTTCCTTATCATATTCTTGAACTACGAAGGTATGATTTGTAGTACAACTGTTTTCTATCAATAGCATGATACGAATAATATAAGCCAATATATAGAAATGTATAAAATAAGTCTTTCGATCAAGCTATACATCCTTTATTTAAAAAAGCAGAACTTTGTTATCGTGAAGGGGGAATGAGATTTAAACACTAATTTTAATTATTTTCGTATGTTGTGTGCTAGTAGAAATTAATTTGTTTTAAAAGCTGTAGTTTAGAAAAGCTGTAGCAAGAATATCATCAGGAATTATATATATGTATATGTGCAGTGTGTTCGCGCTATAACTAGCCAGCGTTTTTCTTGTAAATAGTAAATATTAGAAAAAAAATGAAGGAGGAGAAAGTAGTACTGTTTTTTATGCGCAATACAATGGCGTATGTAATTTTTTCGTGCTTACACTGTTTCGTTAGATATGAAGGTGACCTTCAATGTTTTACATGGAATGCTGCATATGTTTTTATGTAACACGAAAGAGCGTGTCTAGACGAATTCATTCGTATATTGCAGTGACCTTCAAGGTCATGCAAGGTCAGAAATAGAAGAAACATTTTGAATATTTCATACGAATGTGTTTACAAGTATTCTTTATTGGTATGGCTACAGTAAATACTTAGTTTGCAAAGAGCCTGTGGTAATTGTGCATAAAAGGTCCCACCTCACCGATTTTGATAAAATTTAAATACGTTGTAAAACTCAACGGTAATTGTGCATAAAAGGTCCCACATCACCGATTTCGATGATTTTTTAATATGTTGTCAGAGTGAAGATTCTGAACAACTTTTTCCTATACATATAACCGTCGCTCAGCCTTAGTTTTTGAGATATTTGCGAAAAACTGCAGCTACTGCGACCGCTCGTCAACTTTTTCTACAAATATAGCACGCGATCGTCGAACGATCTATATACCGCGTGAACTTTTCAAAACATATAATGTTGAAGAATTAGTTTGTTACGGTAAATGTGATTATGTAAAATTGCCGGTTATTATATATAATCACCACTAAGTTTGGTCTGGTTTAGGTCTGGGTTAGGTCCTAAATATTCAATAATTCATCACATTTACCAATTCTTGAATATTTAGGACCTAACCCAGACCAAACTTCGTGGTGGTTATATAAAATAACCGGCAATTATACATAATCACCGGATTAATCACATTTACTGTAACAAGTACATATTATAATGACACTACACACACTCACACAGTGATTCTCACCTGAAAGCTTTTCCGAATAAATGTCATGGGCTGATTGCACTTAGTGAATTCTTGAATATTTAGGACCTAACCCAGACCAAACTTAATGGTGATTATACATGTATATAATAACCAATTATACATAATCATCGGATTAATCACATTTACCGTAACATACTCATTCTTCATCATCATATGTTTTGAAAAGTTCACGCGGTATATAGATCGTTCGACAATCGCGCGATACATTTATAGAAAAAGTTGACGAGCGGACGCATCATGCTGACGCACACGCACGGCGCGGACGTGCACGTATAAGCAAAATTCAATGTAGTAGTAGCTGCAGTTTTTCGCAAATATCTCAAAAACTAAGGCTGAGCGACGGTTACATGTATAGGAAAAAGTTGTTCAGAATGTTGAGTTTTACAACGTATTTAAATTTTATCAAAATCGGTGAGGTGGGACCTTTTATGCACAATTACCTTTGTCCCATAGTATACTAAAAACTAGACGTATAATAACACTGTCCAACAAAATAAAACTTTTTTTTGACGTTTTGATGTTCACTATGCGATTCTTGTAGAGTTTCTTGCGATGTTTCCGAATCTGCCCTTCATTTTTCCATTAGACGCACAGTTTTTGAGAAATTTGATTTTGATGAAAAGACATATTTTTCAACTTTAAACAAATACGGTGATGTTATTATAAAAGATATTGAATTTTTCTTTACAGCAAAAGATTCTGTGGACTTTCCCGAATACAGTGATATCCAGTATTATTACATTATGAATGTTTAACCGTGTTTAAACAATCATTAAAGATGGAGCGACACCACTTTTGCTCCAATTTTTGTAGGGTATTTTTCAGTTTATCTTAAAAAATAAGGGTCCAGCGTGAAATCGAACTATATCACGTGATAGAGCAGATTTTTAACTTGAAGAAACCTCATTTGAAGTTTGCAACGTCTACGTTTTTATCGAACCAGGAAGCAAAATATCTTCGCCCGACATGAGTTGCCGCCAGTGGTGCCCACCACTAGCGCGGCCGTTCGACGGGACACGGCGAACAGTGTCGTGAAGCATCTGGTTTTTGAACAAAAATCAATAAGTTTTGTTCTGTTTATGACAGAGACATGATACAAAGTGGATTTTTTGTATATATTGAAAGGAATCTCAATATGATATTATTATAAATACAGTAATTTATTTAAACATTGAAAAACAATTTTTATAAACAAAATATTGATATATTGCGGGTTTTCAGTAGATGAATTCTCAGTCGAGTTATTCCAAAACTAAAACTTCGTTTTAAATTTTTAGAACATTCTCTTTTTCCGCTATGCCTGCCGTAACTAACTAAAAATAGGTTTATTCGCTTTGAACTAAATATTCTTCGATCATACTTCGCTACAAATATCAGTACTTATATGTATAATCAAAGCTTACGAGTACATGGTATTTACAATTTTTAAGTATCATTATTAATATATAAGTATAATAGATAACGCCTTGTAGGGGCCTGAGCGTGCACCTCTAAACGTGGCAACCCATACCTGATACTAGAATATGTATAATACACTCATTTTACTGCGGGAAAATTAACGTAAGTTAACTGCCTAGGAGAAAATGTGAAACGTGTTTTTAAAATATATAAAAAGTGGATTAATTTTTTTTGTTAATAACTTTTTTTATAAACATTAACCGCCGAGTAAAACCATTACAACATTATTCAGGGTGATGACATAGACGACATGTTAAAAAATCAGTGAGATCGGAGGGTGTTGTTATCTTTTTGTAAATAATTATTAATGATTATTAGGACATTAAATTTTATTTATTTAATCATATCTGTAATTTATGTAATATCACAATTCTTTTATTTGTTCAATAACCGTAGTCAAATCTCATATATCTACAAATGGATATCTGCGTACTCGACAGCTGACCGGTTCTTGCTACATATTTTGTTAAATAACTCTGACAATTGCAAGTGATCGCAGTTAAAACTTATATAATATCAAAATATACTATATACGATACGACGCAATAAAAATCATTGATACGATTGGATACGCTTTTCTTTTTATCCTCTTCTAAAGATTCCTACAAACGTCTTTTGTTCATAACACAACATAAACAAGTTACCCTACGCACAGATGTACTATTTGATCTTCCTAATATTCGCTCGCAATTAATTTCCTATTGAATTTTTTGAATTTGTTTTTCAAAAAATGATTATTTGGACATTTTAACATCGTATGGACATAGTTTTGAATCGAGATGAAACAGTGACTTTTCGATTTTTGTCCATGGTTTGCGACGCTATGCGGCGTGGCGCAGTTATGTCAGCTTATTTAAATGTTATATTTATTATTGTTATTTATTATTTATTACTATGTTCCCATTCTATTTGTATATTTATCCTTTATAAATTATTTTGTAGTAAAAATGAAAATTTAACAAGATGGAAATCATACCTAACCCAGACCTAACTTCTTTCTTCTTGAATGACGTTTATGAGGTGTTTCCGCATCTGTCATTAAGGAAAAGAAGGTGCAAGCATGCTTGCAAACTACTGCTGCAACTTAATTGTGTCTCTCCATTTTTAATGATTTTTTAAACACGTTTCAACATTTATAATGTATTAATACTGGATGTCATTGTATTCGGGAAAGTCTACAGAACCTTTTGCTGCAAAGAACAATTCAATATCTCCTATAATAACATCACCATATTTGTTTAAAGTTAAAAAATATGTCTATTTTAAAATCAAATTTCTCAAAAACTGTACGTCCAGGAGGAAATGAAGGGCATATTCAGAATCAGCGCAAGAAACTCTACAAGAATCGCATGGTGAAAATCGAAACGTTTTTTGGTTGTTGGACAGTGTAATATCTGTAGCTGCAAGGAAAAACGCTGCATATCACAATTTCAAAAAATTTAGGTTTATGCATTATTTGAGCTTTAGAATACAAATAGGATTTACGTATTTATCATGAAAAAAGTCCTGAATACAAATTCTATAGGCTCAGAAAAATAATGCAATTGAACCGGAGTCCTACGTTCAATTAATACGCATTAGGCAAAACTAATACTAAAAAAGTAAAATTACTATTCTTTCTATTATTATTCACATTAATTATACAAATATGCAGTATTATGCAAAGTGAAAGAAATGCACATTTATAATATAAAAAGAAAACAAGGAAACTACTAATACGAAGAATTAGGGTGGACACGCTATCGGTCCGGTCTCGGCCGGGTCACGATTTAAAACCGTGTCATTTATATTTGATCGAACCGTGACCGGTCCGATAGTGTGTATCGGCCCTTAGTGATCAAAATTTTAAACGACAATATCTCGAAAGTCAAACATATGACATGCTGCGTTTTTCCTTACAACCACAGATATATTTTATACATTTCCTTATGTCCTACTCCCTGTTTTTTCCAGTAAATAGAAATAGCCAATACTATATACAGACACGTTAATCCACATTTTCATTTTTCCTGCTTTGAAGATAGATCTTTTCGTAAAGTCATTTTGAATTAGAAACATTTAAAAATTTCATAAGTAACACATTTAATATTAACAAACATAAGTTGACAAACTTTCGGTTTGGAGCTACTAGTGAATTAGTACATAATAAATAGTAACACAGTTTGTAATACTATCGGTGCTATTACATGTCGCTAACGATACAAAAAGTTTTGATTCGTGAGCTTTCTGTGGTGTAAAATTGCGTTCTACCAATTAGATGTTTTACAAAAGATGTTCTAGTTCTAGAATTATGTCATAGACTATACAAAATGTATAGAAGAATTTATAGTAAAAGGACAAGCTAAAAAGAAACGAATTAGGAAATATTTCGAAGACTATTGCTATATTCTTCTATAAAAAAACAAGAAACAGTATTGTTTCTTCCGAGGATACAAATAGTACTTTGCGATTGGTATTTGAGAAGTGGCGTTACTGGGTGACGCGCTTCCGACATGCACCCCACTATCGAGGAACTACGGCATTTGAAAGTTTCGCTTTGATCGCTTGATTATGTCAATACCCAAAATTTTCTACGACGTTCAAAAATAGTACACATCATAGAGTCAAAGCATATCCTTATATTTCAAATGTGATTCAATTTAAAATTATCTAAAAAAGTCAAAATCTTTACTAAGTTTACTATTGTGTACTTATTAAATTAACAATACAGTAAAGTCTCAATTATGCGTAGTAATTAATGGAACTTGATTGTTCGGATAATAGAACAGTTACCTAACTACAGTGCTAGATTAAACATTTATTGATTTGTATAATAAATCGTATTGTACATGAATCGTTTTAGATTGAACTGTTTACACGTAAAACACGTACTTATTCGAATTATGGAGAATTTAGATATTATCGGTTTGGATAATAGAGACTCTACTGAACCGTCAACCGAACAAGCAAATGTGTTTCGAATTACGTCATGTTTGGACTTATAATCAGAAAAATGTCGCAAATAATTTGGTAAAAGTTTCACAATATGAGAATAATTAAAACAAAACCGCTTTTTCCATTGAATCAGTGTTATCTTGGCGATATATCTAATACTGTGGGGGAATAAATTTTTGACAAATCTCCTTCACATACATATATCGAGGCATTACAGCATAAAAGTTACAGCGCGGCGGTGTCACTCCAAAATACTGATCGTGGTCTCTGGTTTTATAATCCATTTGAATCGAATCACTCTGATTGCTCGGTGATTGTAGCGTTGAGAGAGAGAGAGAGAGAGAGAGAGAGAGAGAGAGAGAGAGAGTGGGAGGTGTTAATTTCATGGTATTTTTGTGAATGTTCCTTTGACAGTGGATATGTCGAACAGAAACAGTAGCTCGAGGCAGTAGCCGGTTCGTAGCTGTCTCTACTTCGCGACTATGTAACCGGAGAATCAATACGATCCTCCTCCTCGTTCGGTGCACCAATTGAGCTCGTTGAATCTGTGCCCCGAGCCACGCGGTTACGTATGCCCGGCCCGCACACAGGCTCGATTACACACACGCACGCCGAATTTCACGCAGACTCACGCGCGGCCGACGATCCACTTGCGATCGATGAACGCAGTGGAGACGCACGGAGAGACGTACGCGTACCGCAGCCACCAAACAAACTCATCCGTGTAATTGGCAAATTGACAGATTAATTCAATCACAGCCAATGCTTCTTCGTCCCGGGCTCTCGTTCTCGTTTAGGCTCCCGTTAATCTATATTGCTCCATCGATGAAGAGCCGTTGAGGATGATTCTTATCAGGCCCGGCTCATATCTCGTGCTATACACCTACTCTTCTCGCCAAGCTACTTTGATATCCGGCGAATTTTTACGGTACGCGTAAATACCTTCGTTTTCGTTTTAATTTCAGTCTGCCCTAATATTTAAGGAAGTTTTATTTATAATTTTTAACTTACTTAATTGCTATTTTACGAGTCTAGTTGGACAGTTCCAAATATTTTTGTATGGAATATTTTTTTTATTTTAGTTTACCTAAATTTCTAAAGGTGGTTGATAGCTATACATAATTTTCTTACTTTTAAATAGATCTTGCTGTATTTTTCAGATACTTAACTATTTACTATGTATAGTATTTATTTTCCGCATATAATCACTTTTTTAAATCTACATTTTTAACAAAGTCGCATTGTATATTTTGTAGAAATAGATCCCAGAGTTGTTTCAGTGAATTTAATGTAAAGCTCGAATCTTGAAAAATATGTTATACTGGCATATTTCGAAGATTACACACAGCAACCAAATTATGTTACAGGAAATAATGTAATTTTACACTTTATTTTTATTAAAAGTGATCACACTTTTTCCATATAGATAACTCTATTTTTATTACTTATTTCCAACTATTATTAAAATACAGTATAATTATAAGTAATATAAAATCAAAGACTTCTGTATATGAAAGTCATTGTTCGAACTCCATTAACTGAAGAATATGTTTTTCTAATAAAACGCATTTGTATGCTGATTACCGTTTATAATATATTTATAAGATTCATACCATGTTTTTCTTAGAAACTTATTACACTCTGAAGTAACCGAAAAATAAAATATCCTCAATATGAAACCACCGTACTTTTCTAATTTTATCAACTTCGAAAATTGCTATATCATGCTATTGAGAAGCGTTATTGCAAAACTTAACTAACACTTACTTATAAAAACGTAGAGTATGCGTAATATGTAACAAAATTGCGACTCCTCATAATTTCTAAAATATACAAGTTTTAAAAATTTACTACATGCAGAATTATTTGAAATATTATATAGTTTCATTTCATAATTCTTTTTCTGAAATTTTTAGGAACGAAAATACAAGTTTATTCCGATCCTCGTGTTTCAATGCTTATATCATAAAATATAAATTTGCATCGGTTTCTACAGACTAATAATTATAAAACTATTTTTATCTATGGCTTTCAGAAGGTATACGTGTCATAATGGTGTAGATAAAAATTGATTTGCTTTACTATGAACTTACCGAAATTTTTAACAGTTCAAATAAAATTCAATTGAATGCTATTCTAACAAGTAGACTGCATATCTGTGTGCAAACTAAAAATTATCTGCATTGATTACAACAAGAAGGATTTACATAAAAGTTAATTTCTTCTCATAATTATTTTAATAGGTTATAAATAATGTACCAGTAATAGTAAATTCATTTGATGCTTCTTCCATTTTGTGTTTCACCTACTCATTTCTGCCATAAATGCATAAAATACACAGCCTAGTAATACGTTAGTTAATTTAACAAGTATACTGCGTATGTGCAAACAAAATAAAAATGTTCTGCGTCTCTTGCAAAAAATAGGAACTGCTTAGAAAATTCCTTCTTTCCTTAATAGTTTCAACAGTTCGAAAGTAATGTATTGACTCTTCGATTCTCTTAAACATTTTACACATAAAATCTGCAGTCTATTAATAAGAAATAATAACGTACACGAAGCAGTTTATGGTGTCCCATGTCTAATGGAACACGTAATCGATAGAAAGGGAAGAGTCAGAAGCACCGGTTGAGGGGTGAATAAGACCAGAGGGTAATAAACACTTGATTCAACACCACTCATCTTCCTCTTGTCTCTTCACACCGGTAGCGAACTCCATTTGACTTTTGTCTCCACTCGATTCCACCGCATTGCACACGCCCTTTCCAATGTGTACACTCCACGGAGCATCTATACTACTACTTCTCGCACCCCCTTCGGTTCTCGCCCCTTCGTTCTCCATCCCCTTCTCACTCTGTGTCTGTCACTGTTGGCTTCTGGCGCCCGCCATTCCCTTCATTTTCGCTCTCGGTTGTTATTTATACTTTTCTCTCACTCCTCTTTCCATTGGCTACATTTTTTTCACTGTTACGCTCGACTCTTTTTCGTTTCAGTTTCGTGGCAACCCCACGCGATAACGATGACGAGGATCGTTCGGTCCTATCTGGTGGTCTCTTCGCTCCTTTCTGTCCGGCAGGTCCTTCGTGGTTTTCGCTTTATTTCCCGTTTATCCATTTACATTTGATTTACTCCGGCTGTCGCGCACCGCTTCAAGGGCTGCCACCTGGATTATTACCATCGCTTTGACCATAGTCGCGTGGATAAACGCATTCCCTGTCAAACTTTGATGTTTGATTCTTTGACACGTTGATTGCCGAATCGGTAATCAACAAAATCGAAGGAATTTACAGGGCCGCCGAGGTAAATCCGAGAAAGTCATTAGGGAAAGGAAAACAGTTCAAATTTCAGGAAAATTCCCATATACTGTCACTAGCAGTGAAATTCGTACAGAGTTTATCGACAGATACTTCAACTAAGTTTAATAACTGGATAAAAATTTTGTGAAAAATTGAATTGGCAACTTCTAATTTAATATATTTTTTTGCACAAAAACTAAAGAAATAGAAAGTATTGCCTATTATAAAAATGTAACAGAAACAAAAATGTGGCCAAAATTTACCTCACTTTCAAAATCGTACAAAATATGTAATAACGCATAACTACATAATAACACTGTAAAAAGCCAATTTTTATATTTGGTGGGATATCTTCTGTTATTTATAACCTGCTGTAATCGTCGTAGCATTGACTCTGATAATTTTTGACTCTGATAATTTTGAATTATTAAAACACTTCTGTTCATTATTTTTGCAATGTAAAGTACAAGTTCGCGCTCTGCAATTGTTGTTGGTCTCATATTTCAATTATTTGTATAAAAATCACTCCACAAATGTACGTAAGTATCAGTGTTGCCAATTCTACGGACATATCCGTAGATCTATGGATTTTCAGTACATATGATCTACGGACCTACGGATTTTTAGTTCTGCTAGCCTCTGTGCGCGTTACGCATACGATTGGCAGTCCGCAACCGGCCGTTGATGGTCGTCGAACGATCAAATGATCATTTGTTTTCGGCGGTTGGCCGTTAATTGCCGTCATACGTTTCGACGATCTGTTGTTTGTCTTGAGGACCACGCTCCGTTGCGTCTCTGTGAGAGAGTCCGTACTGAGCCATCAAGCAATAAACGTCGTCAATTAAGTAAATTAAATCCATAATATATGACTCTAATACATATATATGTTACACGCAAAGAGCAAAACTATATATATGTAGATCGTAATATACGCCTAACCTAACCTTAATACAATATTATTAATATGTATATGCGACAACTATTAATGGCAGTTTTTGGCCTTGTGAATTATAAAATCACACATATAAAATTACATAATGTTTTATGTAAAATTATTAATATAAAGTTATTATACACTCATTGAAATGTCCGTAGATCTACGGATTTTTCAAAAGGAAATCCGCGGAATTCTACGGAATTTTCTGCTCCCCCCTACGGACTTTTAAACATTTAGGCTGGCAACACTGACGTGAGTACTCAATTGATGGAACAAATTACCAACAAAAGATCGCGGTCAAACACAAATGACACATTTGTCAAATAAACGCGGGAAAATCAAATGTACAATTATTAAGGGTGACATACATTTATGCTTCGTTGTTTATTTTTTAGAATTTTTAAGATAGTTATGAAAAATATTAGGAAGTCTGAATCATTAACAGATTATGGTAACATCGGCAACCGTTGACCATACAGAAAGAAATGAATGATCGATTGTCATCCCTGAAGTGTTAATTTGCGTTGATTATTCGAACTAAATCAATTTATGTATTTGCACAAAATGTTAGCGCAGTAGTTTCGAAAAGTAACGAAAAATTTAAAAAAAAAATTTTTAATTTTTTAAAAAGTCGTAAGCATACAAGCATATACTGATGAATATTTATCAAAACGTAGCAATAGGAAAGCAATAGTGTTATGTTTCTGATCGCAGTGTATGTACTGATTATTTAGCAATAAATAGTTTATAGATTTATGCTGGTATATAATTTGTAAGTTATTATTAGACTGCGGATTTTATGCATTTATAACAAAACTGAGTAGTTGCAATTTCAAGCAATAGCAAGATTTACAAAATTGAAAGGTATCAATATGTTACTTTTGGCCAACTGATATTACTAAATCAAGAAATATTAGTGACTCCTGTTCCTTGTAACAAAAGCAGACAAATTTTATTTTGCATAAAGATCCTCAGTCTAGTTATTATGTACACATACACTATAATATTTACAGAGGGGAAATTATACAGTGAGGTGCAAAACTGAACCAACGAAATCATTATTTATATCTTTATTCATCAGGATATGGTAACAAACAATGAAAGAAATACATTTTGATACTGTTGGAGATACGTATGTATTTGCAATTCGCGCGCGTGTACGAGAAACGATTGCGTTGCCGGTCGACGATGGCGCGGCGGTGCCTATTCTTATATATAGACGTGTATTATTAATCTTAAATAAATCCCATAGCTCTAACAGATACATTTACATTGCTAGTTATTATATTTTATTTCTAATTAGATTTTGCATCAGTCAAAAACACTATCACAAAAATATATATAATATATTTTCAATACATATTTATGCAACATATACAATTTACTTTTTATTTATATGATCAATCTACTTTCATTTTTGTTTTGTAAATACTTCATATAAAAATACTAAATATTTAATATTCAATGTTTCAATCCAAATTCGCACACCACTAGTATCTGGCCATTGACATAAAGATTAATCTGATAATCATTAGACTGCGGATCTTTGTGCAGAAGAAAAAATCTCCAAATCAATCACGGTGTGCAGAGATCAAATGAAAATGATATCCGTCTTAGGATAATTTTAACAAGTCGCAAATAATACAGGGGAAGTTCCTCTAGTACCGGACGACAGCTATTGGACATTAGCTATATCTATAACATAATCAACTCTTTACAGAGCTGTTGCATCATGTAAGTTAAAGAGAAACAAACAATAATCACGTTTTATCACGTTTCTGTCGCGTGTGCATAAGTAGAAGATCGGTTGATTGTTACAGCTGACCAGATTCCGATGCATCATAAAAGCTATGAACTGTTATATCTATTAATTTTTATGGTCCGAAAAGCAACATAAATAGTAAGAACAAAAATTGAAGAAAAATTTATTAAAATAAATTACAAACTTCTAATTGCTAGAACACTAGAACCGAAATGGACGTACCATGGGACAATCTGCGTAGTTTGTTTAGACAATAGTGAAGAAGATTTGATACATTGTTCAGGCAGCCAAAAAATGAGCCTACGAGGCTTGTGATAATATCCCAAAATGTTTTGCTCCTTATATTTGCGGTTGTTGCAAATTATTGTTAGTGATTTTTACTGTGTCCGATACAAGGGGACACTTCACGAGTTCATAAAATCATATAACCATTGTATAATGTTAATTTAATTAATTATTACGGAAACTTTGATTATTTTCATTTTATCTTGCTTTATAGTATTGTTAATTTATAAATAATACAGAATTAAACAGACAAAGTAATATATGTTAGTATTTATTTAAGAAAAATCTGAAGTGTTGGGTAGTAGGTGAACTTCCCCTAAGAATGTATTTAAACTGCTTTAGTGTCGTCAAAATTTTTTATTTCACCCGCTCGTTATAGTTAGAAATGCATAATAATAATAATTATAATTATTATCTTATTTCGATTCATATTTCTTTTAGCTTCAACGTCAATTACTGTAGAATCGTATTGGTGATTTCGGTGAGCCCACAATCACGCTTCAGCGAACGAAACAAGCAGAATGTAGCGGAATACGTGGTCACAAGACGCTGTGACTTCTGGTTTCTCGACACTTTTTTGCGAGCTATTTATCATGTACCCCATTCATTCCCCTCAATTAATGGCACGTTGAGCACCCTACACCGGAGAAGAAATATCCCACGCGATTTCGTTCCAGTCGATGGGCCAGAAGAGATTCCGCTTCCGGATACCGTTCCATTCGGTGCGTTTATAGCCCTTAAATGCCCGTCTTTTCCCCTTCGATGCATTGCCATTGCCGCGGCCAGTGATCTCGGAATCGGTTCGTAAAGGGGGCGCAGACATCTTGATTGTTTCGTAATAAATATCTGTGCATCTGACGATTGACCTTTCCAACGAAATTCAATCGAATTTGCGCCGCTTGCGTCATATAATTTATAGTGCTCGCATGCATACACGGCGACAGGACAATGCAGTGCTCGAAAGAGTTCTGGAACTTTTTAACCCTCGGACAGCGGATCGTTCTTACAACTATATGATGGATGATGTTTATGACTATTCATTGCTTTAATTGTCAATTTTTGGGAACACATTTTTGAAGGTATATCTTGCAGTCACGTTAGTCTTCCTTTTTATAATGTAACAGCTGCCCATTTAATTTAATCGCCAGAAAACGAGTAATTACATGTCAATTTTGATATTTTTTGATATCACGTAGACCCAGGTTGCACTATCGCAGGGTTAATTAATGACCTACAGTAGATCCAAGAAGTATTTGAACACTAAATACCCGATTCTCCAAAAATTGAAGACCTGTTTTTTTTCTCAAAAAAGCTATACATTCAAACGACTGTGAAAATTTTGAAAAGTTTTCTTTGTAACTGAAGCCGATATAGATTTATAGATCGAAGCTTCCCGTTACAACGATATCTTAAGAATTGATGCACGATTAGTTATAATAGGTTTATCAACCATGAAGGTTTTACACGACCGAACGTGTTGCTCATTTTCGTCCTATTAAACAGCGACACAAATTCGAACATGAATTATTAAGGAGCTGTTGTAAAAAGAAGGTTTCACACTTCAAATCTGTAATAATTTCATTTACGACAAAAATTTGTCTAGAGACGTTTGAATTCGCAATATTTTTTAAGAAAAACTGGATTTTCAGTTTCCCATCTTCTACATCGCGTGAAAATATCTTAGAGGATAATAAAAAATGTTTTGTGAAAGTTGAGGCTTCCAGCTTTGAAATTTGTCGAGAATTGGAACTGTAGCTTTAAGAAATAATTTTTGGAGCCTCTGTATATCTGCTACCACAAGCGATGTTTTACAATAGTAGCTTTGAGAAAATAGCTACCACCATCTTTTAGTACAGTACATTTGGCGGCTATTGAAGATGTTTGAGAGAAGGAATAGGAAAAGGAGCGTTTCATCCTAGGTCCGCTAGAGGACTCGTCGGTTAAGCTATCTAGCGGTCCCTGTTTAGACCTTAGACCATATACATATACTTATAGACCGAGCATAGGTATAGTGTGTGCATTGAATGCAATGCTCCAAGATTAAAGAGTATCTGGTGGCCTCTTAGATGATTCAAAATGGTGGATAGCGCATGAGAGGATGCACGTACTGCGGTAGAAGCGTCACCAGTAACAAAAGAGAGAAGAGCAGCTACGCATATAAAAGCGAGATAAACGATTATATTTGTTCAGGAATTTCTTAAAAATTTAGAAAAATGGTGCACACTTGTTGCATAAAAAATTGTAGAGAACGACGAAACCGTGATACAAATATATCTTTTCACAAGTAAGTATTTTATACTTAATATTATTGTTGTTTTATATTACCTTGCGTACATTATACATAATATTATGTATTGTATATAGAGTTGAGCAAAATTTATATCTAAATAAAAATTTTGAATAACGAATGAAGATAAAGTATCTTTTATTCGCGAATCGTTATTTGAATAATTATTTATCTAAATAATGCCCAACTCTGATTGTATTCGACATATACATGTACCTATATTGTTCTTACTAGTATTTTTTTAAATAAAGTTGTGAAGAAATAAATACAGATTTCATATTATCAACTTCTACATTAAAATTTATCTTTTTCCCAATTATAATCAACAAAATGAGTTAGGCATTTTTAAAAAAACTAGAGCAAAGTAAGAATGAACGAATAATAAAATAAATGTATGTATATTACAGTTACAGTTTCCATAAATATCTATACAGAATCAGATGCGATGACGATTCCCCTTTCCCCTCTAGCACTTTACCACCAAGGTACTGTGATTTCTCAACAGACTATAGCACTTGGCCTCCTACGTCATCTTTTAATCTTGGAACATAGGACGTTATCTGAAGCCGGGTCTATAAGTATATATGGTCAAGGTCTAAACCTAAACACAGATACTAGCAGGGAAGGCATTGTCTTGTCTGTCTGTCCATCTGGTGACGATCGTAAGAGGTAGCCGCCACAGTAAATTTCGTTTAATTTTACAGCAAGTACTACATAAGCATCATAAGCAAAATAAGACGATCTTACTGATTTAAGAAACAAAACATAATCTAATGTATATAAAAAATGATGAATTTCTCTTATTTTTCAAGGAAAATAAACCGATTTTTAATGTTCATTTTGCACTCCATCCAACTCATCATTCGATCACAATATGGATTCTAAAAAATTGTTCGTCGTAACTGTCGAATCAACAAATCTTAAAAAAATCGTAAAATCCACTAATTCTCGGTACAAGACTTCTCGACGTTCAAACAACAATCTCTAAACTCGAAACGATGATAAACAACTAATCGGTTAAAGTACTGCCAATAAAAAATCCACTGTCTCGTTAAAAAGAAGAAGAAGAAGAAGGAAAAGAAGAGAAGAAAAAAAGTCCGCGGACAATTTATGAATCATTATCTGCTGTTCGTCGTAATTATCGTAACTCCCCTGCTAAAAAGGTGTAGAGCCGCGAGGACGAAGTAGCTGAATACTTAACCGCATAATTCGATCACGCGGAAAGATCGAGCGACCGGTTTAATAATGATCCCCGTTCTGCGGCCGTAATTTCGGGTAGTTTGGTCGTGAGCTTACGATGCGGGGGATGGTTGAGCATACGCGAGTAAAGAGGTTAGGGCACGGGGGAGCAATACCATATGCAAAATTAACCTCCATTAAATGCGTTAACTCGGCGACGAGCATGCTCCGATGCGCTTAACCAAAGTACATTACACCGTACTCGATGCGGTCCACAGACCGGGCCGTACGGTGCTCTACAGGGTGTTAACGAATAAAACAATCCGAGAAGTTCATACACCGTGCAGACCTACCACGCAGGTGTTTAACGAGCTAGTGTTTAGTTAGAAGCGAACTTTGAACTGGAATATTTGTAGAAACTATTCAAGTTCTTAAAGGAATAGGCACGTGAAATAATGAATTGCCTAAGGGTGATTGTGCTCTATATATTTTATGAACATATCGGTCGTTTGTTGCAACGGTAGCTTAACTCAAAAATAGCAGCTTTAGGGGAGGCAAGTTTCAATGTTATAAATTGTTAATGCTTCCTAGCTACGTGACATCAAAATTCAGTAATTGGTATAATAGGATATTATATTTAAAATATAGTAATATTATGTATTATATATTTCATTAGTATTGAATAATAATTGAAATACAGTCATACAAATTATATATCATATTTATTATACACTATATATTACGTATAGTAATATTAAGAAGTTTACATTATCATTTACATTATTACATATTTATGTACCGAAACCTTATTAATAGGATTTCAAATAATCATAATGTATCCTGACATAATAACACCTAACGAAATTAATAGATTACGTCACTAGGGGTGAGTTGTTGGTTCACAATTGAAATTGGAGCTCCTGTTGAAGGATCTATTAAAAAATTCTTAACAATGTACAGACTTTGAAAAATTACGGAATAATCGCCGATATATACGATATATGAATTGCTGCGAAATTCACTCTTTAATTAAGAATTATTAAGTCATATCTTGCTTTTTTAAAGAAATATTCGGCAGTGGCTATGCATATTATTTCATCAATGACGGTATAAATTCAAATTCGACATTACTGATAAACAAAAAAAAGACGCTACCATTAGATTATAGCAATGCTCTAGTGACATTAAATATGACAATTTCCTTAGAATTTTAACAATTTATATTTCAAATTTAAATATGTAATCAAGATATGTCAGTGTTAAACTATTTCAATTGAATCAAATGTGATAACGGCATATTAACTCGAAAACTGAAAATTTCGTGTTCTACCATTGTTGTAGCGAATGAACGATATGTTAAACGAATTGTAGATATGTAATAAATGCATTTAACATATACTGTGATAGAGAAAAGGACGTTTACCATTTGTTCATTACGATTACAATTTAGGCTAGAATAAACTATAAGCATTTTTTCTACATTAGTTGTAGATAATTCACGACATTTGTCACTTAAAACTAATTTATAAATGGAAAATAACCTTCCGCTATCACATGGTCTGACGGGAGAAACTCATTAGATTACAAACATTAGGTTGTTAAAATGAAAAATTTCCATGGAATTCGGTACCATTATACTGCAATTACATCTATTTAAAAAAAGAAAGTATGGAAAATTAGAAAAGTCTGAGCGTTTAGAAAAAAATGAACTTTTTTATGCGGAAATTGATCTGACAGTTAATAGAGCTGTTACTTATGAGATACCCGGGCACCTCGGTTACTCATGAGATACCCGGGCAAATAAAAATTACCCGGGTATTCGGGTAAACAAACATTACCCGTCATTAGTATTTCATAAATAAACCGTAGATCTTTATACAAAATAAAAATTGTTTGCATCAATTTCAAGAAGCAGAAGACATATTACGATTACTTAATTTCTTTAACAGTCTTAATACATTTAAAATAATATATCAACGTTCTTAGATTCTTTTAATTTCTTTGTTGTAATTGCACCAACGCATTTACGCCATAAATGCATAAAATCCCCACTATATTGATGAGATACCCGAGTATATGAGACAGTTTTTATTATTATTACATGAAATAATTGATAGTAGATTGTCTTAATGTTTACAAAGCAATATGTGTTGGATATTCTTTGCTTCGATATGCTAATTTATTAGTGTTTGTCTACAAAAATAAAAATATTTAATTTCTAGATAATTAATTATTTTATGCACAAATATGAACAAACCGAATACTCAAGGTAATAATAGTTCTTGTAACTAGTTGTCAGACCTCGTAAGATACTCGAGTACCCGAGGACACGGCTGTCTTATGAGATACTCGGGTATCCGGGTACCCGGGTGCTCGGCTGTCTCATGAGATACCCGGAGAGTTTTGCTCCACTACATGGATACTCGGGTAGCCGGGTATCTCACATACTCGGGTAAGGGTACTAGCCCTAAAAGTTCATAGAAATATTATTTAATATAAAGTAACATTAACATTTTAAGTAATTATAATCTTGGAGAAAAATTGATGACCTTGAGACCCTTGTGATGAACAGCGATTTGAAATGCAATCATTCTTCAATGCACTCATTTTACTTCTGTAATACCGTCTGTCTATCATTTATTTTTGTAGAAAATATCCTCGTGTGGTACAATATTTAACCTTTTCACTATGATAAGATAGTATCATCGTACTCCTACATTAGGAACTCCTTCCTAATGCTATATTATTGTGTAGAAACAACATTTATATAGCATTATCGTAAACGAAAATAAACGAACGCAAACATTCTTACGGACAGAAAAAGGGGTATTTTATCACCAGCGAGAAAATGAACATATTATTTGGAAAGTATTATCTTGCTATCTAAAAGGAATTAAGTTTTTTTCTTCCAATAGCAGTAAAGAATAACTGACAACAAAAATGTTATTTGGTAATCATGAAAATATACATTGTAACGTCTCCATATTTATGTAGTAGGATACACATTTTCCATTACAATTAGGTTATTAAAGTAATTCACGTATAATACATTTCTTAATGTTCATATATCAATTTAATTGTAATAGTCATAATAAATCATACATTTGTTCCACGAGTTTTAGAATTAGCTTAGCTTTGTCTTGCAAGGAGAAATGCAACGTACGTTATTAATCATAATAATTGACCATTCCACCACAGTTACTTCAAATTAATGATATTCAGATGTTTAAAATGGAACCAGGACAACTTATTCTGATATTTTTTAACAAGCCATTACTATTCCAATGTGTTAATAATTGAACGTAGTAATTAAATGTCTGTATTAATGCCAACAATTTTTAAGAATATCTGTTATTCCTGAAGAAGGATGTTAGCCAAATATTAAATGCATGCAAAAATTTTAGTCATTTTTCAATTTTTTCTTATTTGTATCCGACGTTCGGACACATTACTAATCGATAATAAAGTTAGTTATTTAGATACATCGGTAGTAAACGAACAATTGTGGATAAAGACGGGAGTTTATTATAACCATTATAATTATAAGTAATTACGCGTGAATAATCGAAAAAGACAAAAACTGTTGCATATACCTGGTACACTATAAAATGGTGCACCATTTTCTGTCGATTTCTATCGACATTCCATTGATGACAGGATGTTATTTAGCGTCCATTGACATTCTATTGTTGATACAGCAGGCGAAAACCGTAATAAGAACCGGGAAAAAATCGTATCCGCGATTCGTCGACGCCGTGTAGATGACGTTAGATTTAATTGGGCGTCTTGATCGCAACAACAAAATGGCCTTACGCTGGGAATATTTACCCACAGTTCGCTTTGTCCTCGATTTCTCTTCAACGAGACGACAATGCGCGCGCTCTTAACCCGTTAACCGTCTATGCCGTAATATTATTGAAGAAGCCGATCTACAATTGCATTGTACGCGACACGATATTACGTTCTGCAGCACGCTTCCCTCTTGACCCGTGCCAATCGAAACACTGGCTGGAGTACGCCATTGGTCCGCTCCACGACGACGCTTTTCTCTACAGACGAGTTTGTTGAACACGAGCAATAGCTGGCAGCTAGGTCCAGGTTTGCAATTTTATTATAGGTGTCAAGGGACAGTTATGTCGGTTTTTGTTATGACAACTTTCAAAGCTTGTAGCTCATAGATGGTGACACATATTGGAATAAAACTTGCGTCATTTTTGCGAGTATGTATCCAACTGTATTCAATAATAGAACTTAGTTCGGTAAGCTGTAATTTTCTAATATTAATCTATTCCACTAAACATGCCGTGACTAGATAGAAATAGAATTTTATTTCGGTTTAATGGAAATTAATATCATACATATTTAGTAAATTCTGCTCGAAATCTTCATCATGAATCTGACTCGAAATTATAGTGCAAGGGGTTAAAAGGAAAGTCCAAATCAGAGAGACCATCTGATATTGATGATGATGTTTTATGAACCATGGTTAAGAACAGACATTAACGTCTAGTCATATTGCAAACATCCTTGGAATTCACCAAACAACATCATTGGATCACACAAAGAAGAATGGATTCGTTTCAGAACTTAGTGTTTGAGTGTTTAAAATAAGAAATTGAAATTAAAAACTAGGAGCAAAGTGACGAAGTGTTTTGATTTTTGTCTAAAATATACAAAATTTATTATTGCAAATGTTATTTATAAAAGTCATAGCATTGCCTTATAAACTTTCGTGGGATCATAAAGTCTATAGTAAGGGAAACTGTGTCGAATGGTATTTTATGTTGCTACGATTAAACTGTGATATAGAGTCAAGGTATGTTTCAAGAATCACTTGATGCTCGACAACGGAGGGTTAATAAAAACATAACCGATCAAATACGTTGTCTAAAGTGTTAAACATAAATAAAGTGATCGTTCAAATATTTTGGGAGTTTCATAAAATTGATATACTTCTCAGGTTAAATGGGAAGGTGTGATATATTGTTCTAGTTTTCATAAGAACTGAAAGGTAGGAAAGTAGGATGATCTTTAAAAACTGTGGATATCTAAAAACTTGTACAATAATTCTCTTTTTTTTTAATTAGAGAAACACGAATAAATTTTTTAACTTTATTAATTCCTGAAACAAAATGCTACCGCACCTGTCTAAAAATAGATTTATATTATATTTACAGAAGCCTATTAACCCTCCAACAGCGGAGTCTGGATCTATTTGACCCAGAGTATCAAAATAGATTAATTAGACAGATGTTACATTAGAATAAAAGGAAGACTATAATAAGTCAGAAATATGTTTCCAAAAATTGATGCATAAAGCAGTGAACATCATCAATTACATAGTTAGAAGAATGGTCCGCTGTTCGAGGGTTCATTAGCTCTTTACTGACTGTGAGGTATCTGAAAGATTAATATTTGTTTTTTAAATAATAATCTCAGAATACGTTATTAGATTATATTACTCAAGACAATCTTTTACTTTATAAATGAAATTGCTTTTGTTATTCAACAATTTATTATAAAACCTTCAATTATTTATCCTTGTCTCTTAAGGACGATTGAACTGCTGGTAGGTTGAGTTGTTAACACATTTAAAACGGAACACGAACTACCGTAATGCCATGAAGAAAGCAATATAGCGACTTATGTTAGGTGCGAAGACAGTATCCCCCCTACTACGGGGTATACTCTTCGAGGGGCCAAGATGCTGGACCGCTCAACTCGGCTGAGAAATTGTAACATGATACGGATCAGGTATATCGGTGAGCCAATACTAACGCAATGAGAAAACTTTTTATTTTTCATTATTTTGTTATGAAATTTTTACCAACATATTGGAACGATAGCGAGACATTGAGAATTGCACAGCCCCTGGTCGTCACCTATCGTATTGGTGAAGAAGAAGAAGGATGGAATCACCAGATTTTGCGTGGTTTACAGGTGTTTGAACAATATCACTACGAAAGATTCGTATCCTCTTCCACGAATAGAAGACACGTTAGACGCCTTGGGCGATTCCTGTTGGTTTTCGACAATCTGCTCGCCTGACGGGGGCCTGCCTACTGATGATACTGAAGAAATATAATTTCTTCTGCAAAGGAGTAAAGTATCTCGGATATGCGGTATCCGAAGACAGGGTATGAACAGACCCGGAGAAGCTGAATGCAGTAAGGAGTTGGCCGGAGCCGAAGAACAAGATGGAGCTGAGGAGCTTTTTAGGCCCCTGCACTTACTATCGGAAATTCGTTAAATATTTCTCCGATATTGTATGAACGTATTGTTGAATTATTGCGTTACTCGGAGGGAATTGCTCGCGATAGTGAAGTCCATTGAGCATGTCCATCATTACCTGTATTGGCGTAGGTATCTCTAGAGGATAGACCATGGGGCGTTACGTTGGTTGCTGCCCTTCAAGAATCCGGGGGGACAAGTGACGAGATGGATCGAGCGGCTCCAAGAGCGCGATTTCGAGGCATCAGGAAAAAGACTCCGTTAAAACGCGGATAGTCCTTCATGAAGACCTTGCGAATCGCAGGACTGTACGCGATTGGACTGTACACGATGTCTGCAAACAAAGCAGGAAGAGGAAACACAAGAAATCGGAAGCGTGATCCTCAGAACCATCTGCAAGTGACTAGATTTCCAGGAGTAGAGAAGAAAAACAACAGGCGAAAGATAATAATTATCTATTGGAGAAAGATAATAAACAAGTAATATTAACGTCGATTCCTTCACACGTTGGCATTATTGGAAACGAAATTGCCGACGAAATGGCCAAAGACGCTTCAACTATGACTCTCTTAAATACAGAAAACTCATATAGAGACCTAAAACATTCCCGACTGCCAAATTGCTCGACAAATGGAACAACTACTGGATAGCTGACGCTCCCTCAAAAATTCGGAGAGC
This sequence comes from Sphecodes monilicornis, assembly GCA_913789915.3. NCBI lineage: Eukaryota > Metazoa > Arthropoda > Insecta > Hymenoptera > Halictidae > Sphecodes > Sphecodes monilicornis. Next base: position 19,346,593 of record OU565297.1, on the reverse strand, counting down.
AATAACCAACATCTACGAAAACACCATATCGAGTGGACTAAATCGTCGGGATCAAACAATCCTCACCCGACTAAAGGTACGTGTCCATCTGAGAGTACGAATGAATGCAGTTAAATGTTTTTGCTAATTCATTAAAAATATTATTTTTCTTATCACGATTCTTGTAATCTGGATGTTTGATATTCCATAAAAATTCATAATTTTCGTACAAATTAATTAATTGTTCCACTTCTGTGTCAAACCACTGTTTCCCGCTCATTGTTGTAGATATAAATATGTATACAATATAATATATATGTGAAAACCATCTCGACGACTCAGCAATACGAATGGCGTTCGTATAGCTGACAGTTGCTCGCCGAGGGAAAAATTGAGCGTGTCCATTAGCGTTTTTCATCTTTCTGTTTGCTCTCCGAGAGTTTTCCGTGGAGCTCTCCGATAGCCTTCTCAATACCGTATACACTGTCAAATTTGACTCTCGAGAGTAACTCGCGAGTTTAAACTCTCAAATGGACACGTACCTCTAGAATAGGGCATATTGCGTTAACACACGAACATTTGATGTCGGCGAGGGCCCCCAACAAGTAAAACGACTGTAACGTCCAGTATACAGCCGCTCATACCTCCAAGACTGTCCAGCCACGAGTCATGTTAAATATAGGCATGAAATCCCAATCGAATTGAAGGAATCGTTCAACGACGAAAGGCATCAGATTGCAGTTGTTTCATTTCTAAATTACATACATCTCCGAAATTATATTTAAATACTATATATATATATATATATATATATATATATATATATATATATATATATATGTGTGTGTGTGTGTGTGTGTGTGTGAATATAACCTGTTGATAAAGTAGTCGCTAATAGCTCTATCCAATAAATTTCAACTTTTTTTATGTTTCTCAATAACTGTTGGGTGGTTCTTATAGAGTTTTCCGCGCTCATTCAGAATCTGCCCTTACTTTTTCTCATACACGCACAGTTCTTGAGAAACATGATTTTGAAAAAAAAACTATTTTTCAAATATAAACAAATATTGTAATATTATTATAAAAGATATTGAATTGTTCTTTGCAGCAAAAGATTCTGTAGGCTTTCCCGAATACAGAGATATCCAATATTAATACATTATGAGTGTTTATACATGTTTAAACGATCATTAAAGACGGAGAGAGACCAATTCTGCACCAATTTTTGAGGATATTTATGAATTTATCTAAAAAAATAAGGGTCCAGCGTAAAATGGAACTATATCACGCGATAGAGCAGACTTTTATCTTGAGGAACCCCCCTTTGAAGTTTGCAACATGGACGTTTTTACCGAACCAGAAAGCAAAATATGTACGCCCGACATGCGCTGCCGTCAGTGGTGCTCTTCCAATAGCGCGGTCGTTCGTCAGGATACGGCGCGACGCGGTGCGGCGTAACGGCGATGCAGTGGGTAAAAGCCCAAATTATGTTAGCTAATTTAAATGTTATACTATTGTTATTTATTATTTATTAGTACATTTATTCTGTATAAATTATTTTATGTATTTTTTTAACGTTAGTCTCTTGTTCATAGTAAGTATATTTCATACTAAAAAGGTCTTTTGTAACAAAAAAATAATTTAGAAAGATTTTCTTTGGTATTTAGTTTTCTTTATTAAGCATTTCCACAATAAGCGATATTAAATAGATTTTTATTTTTATAAGCTGGCATTATTGCGCGCTTTTGGCCACTGCATCGGCGTTACGCCGCGCCGCGCCGTATCCCGACGAACGACCGCGCTAGTGGAAGAGCACCACTGGCGGCAACTCATGTCGAGCGTAGATATTTTGCTTTCTGGTTCGATAAAAACGTCCATGTTGCAAACCTCAAAGGAGGGGGGGGGGAGGGGTGGTTCTCAAGATACACGTCTGCTCTATCGCGTGATATTGTTCGATTTTACGCTGGACCCTTATTTTTTTAGATAAATTCAAAAATATCCTCAAAGATTGGTGCAGAATTGGTCTCTCTCCGTCTTTAATGATCGTTTAAACACTCATAATGTTTTAATATTGGATATCACTGTATTCGGGAAAGCCTACAGAAGCTTTTGCTGCAAAGGACAATTCAAAATCTTTTATAATAATATTGCAATATTTGTTTATAGTTGAAAAATAGTTTTATTTTCAAAATCATGTTTAGTAAAAACTGTGCGTGTAGGAGAAAAAGTAAGGGCAGATTCGGAATCAGAGCGAAAAACTCTATAAGAACCACCCAACAGTTATTGAGAAAAGAATTTGGTTTTGGACAGTGTAACCTGTGATGTTGGTGCGACTATAAATTAATAAATAAAAAAAATGACCTGGAATGAAGTACGCCAGAGGTTTTGGTTTGATAATCGCTTGAATGTCGAAGACTGGTGTCATCGATTCCATGCTTGTGCCGCAAGGAAAGGTCCACAGGAGAGAGGCAGTGGACCCCCGAGGATTTATATTGTCGGGCTCCGTTCGAGAGTGTAGCGCTCGACATTGTAGACCGTTTCCGAGTCCTGCGGCTGACAATAAGTATGCGCTGGTCGTTGTAGATTATTTTACGAAGTCGCCGGAGGTAGTTCTTGCTGCTGGTACAACGCGCGACGACTATTGCAAAGGCCTTATTTATAGAAGTTGTAAGTCGACATGGCGTACTATTGGAATATAGCAATTGTTGATTCTATAACTCGGTATATATTTGCCTATGGAAATTTGTACTTTAAAAACTTATTATCGCCAATTAAACCTATAATATACATGTGCACCGAATTATCTCATATTTGTTCTCATTTTAATCAGAAAATGTCACAAATCTGTTGGTATAATTTTCATGAAAAAATAATAAAAAACAAAAAAGTTTTGTCATTGCATAGCAATTTTGTTATTGGCACACCGACACACTGGTGCTGATTGGGATTCGATCGCTCGACTCTAGGCTTGTGGCTAAAGATAAAGGTACCTCGAGGAATCGTGTCCCGCCGGTAGAAAGCAATGTTTCGCACTACGTTTTTACACATTACTGCACTACGTTTTTCGTATATCGTCTGATAGTATATTACAAAATAATGATGGTGAAGATAAATTCACGATGAAGAAGTAAAAAGGATCAAACAAAAATTCAAAGTATATGCAATAGCAATTAGAACGATTTTTTTAATACTTTTCCAACGCAGTCAAATGGTCAGACATAGCCCGCATACACACCGCGACAACACTAATTGTAAAACACTGTACATATAAAACTATACAAATCTATGTGACAAAAAGGAATTCCTCTTTTTGTGTGCTATGTGTAATAGAATAGCTTTCTTGAGAAGACTTTCTTAATACTTAATATAAGAATTACGAAGCGAGATCAGAGTGGCTGATGACACGTCCTACTATCCACGACAAAACTATAAAACAACCTTTATTAACAATTTCGTGACTGTAAACGTAGAACTACGTCATTTCAAAGACTTTAGCAATTGTATGCCGTATTCAGCCAAACGTTTTGTCTGGATGTCACCCGTCGCGAAAGTGTTAAGTAGACAAACTGAACGATATTGGAAAAGAATTTTGGTTGAAAAAGTTATTAGTGAAAATGTAATATTATTGAAGGGGAATATGCGAGAGGAGGAACAAACTACAATCTCATTTGTTTTCACTTCTTTAAAACGTAACTCAGATTTATTTACACAACACACACTACAAGCGATCGGCGACGGAGACGTTATCGCGTCGGCATTAGCAAAGCAAAAGACCCTCTTGACGTATTCGGAGGTCTATTTATTTCGTCCTTACAAAGGACAGAGTATCCCGAGAGGAAAGGAGGAAAGATCATCGACGCCAAACGCGTTGAAACGCGACAACACTGGTTGGAAAATTTCCTGGTTGTGCGAGGCCGGCTATCAGGTATGTACGTATACCTGAGCTAGCCGAACTCGTCGTGAACCAAGGACAATCGCAAGCAGGACGGTATCGGTCTGGGTAAACTTGACTGCCAAACGTGTCGAAGGACTCGTCATCAAAAGTCTCGCTCAGGCCTAGGTAAAAAAAACCTCAAAATATTTTACGCCGGTCGGGGTTTCCAAAAACCTGGTAACGGCCGAGCCGCTACATTATAAATAATTGTAAACTTGTCATATTTTGTGTGTGAACAAAATTCTGCATTGAAAAAAATTAAATTAAATCGAAGTCAACAAGATTTATATATTTTAAGGGGCAAACTTTATTCCTAGAGAAACATTTCTAAGATATTAGACAGAAATCAATGTATTCTGTTTAATAATTTATAAGATGACATACATTTCCTTAAAAAACGCAGGCGATCGTTTAAAAACGCTAATTTTGAGGGAAAGACGAGTCATCTTAATTCATGCATTGAATTCTGTACTGATAACATGACAAATTACAGTAGAAATCGGTACAGAAAACAGGTGTGAGAACAATTTAGTGAACAATAAAGAGTTCATATCATTTGAAAAACCGTAAATTGTTTTAAAAAATCACCAATATCTAGCTGCCACAAAGAAGCGTCATTAAGCTTTGCAGAGTAACGGACTCATTAGCATAAAAAACGGAAAATAGTTATTTTTTCTGACGAAAAACGTTTTAATTTAGACAAGCCTAGTGACTAAATTATTACTTTCATGATTTAACTGATAGGTAACAGGGTACCTTATAGAAACAATTATAAAGTTAATTTGTATAAAAATGAATGATAGAATAGATATAGACATCATCAACAAGTAACTGGTAAAATAACGTTATAATTTCCGAACGCTTCAAGTAAGTACCTATGTACAAGTCGAAACTTTAAACTGTTATATCACATCATGGTAATATTTGACAAAAAAAGTTTCAGACAAAAATGACTTGTTTTTTCCTGTAGAATCTAAATATGTAACGTTTTATAGGGGGTTCCATTTAAAATTATAAAGGTCCCCTCCCCCACCCTTAAAGAGGAAGAGGGGGACACTTCACGTTTATGTAGTTAGAAAGGCCCTTCAGATCCATGCAATTTAAGACCAAGAACTTTAAAATCGGTGGTATAGTTTTCGAGATATTGAGCTGTTAAGAGTTATGTGGGCCACCCTGTACAAAAAATAAGTATTTTATCATGGCCCATAAGATCCGTCGACCTAAATGTTATAGAAAACTATTGAGAGATATTTATAAAAGTGTACTCTATAAGATAGAAGTCTTAATGTTAAAAAAATTAAAAATTTGCATAAAAAAGTGGAAGTGTTTAAATCAGAAAACAATTAAAAAGAACATAATTCGATACCACAAGGACTGTTGGAGGCTATAGAAAGTAAAGGTTGCTGTGTATGCTGTCAACGAACAATAAAAATAAAGTATTCGTATTTCGTTCTTATAAAAACGTTATATGTCTCATAGTTTTACGGCAGTTTAAAATAGATCTTTAGTTTTATTGGTTTTACTGTTATAATTTTTATTGTTTTATTTCGGTAACTTATAACATACCGAAAAATACTTTTCACGAAGTAAACAATAACACTGTATATTGTATGGGAGAGACAAATATTGTTCATAACACAGATTTGTATTGTTTTGTATAGTGTCATATAGTATTTTCGCGGAGTGCACGACGTGTTAAGACTACTTTCTTTAAATGGCCACGTTCTATTTGCATCAAATAGAGTTATTTCGAGGAACACGATCGATTGTGGAATTCCATTACGAAATGTGATCATTTTCTCACGTAATTTCTTAAAATATTTCGCTTACGCAGAAGCGCAGCTTGAATTAAGTGTCGCTAAAGTGCCGACACAAATAGTCGCGGCCGCTGCTTCATGGCGCGATAAATATAATTAACCGAGCACGCAGAAACTTCCTTTCCTTGCCCTTCAACCTTGCGTTTCCTCGTCCCGCATTCCAGCCGTGCTGCCATGCCAAGCGAAGGGCCCCGCTCGGTTCACAAAAGGAGACGCTTATTAAGCTGTATCATCCAAGAATAAGGGCTAACGCGCTGCATCCAATTTGTGCCGCTTAATTAATTCCCTCCAATTTATTCCCCGAGACCGGCCAATAAAGAAACCAGGACCCGCCGGTCAACGAGCGCCGATGCCACCGCAATATTGTTCCTAATGAAATCTTCGTTAATCGCGTCTCCGTGAAGTTTACCAGCGCTCTGCGACCAAAGCAGCGCGGCGCGGCAGTCGATTGATGCTCCACGAATTTTACGTAATTAGAACCGCGACAGAATGCGGGCAGCCGTTCGCTTCTTCGATGTACAGTAATGTCTCGATATACTATGTGACAGAATTATAGCATACATGTAGAATTACATGATTTTAATCTAGTTTCGCATTGCAACTGAAACTTGTTTCTATGCACTCTTTCAGGATATGTTTAACAACAAATATAAGTAAAATTAAATTGGATTTTACCAACCTGTTTAGCTTTATTTGATAAAAATAACATTTTTGCCAAATTCTAGCGGAACGAAGTGATAGTACACATACAGAAAATCAATATGTACTAAACTACTAACAAAGTGAATTATATTTTATATTCAATACTTTGTTGCGCCTTCTTTATATTTAATGACAGCAGTGATTCTGTTACGTGAAGATCTATATAATTTTTATACTTTTTTGAGTGAATTTATCGCACTTCTCTTAAATAGGTTGTTTAAAATCATTCAACGGTTTCAAATGTCTGTGATTTTTTTTACACTACCGTGGCAGTATCCCTCTAACAACTATTTTTATTGATGTTAAGATCAGATCTCGTTCGTCAATCTAAAATTTCAATTTTTTTTTAGGAAAAGTATCCACTACCTCTACAGTATAAACCGCAGAGTTTTCGTGTTGGAAAATGAATTTATCTTCAGCAACACTTGTGGCATATGAGTTTATCAATAATTTCTACATACCTTGTGCTATTCATTTTTCCAACTATAAATTTAGTCCTTTTTCCGTAATACGCAATTCCGGACGAAAAGATTACGCCGCCACCTTTCATTTGGCGATGGAGCCATTAACAAGTTGTAAATGAAATCTCTTCTCTTCGTAGATGTGACTCTTCAGCATTGAATCTTCATAAACACATGCTTTTTTAAAATGCATTTTACGTTCTTCGTATTAATGTCTATGCCAATATTGTATACAATATGTCCGGTAGTCACCTTCGAATTTGATGTCGTTCTTATTATTGCCCGTTTCTTGCAAGCAGATAGGATCTGTGAACGTCCAGAATTCCTTTTTCCATAATTTTCTACATCTTTTAATACATCCATTATAACTTTACGACTTCTGTTTGTGACTTTTGATATTTGTGCCACTGAATATTGTTCATTTTTTAGTTTCGATATGGTATACAATATATTTTACGAGCACTACGTTACTTTGGCGGCCCATTTTTACCAATTTATTGACGATTTTTAACAAATGTGAATCACAAAATGTTATATATTTTGTTGAGTATGGTATGGTTCCTTGTTCGATACTTGTTATTCAGTAGCTTATGTACAACTGATAAGCATAGATTTTGTGCGTGTGCTATCATTTTGTCCCGTTTTCGTACTATAAAATTTACATTTGTATTCGTAAAATGTTGTCTAAGCGAATAATGTGGGCAATATTGAACATGTTTTACATGCAGGCATGCCAGAAACTAGTAATAATATTGAAAATGTATTTTTTAGTTTTTACTACGAAACATTAAAAAATGCAAGATGTGTTATCTTTTTGTCACTCGGTGTATCTGTATCGTGAAAACTTCAGGACCAGCTTATATCCTTGGACAGACAGCATTCCTTGATTTTTTACCGTCTAGCGTCGAACGTAGGAACGGATACTGAGGGCACAAACCATCGGTAGGACAATACTCTCTCGGTGATAAAACTTTTTTGTTTTTCATTAATTTTTTTACCAAACTTTTTCCAACACGTTCGTAACACTTTCCTGCCTGTAATGACACCAAACACAACACAATTTGGACCGTATACAGTGACTTATAGTAATATTCGGACACTTTCAAAGGGACGATAACTTCTTTAAAATTTGAGCATACGACTTCATTTTTTTGCAGAAGTTAAAACAACTAGTTTACTACGTGACGTGAAAAAAAATTTTTGGCAAAATTGCAATTGGTCAGAATTAAAGAGGAAATACTAAAAGTTGTATTTTTCAACTTTTTTATGTGTGTCTATATAAACAATTTAAAAAATAGGTTTCGTAGATCTCTGTCAATTATATACATCCTAGAAAGTTCATCGAAATCAGTCAACGTTACAATACTCACACAAACAGTTAAAAACGGTGAAAATCGTAGTTTTTCATGATGTTTGGTCTTTAACTGTAATAAATCTGAAGACTTACATCTTTCGATGCCAGCCGTTTTTTTTTCGCATCAACCGATTTCGATGAAGTTTTCAGCATTATATATATATATAATTGCTATATGTCTATCAAATGCAGGTTTTAAGTGTTCGATCCAAGCCCAAATACAGAAGTTGTAAAAAGCAACTTTGAAAATATTTTTCACGATTCCGATCAATTAAGAGCAATTTTTTCAAACAAATTTTTTCATGTCGCACAGTAATCCTTGTAACTTCTCACCAAAATTCAAGCCGTTTGGTCCAATCTTAATACTTTATCTAACTGAAGCCAATTAATCGGTTTTTCAATATTGGTGCTGTACTAAAAGTAACCTTAAAAATCTTCTCTTAGATACTAATCCCAAACGAAATAATTAGATTACTTTACAAAGGGTGACTTGTTGGTTCACGATTGAAATTGCTATTGCTGTTGTAAGATTTGTGGCGGCTACCTCCTACGCTCGTCACCAGGTGGACAGACAGACAACGCCTTTCGCGCTAGTACCTGATCCGACGCAGATTCGTATACAGGGCAACGACAACAGATCAGGAAGTGATTCTACGTGTAAAAATGAGTCGAAAAGAAAGAATAACATTTTTCCATTTGAAGATTCGATTTCGAGTAAATAGGGTTTGGAAATTTAGCGAATACGCGTACCATTAGATAGAAATCCACTGTCGTGTCTGATCATGACCAACCAATTCTACTCTGTGCATATATTAATGCACGCGAACAGGGTTACTAGCTGCGCGTCCCGCAAGACCCCTTACCCTTTCCCCCCTAAGCCTGCCTTCGCTTCCCCCACTCTTCGCCTGTGGTATCGAATAGGGAAAATAACGGTTTCTGTTTTGTTTCTTTGTTTTGTTTGGATAAAGTTGGGACACTTGTTAGCGTGCTCCACGCGGTAAGCAGGAGCGTTCGTGGGACGAGTGACGGAAGTTGCCAGGCTTAACAGCGCATATAGGCGAGAGGTGGAAGGGTAAGGGGTCTGGCGGGACGCGCAGCTAGTAATCCTGTTCGCGTGCATTAGTATATGCACATAGTAGAATTGGTTGGTCATGATCAGACACGACAGCCGATTTCTATCTAATGGTACGTGTATTCGCTGAATTTTCAAACTCGATTTACTTGAAAACGAAGCTTCAAATGAAAAAATGTTATTCTTTCTTTTCGACTCATTCTTACACGTAGAATCACCTCCTAATCGGTTGACCATGAGTCGTGAGACACCGTGGATATACCGTCCTAAACCGTCCTTACGATTTCCCTGTGTCCAAGACAGGGCCCGTTAGATAGCCTTACTGACAAAACACTCCCATTCCGTTTCCTCCTCTCACACACATTTTCAGTAGCCGCCAAAGATTCATTCAAAAATCCTTGGCCATGGACCACAGAGGTTTGAAAATTATGAAATAATCGCTGGTAAATAATGTGTTAAGAAACTTATCGTCTTCATACAAGTGTCCGAATATTACTCCGAGAGACTGTATACTTGTTTACGAATTGATCAAGGGAACATAAGTGTTCTGATAATAGTACTTTTACGTAGCTACAGTGCTGGATTAAATCTTTACTGATATTTGAAAAAAGTTGTTTCGGAGACAATTGTAAATTGTGTTCAACTAAAGAACTCCGATACCATCGGATCGGATAATTGAGGTTTTACTGAATCGTCGATTGAACGAATAAATGTGCTCTGAATTATGTCGTGTTTAATCTCATCTTAATCAAAAAAATATCACGAATGTGATGATAAAAATTTCATAAAAAATAATTAACAACAAAAATGTTTTGCTATTGACACTACTGCATCTTGATTTGCACGTTCGAAACGCGAGACGACTATAATCATCCGGACTTCAGTGTTGATTCGTTGCCAACGGTGCTTCAATCAGGGTATCATAAATTACGATTACGGATGTTGTTAACTGATTGCCTCCAAACAAGAGATGAATTGCGTCATCGGGTAATTGAAAGTGAACAAATCGTTACGTGAAATACTATTTCTAAGTAATTTTATAGTCTTCTTGATTTTCAACAATTACTTTCTAACCCATGCACCCTTATGTTCCTACACGAATTCCCATTTTCGAGTTTGTGGTAGAATAGATATACTTAGTGACAGGAAATCAGTTTGTTTGATTAGATCCACATTGTGCGATCTAATGGGAGAATGGCCTAATTTGGACCTATGTTTATGTTGGACCACCATGTACATTAAGAGAGAAAAGTACTTGCAATATTATTGGCGGTAGTAATTGATTATCAATTAAGCATGATTTAGCTGTATATTATTATTAATTATTTATTGCTTTAAACCAAATAACGTTCATGTAGCATATGCAATAAATAACCAATTTGTATACAGTAAACAATACATTATATTAATAATTTAGCTGTATATTTTGCAAAAGAATAGTATTGGCAGTGTTAAAGGTGGCACTAATTGACGATGAATTGTAAATTACATCTAACCGAACCAAATACTGGTCTAAAGGCAACTCTCTTATAGGACTTTTTGATATATTGATTTGAGATAAAATGGCGGAGATTTTAAGGTAGAGTTATGTTTTAACAACAAAATCGCTCATTTTTTGTTAATAGAAAGATGCGACGAAAAAAACACTTATTACAGGTCCCTTGAGAAATTAACAACAGCTATGTAATTGGTAAATGCTTTTAAAAAAGAAAACTATGAGTTCAGAACATTCTTTTGCATATAACAAAATATGTGTAGTGTAAACGTATCAACCTTGCAATCGAAAGGCATTTAATAATAGTTCTGATAATAGTGAGAACATAAATATGTATGGAAATCTAAATAAAAAAATAAATACGTAAAAGATGAGATCTAGCGATTATGATAATATTACATTAAGTGTGCATTATATATAGTTGGTTGAAATTTTTGGTTCAATTAGATTTAGTAATTTTATTAAATCCATATAGAATCTGTTTTTATTGTTTATGTGATTCTCTATTTTTCTGTATTGTATGAATATTATTTGTATGTTTTTAAATGCATCTAATTTTTGAAAATATAGTCATAACAAAGCTATACAAAAATAAGTTTTGGATTCGTACATTTCAACCTTTCCTTAAAAGGTTAATTTATAATGGAGTGTAATATTTCTTTGCAATATTTAAATAAATTACGGAGAGTTCAAATTGCGCTGATACGATAGATTATCATAAAGCGGTTCCATAATACAAATAGTATCAGAATTTTAACAGAAATCAGAAATGTAATAGAATAGCAATTGGAAACGGTAATAACGATATCAATATTTATACTAATACGTATTAATATTGATTATCGCTAATATCAACATTAAAATTAACATCAATTCCATTAAATTTACTCGATAATTTTGCTTGTTCAATCGTTAGATTAATTAAGTGTTCTCTGTGTTTACTGTCTATCAAAATGCTGAAATTCACGAGTAGTTTAAATACATTATGTTATAGACAAGGATTTAAATACATGGAATGTTGCTATAATGCTATGAAAAATATTATTTAATTCTTGCATTATTACGTTCTATTGAAATACATATAAATACTGAAGATGGTCGTGTACAACAAAGAAAAAGTATTTATACCAACTTGCTACAAAAGATATTGTCTATGGGGCTGAGTGTTTAATCAAATCAGTTTTTGCCATTATTTTGTATACAAATATTTAATGACGACAGGTCCAAACAACTGAACGAAAAATATACCATTTTAAATGATTTATAAGAAATAAAGAAGACTAAAATCATTTGAATTCCTTACTTGGATTCACTACTGTATTTATATTTTTGCTCATTTACATAGTATGTACAGTGTACATATTTAGTTTAGTATAACACTAGCAAACGTGTAACTGTGAATAAATTATTTTAAAGTTTCTCCTTTATCAAAAATGCAAGAACTATAAAGGATGCTTTCGTGCTTATAAATCTTATGTTAAATAAAGGGTTACAAGCTGTTATCTCAGAATCTAATAAAGATATCGACTTCGTTCTTTTTCAAGGAATGACCCCAAAGGGGATAATCTTTCAGAAAAAAGGCCCTCAATATTTTTCTAAATACGGGATGGTAATAATCTTTTGTTATTATGACAGCACCCACAAAACTGAATTAGATTTAATTGAACTATTTCTTTTTTCTTGTGCATGATTACTAAGTTACTTCGAATAAGTTCGCAGATAGGTATTACGTTAGGCAAATATTATACAAACATTATAACTGTATAATGATGCACAATAGAAAAATAGATCGAGTAAGTATTTTTCAGTTCGACTATTCAAAAAAATGTTTGAGAGGCTGATTTTTTTCTTAGCAGTTGCCTTAAAACATTTATTGCATACTAAAAGAACAGCTCCTTTATACCACTCATTTAACCAAATCTAGGTCAATATGTTCATTAGATGCTAAGAAAACAGCTTGTAATATTTCATTTCACACACTATGTACAATGAGGAGCAAAAGTGAATCAACATCATTTCAAGAAGCATAATTTTTTAAAAATTAGACTAAATGGCTTGATTGTTCTTGAGAAGTTAGAAGGATAAGTTGATTAGATGACAGATAACAAAATTTTTGAAGAAATTGCAATTAGTCGAAATCGCGAAAAATATGGTAAAAGTTGATTTCATCGATATTAGTTAATTAGTTTATGAATCATAAACGGTTAAAAGTGGGAGAAAAGGAAATTTTTCACGATTTTTGATATACAAATTTTCAAAATCACTCAAATCATTTGGTCTAATTTTAAAAGTTATGCTGTTTCAAATGGTGTTGATTCACTTTTGCTGCTCACTGTATAATAATCTATTACAAGGTTCTCTAGAAATACTAAAAATTTCCATGTTGTTTAAAATCACTAAAACCAGTGAACGACAAAAATAATGTATTTAACTTCCGATTATACTCGTATACTACAATGCGAACGCAACATTGGAAAAGAAAGCAAAAAGACTACGTATCTATACCAATAAACAATATTCGCAACTGATTTCTGAACTTAATAGTCTGTGTACGATTAGTATGAAAGTTTGCGATCCTCTGAGCGTAGTACGGTCGTCGAATAACCGAGTGTTTAGATTCCGCGTGTATAACACTATGCTCATTAGAGAGCGGCGCTAATTGCATAATTGGTGCCGGCAATTACGAGCAAAGCGGTGCCGCGTCGGGTGACGTCAACATCCAATAATTCGGCACGCGACGACAATCGCGCTGCACCGCCGCACCATTGCGCAAATAGCACGAATCGCAATTAAAAGCGATAATTCTATAATTAGCTTGCCGCCACGCTTGTCGCTGCCTAGTCTCCCCATTTTGCACTCTACAAGCTTGCACCCCATTCGGATTTGGCTCCGACGCGAAAGGGGCTGCGATCCGGGGACAAGTATTACTATGTCTACAGTGCGATTCCATCACTGCCTCTCCTTCCCCATCGAGGAGAACTTAGTACAATGCTGTTTATTGAAGGATTTACTGAATTAGTGATCACGCGATTTTAATAGTGTGCTAATGGAATAGGGTATGTTAGACATTGTCTATCTCAGTGGCTGTCAATCTTTTATCATTAACTTCACCTACTTTGCGGTAATGGGAATATAATTAGTTTATTCCTTGTATACAGAGTGAACCATTTAAATGACATTATTAATGAAATTACGGCAAAAGTCCTCAAGGCAAAGTGGTATCATTTTAACGGGTATTTGGCGGCAGTTTTTCGGATTATGAAAAAATGGGAAAAGAAGAAGGAAGCGTTTCGTCCTAGGCCCGTTGGAGGACTCGTCGGTAAGGCTATCTAGCGGACTCGTGCCTTAGACGCGGGATGTCGTAAGGACAGTTTAGGACGGTATATACAGGGTGTCCCACATAAAAGGAAACACCTAAATATCTGTCGCATTTACAGTCCTATCAGAAAACTTCAGAGGACAAAGTGATACTATTGCAGGGGGAAAATATAATGGCAAACAAAAAAATTTTTTTTTTTGGGTTTTTTAATGAAATTTCACGGTCACCGATATTTTTTTAAATGGAATAGTATTTTTTTTACGGTAGCATGATAGACAATAAAAAACTGAATTTAGTGGATACCACCTTTTTGATCTTGAAATGACCTTGAGCAAGAATAATCACGTTGGAGCGGATAAAATGTGGAAGTTTAAAACTCACGTATTTCAGCAAAGATTACGCGTTTTTTACGACGGGTTGACCTTTACATATCATAATAAATGTTCGATATGTTGACCATCCTCATGTATGCAATATTGCAGTCTTGCATTAAATGATCTGTAGGCATTGTCGATTTCCTGAGACGTAATTGAACGTCGAACGAATTTATACAAGGAACTCTTACTGGTATAAAGTATGCTGTATTTTTACGCCTGTATTTGTCGGGCCTTTTAAAAGAAATTACGTTATTCGATCGGGAGCGCATGTGGTTTCAACATGATGGTTGTCCAGCGCATTATTCTAAAGTTGCTAGAACGCTGCTAAATACGAAGTATCCTGGACGCTGGATTGGGCGACGAGGAACAATTCCATGGCCAGCCCGTTCTCTGGATCTGACACCATTGGACTTTTACCTATGGAGCAGGATAAAATGTATTGTGTACAAAGATAAACCCACAACGCCAGAGGATATGTGGCAAAGGATTACTGCAGCATGTGCTTCAATTACGTCTCAGGAAATCGACAATGCCTACAGATCATTTAATGCAAGATTGCAATATTGCATAAACGAGGACGGTGAACATTTCGAACATTTATTATGATACGTAAAGGTCAACCCGCCGTAAACAACGCGTAATCTTTCCTGAAACACGTGAGTTTTAAACTTCCACATTTTATCCGCTCCAACGTGATTATTCTTACTCAAGGTCATTTCAAGGTCAAAAAGGTGGTATCCACTAAATTCAGTTTTTTATTGTCTATCATGCTATCGTAAAAAAATATACTATTCCATTTAAAAAAACATCGGTGACCTTGAAATTTCATTAAAAAACACGACATAACAAATTTTTTCTTTACCATTATATTTGCCCCATGCAATAGTGTCACTTTGTCCTCTGAAGTTTTCTGATAGGACTGTAAATACGACAGATATTTAGGTGTTCCCATTTATGTGGGACACCCTGTATATATACAAACAGAAGAAGATTCAGGTAGTAGCGGGAAATGTGTTGTCGCACTGCCCATCTGTTGGCCAGCATAGGAGGTAGCCGCCACAGGTACATGCACGGATGAGATTATTTCTTTGATCATTCAATGATCATTATTTTCAGAGATTTCAAGGTCATCGGTACATGTTTTAGTATTCTAGTTCTTTGGAGTCTGTCGATGATAGTATTTACAAGAATAAATATGAAAACAAACTGAAGACACTGCAAGAACGTTTTCAAAAAGAATGGACAACACAAGTATTTTATTAACTTCGGTTTAACGAAGTCGAACTTTCTTGTGAACATTGAAACATACGAAATGATATTCTGGCTAACCCATCTAAATATACTTTCTTTGTATATTATTCTAGAGTACAAAAAGACATAATATTTCTAACATCATTATTCATATGTAATTCAATGTTTAATTGTTCACGTTACTTGCGAAATGATTTGTCAAAAATTCCGAATTTCTATGAATTTGTTATTGGAGTTAGTTTCCATCCACGTTTGAAAAAAAATGTACACATTAAATTATTTTAAAACGAAATAATTTGCAGAAATAAACACACTTCTTAAGCTTTTGTTCACATACTGCACTACTATTGGGCGCAACTTGTTACAATAATTATCTTATTATACAGTTTTTAGTTAGTTTCAGCATCAAGTTACGATTCCTCTGTCACTTTACCATTTCAAACTTCTGATTGTATTGAAGTTTTTTATTTTATCGAATTTGTATGTATATTTATTTACGTGTCATTAACGCTGTTTCACTCCAGCATCGTTCAAATACTAGTTTCTTGGCCAAATAAATGTTGCATGGTACTTGAGAGGATGTTAAGCTACAGTAACTCAATAACACTGACCTTGCGCAATTGAAACTACGTGTAACAAGATGTCTCTACGCGCTCCCAAATAGTTGAATATCGACATAACTGGATGTCCATAATCCGGGTTACCGAACCATTGGATGTGTATATTACTTACACCGCAGTATGGAGCTAACATCACTATAATTTTCGTAAACTTCATAATGAACTGGTCGGCATTCGTATGCGTTAATGTTAATATCGGCGTTAGCATCGATAAACTCTGATGAAGCAATTTACATATTCGCGCGCAACCAACAAAAATAAAGTACCAGTACAAAAATGCTAATATAGTAAACTTTAAAGAGTCGTGATACAAATTTTTAAGTAAATATTTCGTGAGAAAAAAAGTTATTTTCGCAAAGAGTAAATATCTTTTATATAATAAAATCGATAAAAATCAAATTTGTTTTGAAAACAAATATGAGAAACATACGAATGTAATTGTTTTTTTTGTTAATGTTACACTGTATTTGTTTTTAATGTTACACTGTGTTACAATTTTAGTAATTCTACAGCATTGCTTTTATTCAGAAACGATACTAAGCTTCTGATGTCCTGAATTTTGATGTTATTAACGTACCTGTATAAACAGGTTCCAATCAGAATTCAGCACTTGTATTTTTATTTTATATACAAAATATTAATTGAATTCCTTTTATTTCATTGAAGTGTATAAAAACCATTAGATCGATTTTGTATCATTTTATACGATTGAATTCTGTTGAGACGTGCATATTGTCGCCAGGCTCGTATTTCGGTTTGGGTCGACGCCACGGCCGATTTTGTACAAGTGCCATTGTCGAAGGGTTCCTCTAAACTCTTGGAAGAATTTATCGTTTTATGACCCGGTTACGTCTGGAAACTATCAGTTGACCATGGGAAAGTCAGCCCAGCCGTACCGCTCTCAATGGCACTTGACGTGGCGTAGGCCCACGCTTAGCGCCAAGGGGGGCCTGTGGCCCAAAGCCTAAAGTATGATTTCCGGTGAAATCACGGGAAAGCGAGTGTTGTCTGTTTGGCGACATTCGTCGTAACGTATTTTGTCTATGGGCGTTGCCCTTCTTTTGGAGGATCACTCGTAGCCTCCCAAATAATAATATCATTGGCTGGGCCCTCCACTATGTTACATTTTGTGGAGGGAGTTTTTCACCCCCACGAGCCTTCTTTATTTCTCGTGCGTGAGTTGTAAGACAGTTGCGAAGTAGAATCGATAGTTACATCATCTCTCTATTATACAGTCCACTATATTCAGTTTTATATTAAAGTTATCCGAAAACCCAATTACCTTATTACTTATTTACCTTTCTTTGAGGAGTGTTTCTCAGCGGCTCACTAAATACTGCTTGAGCACTGACACGACACAACAAATTCGTTTGAAACTTTTCATTTTGGAATTTATAGTCCAACAATTTTCAATGCACTTTTCCGATTGTAAATCAAACTTGCTGGGTAAAATTTCTCCGTTGACATTTCGTAACAGTCAAAATTTCTTTAATAGGGTGTCTTTTGTGGTTTGGAAAGTATTGAATAGAATAATGATATTTCTCGAGAGAGGTCATTTTCTCTATCACCTATTTGCAGTTAACAATCAATGAATTATGGAAGTACAGCATTAGCAATTTGGAGATATGAATAATAATTAAGTTGACAGTATCTTCATCAGGAAAAGCAACAAAACATTCCTTAAATTTGGACACACACACACATATATATATTTATTTATATATGTTTATATATATATATATATATATATATATATATATATATATATACCATTCAAATCATTCAAATTTCATTCGGAATTTCAGCACATTTCCTTTCGATAGCTACCTTCCATTATCAACGGTTGCAGGTATTGCAGCATACACTTTATTCTTAAGAAAATCTCACAAGAAAAAGTCCAGTGGTGTGAGGTCTGGTGATCGCGGTGGGAATGATTAAATGTGTGCGACTCCATAGCTTCACGATGATAGTGCTGTATACATAGATCGGAATGGTCATCAATTTGATAATATACAGGATGGAAATTATAATTATATGTTAATAAACTCTTTACATACGGTCACGGTAATATTTCTTGCGACGCCCTGTATATACTGGGTGAGGCACCTAACTTGATCACCTCGAATAATGACTTAACCGTACACATTATGGCCATGTTGAGCAGGGATTAAAAAATTTCCGAAAATAACTGTTTCAATCAGTTATTTATCGGTTCTAACTGAAACAGTTGCGGACAACCGAAAAGGTCACATAACTGTTACAAGCTATATCGGTTCTGATGTATATCTGTTACAGTTCCGGTTCTTCAAAACCGATATTATACCGATTCTTAACTGTTATTTTTCGGTTTTGGGTTAGGTCAGTCAATCAGAACCGATATCTGTCGGTCATTTCTCGGAGAACCGAAAAACAACAGTTTAGAACCGATATAGTTTCGGTTCTGAAGAACTGTTTCAAGAACCGGAATCGATAGCATAACTGTTTTCAACCCCTGATTTTGAGACATGAAAGTTTAATGGCATCAGGGGCCACATTTTATAAGGTACATATTTTTTCGTGGGTGGAGGCGTTTCGAAGCTTGCAAGCCACCTTGATTTTTGAAATGGAATAACATATTTTTTGTACCATAAATCGACAAGGACAAATCGATAAAGACAACACAAAAGTGTTGACCTTCATACGTCCTAAACTTAACAGTTAACGAGATATTAACGAAAGTTTGGCAGTGTAAAGTTGCGTTGAGAGACAAACCTCTCCAAGTAATACGCGAAGACGGCGATGTTTATCTGACAATGTTTATTAACATGTCACGTACTCTTACTCTAATAATGTCATCTACAATTTCCATGCTAGAGTTGTTGATAAATAACGTGATAAAAGTGCAATAAGAGCTAAATTGCTTATGTTAAACATTTTAGTCTTTATCGAGTGTTTAGATTCTCGAAATGATGTCTGTTAATAGGAATATGCAACCTATTAATGAATGAAATAGTGGCATCTTGAATTGTCTCTGAAACAACTGTGGCACACACTTCACGAATTCGTTCTTGCTTATCCTCTACCGTTGCTGGTGGTTCATAATACACTTTATCTTTTAACGGACATTTGATTAACATTTACGGTACACTACAAAATGATTAACATTTATTTCTATTCCCTTGTTAAAGTCGCTGCGAGACGTCAGGGGACTTTAATGTGACATTTTTGTGGCTTTAGGTTTGTAGCGTGGTATGGAATCCACGAAAAAATGATCTTTTGATTTTCAGTGTTGTCATGGATTAACCATTTAGGTTGGAATTAAATTGACGAATACGAACGCATTACATTATTGGTGAAGCAATAAAATTTCCCAAATTTCGGTGAGCACTGATAATCACTATGAGAAATACATAAATTTCTTCTGAATGTAAAATCGTGAAACTACAAGATGGATGTACGGGACAGAGACGTGCAATTCAAGTTTGGTTCGAAGTGGTTATTAGTCGCAAGAGACGTTATTCTTTAATCTACGTACCGGGAAAAATAATAAGACACTTTTCATACATACATTTCTCGTATATCGAAAGTTACGAAATGTATACTTTATACACTCTGTATATTGTATATCATCTTCAGAATAAACACATGAAATCTTGGATTTTTATGATATGTAACAAAACAGTTATATAAAGAATTGTGGAAACGAACTAATATGACTTGGATAAAAGTGTAAGAGAGTAGTACAGAAATTGTGATTTAGTATACTTGTAGCTACTCGTGCGGACTGATAAAAATTGATCTGTGTTCTTTCGCGATAGTTAATTCTGGGTCATAATAACCCATACCATAACGTTGTCCCCGTTCAATTGGCGACGACTTAAACGCAATTCTTCTGTACTCAAATTATGAAAATAAGAGTTCCATCCATCAGGACTATCCAAATTGAATTTTCTTTATTATAAAAATGACGTTTCTCCATCTTTTATCAAGTATACGTGTTCACGGATAAGCTTCAGTCATGCTGCTTTAGGGTTTCCAGTTAAGGAAGGCCTTTGCTTTCACCTTATGCGTTTAGTGTGTTTTGTGTCTTATAATGTTTGGCGATACATTTGTTTATGCATCTGCTTCTTCGGTGATTGTCCTTGTCGTACATCGAAAATTTGAAACAACGTGCTGGATTGGACGTCCGTCGCGCTCAGAGGCACAAGGTTTGTCAGTTGTTGTTTTATTATTTTCATAATCTTCCTGATTTTTTAGCACATTATAAGTGACAAAGTAACTTCTATTCAATAGCCTACAAATCTTGAAGCACTTTAATTTCCTGATCTCAATAGAATGACTCTATCGACTTCATTTTTATCCATCACTTCACCTCGATTCATTACTTGCTTCTTGCGTAAAGAAACAAGATAATATTAATTGTAATAAAATGGAAGATTTTCATTCGAATAACTGACACACGTTGCAAGAATGGAAAATAGACCAAGTCTAATACTTTTGTAGAATTGACAATAGCTCATGTTTACAATTCTTTGTATAACTGTTTTGCCATACATTATAAAAGTCTAAGATATTGGCTGTTTACTCTGACGATAGTAAACAAAATGCAATGTGTATAAAGTACATATTTCCTACTTTTAAATGTACAAAATATATTAGCGTGTATCGTATTTAATGTCCGACGTTGATTTATCAGTATTTTAAATTGTGTTTTATTAAAAAATCTTGAAATTTGTTGACATATTGTGTATCTAATTTCAAGGGCAGATTTTCCTGCAACTGTTTTGTTTGTGCGTCAATGTCACATATTGACTTTTTAGCAATGATATAGCAAAAAAATGTTTTTAAAAATTAAAGTAAAAATTTGGCAGTTAATGGCCGGTGTAAGGTAAATGTTGACAAAAGGGGGCCAAACTCCAATGACCTAAACCTGGACATATGTTGTCAAGGTCAACGTTCTGAACAACTTTTTCCTGTACATGTACCCGTCGCTAAGGCTTAGTTTGTGAGATATTTCTGGGATATTCAGAAAAAGCTTTAAATGAATTTCATAAAGTTCATAAAAAATCTAATCACATCACTCAGCAGAAGAGCTAATATAATTTCTGATGAATTTGTAAGAAAGCTACGACATCACCGATTTGGAATTGATTGGGGTTACTTTCGTGAGAGAGCGACGGGGACTGCGAGGATTGCCCGACCAAACGTACAAAAATCCATGCGAAAAGCGGAACATTGCCAGCCTAGTCGGGCCGTCATTCATCTTCGAGATCTTGTATATTTTAATTACCGTTCGGTGACAGCTTGTCCCAAAATAAAGTGTGCTTGTAACCTAAAAACTAAAATTTTTGCGAATATCTCGGAAATTAAGACCGAGCGACGGATACATGTATAGGGAAAAGTTGTTCGGAATGTTGACCTTGACAACATATGCGAAGGTCAAGGTAATTGGAGTTGGGTCTGATTTTGTGAAAATTTATCAAATGCATAAATAATTGTAAGGAAAACTACCGCCATTGGACAGTCGCAAGTAACCAATTTTGCACCATGACGACGTGTGTCACGGACAACGGTGCAAAACCTGAATGGTATAAATTATAAAACTTTACCCTATTTTCCTTATTCACCGGATCTGTCACCGACGGATTTTTATTAGTTTATTCACCCAAGCCATTTCCTCAACGAAAAAACCTTCAGGACTCAAGAGAACATCGAAGACAGCGTTAAGTAATTTATTGACACCAAAACGTCGAATTTTTATAAAGATTGGGGTTAAAAAACTCGACACTTGTAGGAAAAATTTGTAGAATCCAATGATTGCTATTTTGATGAAAAATATTTATTACTAAAAATGCTGTGCTCACTTAAAATGAATCTTAAAAATTGGGCATTTAATATACTACAACACAAAATAAATATGTAAAGTGCCTTATTCTTTCATCGTGCCTCAGCACTGTACGTAGTTAAATTAGAGATGTTTCTGTAAGATAACTAACGCCTCTAACTAATGCGTCCGTATTATGAAAGTTCTGAAGGGACGATACAACACTTTAGAGGCTTATCATAAAATTTCGACACTCGGAACTAGGGAATACATGATAAACAGCCTCTTTTCGAAACGCTCTTAAATTACTCTCGAGTTGTAGAAATTCCTCCGATTAGTATTCCATTTCCGTGCAGCGAACAATCCCCGCAAACACTACAGCCGATTACGCGATCATACGAATAACAAGAGCAGCGAGTATAACGAGCGTGTAACAAATCCAGCGCGTGTGCCGATGTGTAAACACACTCCACTCGAAGCCACAATCCCTTCTGCGCGCAGTGGCGGGGTGTGCAGTCGGATGGTCGCACAATAAAACACTGGCATAATGTTTCGCCCGGTTGGTTGAACACCGCAAATATACCCGTGGACCGCATGCCGGTTTATTTTTGGGGGATATATATGGGGTCGCGTATGCCCGTCTAGTTAGGGGGCCGCAGACCTGCCCTCTCTCGGGCACAGGGCGCGGGGGACACCCTCGGGGACTCATCGTGGATTAGCCTCGCTACATTTCGTCCCTTATGTCGGCGCGTATGTTCCGTCATTACGCGTATAGCTCCACGAATGCCGGTGCCTGCGGCGAGATCCAGTCTGAAGGGGGTCCGCCGGTGATTCGGTATGCTTTACCTGCGACAAATCGAATAATCCTTTTATTGGTGTCATTGGTTTGCAATGGTTAATCCTCTGAATACGGATGTTGTGAGTAACGACACGATGTGCGACCGCTGCGCCACACAGTGGTCCGGATCGAAGAATTTAGGGACATTCGACCAAAAAGTCGACTTTTTGAAATTGAAAACTAATCAATTCTTTTGCTTTGTAAGCGTCTATAGACCTCGAAAATAAAGAAATTAATGAAATTGAATAAATATTTTAGTTACTATGATCATTTCACCAGACAAAATCGCTTAAGCTCTTTGCGATGTCCTCATCGTTTCGTCCCAAATTTTCTGTTAGTTCTTTTTTGCATGATATAGAGCATCCCTTCTCAATAAGAAATCATATATTTTTTTTAGTAATAACTAATAATAATATATTTAAAAAATAATGCTAAATGATACATGACAGATTAAAAAAATGTTGTATATTTGTCAAAGGATATCTTTTTTATCCCAAAACACCCCAGGCTCTAACAAAGGGTACAACTTCCTTTAAATAACCGTACAGGAATCATTTCCTACTTCGTGTCAGTTTACAAGTTATAGTGTTAAAAAGCTGACTACGGTCGCCGCACGTTGGTCGTTGCGAGTGCGAGGCAACCCGAGAACTCTTAAGATTGTAAACATCTGAAATGCGTATGTTTATAATGCGTTGTTATATCTCCAATGCTATTCCGACTGAAATGAACAATTTAAAATTAATCAATGCAAGACCATGCAATAATAACCATTATTTATATAATCTAGACTTCAAAAAATGTACAGAAAATACACAGGACACTAACAAATTAAGAAAAAAGAGGCAAGAACACATTTAGACACAGTTCAAAGAGAAAATGGGTTTATTAGTTGACTTTGTCAAACAAGGCTGGGGTTCATCAAATGACGGAAATACCGCAAGACGATTTTTTTCCAACACAAAGCTTTCGTCAGAAATAATAGGAGTTGATGTTGTATTAATAAAAATATTTCATGTAATACTTCAAACAATTTCCTCACCTTATGAAATAGATACGGATTTTGAACAATACTCACAAAGCACAGCAAAATATTTTATTGTCCATACCATCATGACTTTTGACCTACCCTAGTGCACCATAAATGAAGGAACGAAGTTTTCACACCGCAGCGGAACGATCTTTGTAGAAGATGCTTGCAATGTAGTTGTGAACATGCTAACAAAATTAAACAATACAAAATCGTATTTTAATTATTCATGAATAATGTGTGTGGAGATGCCAGTCACACCTGGGTGTGCAATTATACATATTTGAGGATTTATAGGATCTAGGTATGCATCTTGTATACACAGGGTGGTAATTATAAAGCGTTATTATCTCCAAAAATATTGATTATACGCAAAAATGTTTCAGATGAAAGTTGTTCAGTACCGATGGGGACATCATGTAGTGGAACTTTTATTTTTCCCGGTGGACACTCCAAGGTGAGGTGAAGGTCAACTATCTTTTTTAAAATTGAATGATACGTTTTTTATCCACCATCAAATAGTGCGTTTTAAGATGAGTTCAATTACCTATGACTCAAGGTCATTGAAGGTCAAACTTACAGGGAAATGAAGGAAAGGTGTGATCGTTTTATTTGTACTTCAGTTCGTGCCTTTGAACTTTCAGACCAAAACAATAACATGTTTTCAATATCAGCATTATTCAGGGCAACATCAAAGTCATCAATGAAATGAGAACAAACGTATTTATGTATTACTGTGCTCTTCTTCAAGGTAGGCAGTTTACTTTCATTACTATTCGTGCTAAGATATCCTTCGCTGAACGATAGTACTTAAATGAATGGCGAAAATGGAAATGTATCAAAATTGTTTTAATATGTTTATAGTACTAGGAGAATGAAGGAAAAGTTACAGAATGGCTGCTAATTTGTATGCACAACGCTACTCAGATCGACCATCAAAATCGCATATGGCATTTAAAAAACTAGAACAGCGTTTTCTCCGCTCAGGTTCTGTATTTAAAAACTGCGTAATGTCCATTGAGCCTACGACGCGTGAAAACAAGAAAGTCAGAACATGCGAAGCTTGTGCTAAAATAAATGTTGAAATGTTGGGCAAAGTTAGGGAATCATTTAAACAAAGAATTGTTAAGTGCATTGAAGTCAGATGTAATCATTTTGAACACATACTAAACTGAAGTACAAATAAAAAGAGTCATAGATAATTAAACTCATCTTAAAACGCACTATTCGATGATGGATAAAAAGACATATCATTCCATTTAAAAAAAGAAAGTTGACCTTCACCTCACCTTGCAGTGTCCACACGGGAAAAATAAAAAGTTTCACCACTCGATGTACCCCTCGGTATTGAACATCTTTCATCTGAAACATTTTTGCGTATAATCAATATGTTTGGAAATATTCGTCTGTAACGCTATATAATTTCTACCCTGTATATAACATAAAGTAAGATGTCTATAGCAACAGTTTTAATCACTTGTTTCTTGGTTCAATCTCACCCACAATAAGTACATGTTGCAAAATCGTTCCTTGCTGGCGTAAATGCTTCGAAAGTTCAGGGTGGACTAAAACAAAAAATCAAGACGATTTTTCATCAGTATGATCGTCGTTATCGTCCCTACCAAAAGAAATAGTTTATCTTAAAAAGTATTGAAATTGCATATTTCAAAATTTCATACGTTTTCGGTAATTTTTGAATAAAAAAAAGTATGATAAATCCAACGTAAAAATATAATTTTGGTACCAGTAATAGCGAATGGTATACGGAGCAGTTTATTAAAATTTCAGTGCAATCAGCCCATGTAATTTTTGGGATTTCATCTACTCAGGTGAAAAAGTACATTTCGAGAAAAGCACGTTTAGAGTTTTTTACTGGCACCGCTACTCCGAGGTATCGTTTTCCTGGAATCGTCATAATTTTGTCATTCCAATAAATGTAAGCATCAAATTTTGTGAAAGTATTTTCAAGGTTCTATACTTCTAAAAAATGTAATAAAATAAAATTATATTTTTGACTCGTTGAGATGAGACAGCCCCCTTAAAACGCAAGCGAGAGAACCTTATCAGGCCAATACTTTGATCATCCGCGACCCCAATTGCAACCCTGGCATAATTCCTAGTCTGCGATAGACCGGTCTACTTCCGATTTCCGCGCGCGACCTATGACGCGCGGATTTTCGAAAGCGGGGTGAAACACGATTAAGAGAGAGCACGACAGGGGTGGCATCGCAAAGGGTAGTCGTTCACGATTATGGAGCGGGCGCGCGCGGGGGCGGATGAGTGAGAGTAGCAGAGGAGTATGGACGGCCGATTACGCCGATCTCCATTAGAGGGATTGTAAACTCTCGTAAATAAATAATGCATCTATCGGCGAGGAGCGTGGAGGGCTCTTTGCCTAAGCAGCCATCGGTCGTGGAACTTAATAAACGGCGTAGTTATCAATTTATAATGGGTCGGCGTGTCGCGCATGCGCGTGCCTACAGGGCCGTATCTCTGGTTACGTAACGGCGTGCACGCGAGTGGCTTTAAACTCGGTGTATTCCGCCTCTCGCGATTCCACGTTGCTTGGCTTACCCTCCGACGCAGCCCCCCTCTCTCTTCCCGCTTTCTCTCTCTCTCTCTCTCTCTCTCTCTCTCTCTCTCTCTCGCTGTCTCTCCGTCTCTCATTCACCCTTTGCGGCTCCGCTACAAGGGACAAATTGAATTTTAGATCATGCCGTGCTCTTCTGGGGTCTACGGGAACCAAGGGTGAGCGGGGACGGGTGTTGCTGGTGGGACGAGGGGCGCGAGAGACGCTCGAGGGGGCGGAGCAGACGTCGAGATGATACTAATTGAAATTTGAAATTGATATTAGCGAATTATTACCCCTCTACTGCTTCTGCTTGGCCCAACGCAATTACGGCCGCGTGTCGGGTATCAAAAGTAATTGCTGCCAAACTTAACGAAATTCAGCCAATTTTCGTTTCGGCTGCCTGACCTTCCACGACGACGGATTACCGGCTCGGGTTTCGCTTTGCGTATGCACGTAGCAGGTTCCTTTCACAAGGAGTAAATGGAATTTTGGGGGTGATTTGGATGCTCCGAGGAATCGTTTGAGAGACCTGGACCTCCGCCGGGTCTTCGTGCTCTGGCCAGCTCAAGGAGGCTCCAGGTATCTGATCTCTCTGGGATGAGACCCTCGGCAGATTTTGGGTTTCTGGTCTTCTACGATCATTCATGGGCATGCATGCTGTTGCGTAGCCGGTTTTACTTTCTCACAGTGGATGCGCACCGTGCAAAAAGTTTCGTGCAAAAAGTAGGGGTCGAATGAAACTGTTAAAATTGTCAATTCATTATGGAATAAATGTAATTTTATGACCATTACCATTTCTGGCCCGAGAAAACTATACCTAGAGGTGGATGCGGGTGCTACCATACTGTCACTCTAACGGAGTTCGTGTCCAAGGGAAACGTCTGATCATACCTGTCCATTTCTACTGCGAGACTACTGGTCTTACGTTAGTACCTATTAGAATATTATATTTGGCAATGGTCTCTTATAACTACTTGAAATCCTTTAACAATCATTTATACAGGTATTATACTGCATAAAGATTAAAGTTTGGTAACATCATATTCAAATATTATATATGAAGTCTTAATCAGACTTTTAATGTTACTCTTACGCATATTTGTTAAAAATGCTCTGCGGTCTTACAACTAGCGTTACGTCACGAAAGCTATAATAACTGCAGCTAAGTCACCATACAAATTTCTAATTGAAAGCTTAAAATAACCGATTGGTGATTCAGTTGGACTAATTACCAATTACTACTATACTTAACAAATCTACGCGATGAGAAACAGATACGCAAAATGAAGTACGTGCCACTCATTCTATAAAAGTCTATTACGCGAACAATTACAATCAACGATTTAATTCTTTGTTCTGTCTGTGACTCACTCATTGTCAGAAATCATCATGGGAATAGTTCCGAGAGTGGTTGCAATAGTCTTTAATGAATTTTCCCAGGAACATGATTCACAATGTCAGAAACTTGTGTGGTTGCAGATTGGATCTGTTCACGCCCATCAACCGAACAATAACCACCACCACCCGCACCACCAGCAGCAGCAACAACAACAGCAACAACAGCAACAGACGAGTCAGCCTCAGGTGCCCGGAGTCGGTGGTGGTGGGGGGCCTGGGGGTGGCACGGTGGCCAGGGCTGGCGGCATGTTCTGCTACCACTGCCCCCCAGGTCTTCCAACACCTCGATTACCACCTACCCTCGAGTACCCCTTCACCGCCACTCACCCCTGTAAGTAGACATTCTGCTTCAACCAAAATTGACAGCAAAAGTTTATCTTTGCAATTTTTGGCGAATTTTTATTTTTACCCATCTGTTATTAACCTTTCGTCTGCCATTGTTCCATATCTGGAGTACAAATTGAACGTTTCGGGATATCTAATTTCACAATTGTTTTAAAAAGATATATTTTCTTATTTAACGGGATATTCTGGTTTTTCATTTTCAAAAAATCGATTTTCCTTTTTTTTCGTTTTCTTCAAATATTAGTGTTGTAGAATATGTGTGCAAAAGGATTTGTGTGAATTCGTTAAAGTGATGTGGTTATAGGCGTTCGAAGATTGCAACGCGCATTGCGAGATTTGCGAGATATTGATACTCGAATCTTTAAACGCGTTTTTCTCAAAACCACTTTTTTAAAAACAGTTCCCACGGTATCTCATGCTTCAGTCGAACAATTGACTTAAATTTGTGAGAGAATCTTCAGCCCATACCCTGTCATTATTCTCATTTTCTTATCACACTAAAGACCTAAAAATATTTAAAAATCGGTAATTCGACTTCAAAATGCCGCCATTTTGTAAATAATCAAGATTTTTTATTTCTTTTAGTTCATATCATAACTACGTTCACACTGATTAATAAACAACTTCATTTTTTTGTTTCCGATCAGTAGATAGACCAGAATCATGGCAACCGTCGACCCATCTTTTTCAAAACATGCTATATAAAAAAATATACGACTCATGTAAGTTTAATTATTTTTACTTAAAAAAATCAGACATGTACTTCCAATACTAGTAAATATGTGTGCGAAATCCCAATGCAAGCGGTTCAGTAATTTTTCTTAAAAAAAATTCGTGCATAAATCACCTGTAAAACCAGAATACCCCCTTAACACATTGACTGTCACGTCAACCATATTTGAGTGGTGAAAATTTTTCTCCAGACATAAATTCATTTATCCAGTGATAGAGTATGTCAAATTTGCTTATTATCTTTTATTATCTTCTATTAAATAGAAGTTTATTATCTCTGAAAGTTTGCGTATCATCACAGATTCATTACCTCTCATAGATAAATAAATATTGTCTCCATAGATATAGTACAAGAGGATTATAAAATTGATTAACATCATAAATCTTAATTTCTCAATTTTTTTTTCACTAAATGAAATGCTTTGTGTATACCCGATTTTTGTGGTCTTTAACAATCAACGTATTAAAAGAAAGTTAATAGATCTTCCTGTATTCGTTTATATAATCGATATGGTTTATCGTAGTATACATAGAAAAGGACGCACGTCACTAATTTCGATAACCTCTAGTATGTTGCCGTCATCCTGAACTCGTTCCTATAAATGTTACTGAAGGTCCGCCTAAGATGTCTGGATATTTTCAAAAATATTTTTGATACTATACATGATATTTTCAATGTTCCTGATATGTTTCTATGGGTTTGAGTTAGATTTAGTTAGGTGTATGAGGGTGCCGGGACAAAGAGAGGAGGAGGTAGAGACAGGTATAAGGTCATTTAAATATACTAAATTAAGTTTACAAAAATAGAATATACTTCATCACCGAATTCATACTTTCTTTCTTAATTTGTACAGTTTGCTATGTAGAAAATTCACGATAGTGCAAAGAAATAATTATTTCGTAAATACAGAATTACAAAGCTGATATATAATATAAAATAAATAGGCCCGTTACGCAACATGGAACATCATAATCGAGTCCAGAAACATGTACGGCTATCAGGATCCCCTAGCACCTTCCGGCGACACGATTACGAATCTCCCTAGAGTACCGTTTCGTCCCGATTTACTTCACCAAGAAAAATTTGATTCCGTCCATAATCTTACGTTTCTTCATCTATTTTCACCCTCACCATACTTCCCCAATTCCCCATTCTGGCCGACACAAAGTGGACTGTAAAACGACCTGTATCATGAAAAATTGTCGAACTCCCACTTTATACTATATTCAGAATTACTTTCGGTATCTTGAATTAAAATTATAGGGGTACGTCTCTGTAGCAGCATATTTAAATTAATTTTTCAATCAAAACTTTGTTTACTAACTTTAATTTGAACTCGTGTATTGGTTTGTTACTGACACAAATATTCCACATGGATTTTCATAAATGTGTATATATGTTCAATTATTTAAATTTAATCAAAACTTGACGCTTGAAAGTAAAATAAAGTCAGTATTAAATTACAATGCAGTTTGCTTATTCCATTCGTATCAAAATATCATTTATATTTTACGATATACGTATACAATGTGACACGAATGATTGAAAACGTGATGTAGTTTATTCTTAACCCTATGCGAACGATAATGTTTTTATGTATACGGGGTAAACTTAAACACGTAGAACAATTCTGAAAATTTCATTTTATATATTGCGTTAATGAAATAGATTATAATATAGAAATAATGTAATGTGGCTTAATTTTACCGTCGAAAGCTGTTTTTTGCGTGATGCATAAATTTCCTCATCCTCAGAGAAAGTCAATTACGAGTAGTCACTTAGATTTTTCAAAACAGTAATTGTTTTCTTACGAACATTTTTGCATTTAATTTGGGTTACTAATGGTTTTGAATTCACAACCAATATTTAGAGTTTCTATATTCAGATTTTCATCTGACTTTAAAATATTAAAAATTAAAAAGTGTTATCTTATATTAGTTTTACGATTATTTCATATCTGTGCACCTGGGTACTGTACTTCCGTTAGTTTTTCTGTGCTTTTGTGTGTGTACTAGTGTTTTGTGCGGAGACTTCTCTGGATATCGGTGTTCAAAAAGGGGCAAGACATTTCAAACACCTGTTATATGCAAAAGGTAAGATTTTAATCTCATTTATCTGAGTGAAAGAAATGTGTGCGAATAAATTAGATCAACTGGTTAGACACTGTTTGTTATTCATCTTTGAGCACTCCTAGTGTACGTTTCCAGAACCAAAAAACAGCTTATTATTGTACAATTAAGCCTTATCGGATATACAATCGCATAAACAAGTATTTAAAAGCCGCTTTTTTCTGCCATCAACTCACAACATTATACATTTGTTGTAAGAAATGTTTCTCATTCCCGAGCTATTTAGTTCATTACTTTATTTATCACTAGATTGCCCAAGGATGTCATTTTGACTGCTTTTTAATTTCAACTAGAAGAAGAGTCGATCACCAATGATGAAAATGAAAGTGTCATCAATATGCTCAGGAAAAGTAAATTTTTTTTCTTGTTAATATTTACTAATAACTTGTTATATAACTGTAAATAATATAAAAAATATTAAAAATTAATTTTAAACTTTCTTTACACATTAGTTATTCTTTCACAATGCAGTCATTTTGACTGCTTTTGGGCAATATAGGTATATACTAAGTTTCAGTCTTTCTAGTGTTATTGTAGTTCACTTATAAATGTTTCCATAACTGTTTCACTTCGTTACAACCCAATGTCACTTACTCTACTCGTTACAATATCATCTACACGATAAATGGTTAGATGGCAGTAAATAGTTTCAGCATTCAATATATTGTAATTTTAATTCAAAACGTCGACAATATGTTGTAGAAAAGAATCAAAAATTACTTGTACGATGGGTACTGATTGAGGAATGTAATGGCCAATACATTGTTAAATAAAGATAAATGTGAATATTTTGCTCTGAAAATTAGCCCATGATAATTTATA
Organism: Sphecodes monilicornis; assembly: GCA_913789915.3. Lineage (NCBI taxonomy): Eukaryota > Metazoa > Arthropoda > Insecta > Hymenoptera > Halictidae > Sphecodes > Sphecodes monilicornis. Next base: position 19,314,545 of record OU565297.1, on the reverse strand, counting down.
AATATATTCAATAAAGTGGAAAGTTGAAAACTATTCATATGAATCGTTCTTTCATTTAGATATACAATATTCAAAATTGTCAATGACAAAACTCTTATCAATTCATAGTAAAAGATATCGGTGCATAAATATTTCTTCTGATTCGAAATGCACACAAATACTTTTACTATTCTGCATTACATAAAATCATCACATGTACATGTTTCGGAAGTTTGGTAGTACTCTATATATTTGGAAAATATCACAATTGATAATAAAAATATTAAGATTAAAGTAAGCTATGATAATATAGATTTTTATCCATAAAAGATTCATATGTAACGATTTCATGTATATTGGTATTTACTTTGCGTTCGGCATGAAATTGAAATGGCTACTTATTTTTATTCCCTTTACCAAGAAATTGGTTTATACTTAAATTTAGGTTAACTTTCCTTTAGCTGTGTATGAATATTTTCCCAGTCTATATACACCCAATAGAAATTTATTGTATTATTCTGCATCAAATAAAATTACCATATGAAAATGTTTTAAAATTTAAAAATACTCTACACATTCATAAAAGAACGTAGTCGATATTAAAAATATGTGTAATACTACCACTACCATTAATGGAAAATATTTGATCAAGATCGCGAATTTCATAGTTGAATGAACAATATTTAACCGTATATTAAATACAAAAAATAATATAAATATATTATAAGAGCCAATGATATTTTAGAAATAAGAAACTAAGATTAAAATAAGAAACAGTCTACCTTTATGTGAAAATTATAAATAAATTCATACAATCCTATAAAATTTATACATCCCTGCAAAAATGTTTTGAGTGCTCGGGGATGATTGAAACCTTCCTTAAATCATTATCTAATTCACTCATTCTGTACATTACGAAGAAACAAACATAATCATTTTTGTATTAATATTTTCATTATACATAACAAGATTTATCATTGCGTTTGCCTTTATCGTAAATAAAAAATGTTTCCACATGGAAAATACGAATAATAACAATGATCGACGCTTGATTTGTTTGATAGAATTATTTTTGCCAGTGGTAGTAGTATATCCACAAAAGATTCATGCATAAGTGTTCCTTGCATATTAGCAATTACTTTACGTGCGAAACAAAATTGGAATGGCTGGGCTCTTTTTATCCCCTTCGCTGAGAAATCGATTTAAACGTTCCTGTTTTTCGCGAACAACGATCAAAAGTTGGAAACACGAAAACGGAAAGAGATCACGATAGAATGCAATAAAAGTGGCTACAAAGGTGTGCGGGGTGGCGGTCGGGGAGAACATGGGGGAGGAAGAGAGAAAAGGGAGATTGATTGTGCCGGCACTTGCTCTGGCGGAACACATCGATGAAGTTACATTACCGACTAGACCGAGTTACGCAAAGTGGACGCTACAAACTGGACTGCCGCTAAACTTAATTTGCACTTCGAACCAACTTCCGGTTAAACCGCGTCCCGACGGCGGTGCCGAGTCGCTCTTCAGAACTTCGACGTTGGTGTGCCTGACTATTCACCGATCGCTTTCCAAGTCGAATCTCGTTTTCTGTCGCGCGATAGCTAACCCCCGTTCCCGTTTCCGTTCGCGTGAATTCTTTACTGTTTCAAACAATTACATTAAGGGGGGATGGGGGGAGTCGTGTAACAGCAGTGAAAACAAGTGATTTCTAAGAATTTTTTTCAGAATACCAGAATTGGATATCTTGGACTAGGCCCAATATAGTTAAAGTTCAACAACTTATTAAGTTTGAAAATTCAACACTTTTTCAAAATTTAATCTTGAAATTTAAGGATTATGATAGAAATATGTATCGAGTAGATGGCGTTTCGGTTGGGATGCGTGGAAGCCGGTTTTGCGTCGTCGCGTGCCGATCTAGCGTGATTTTTCTCCATGTTCTTCGACCACGTTTCTCTCGATCTACGGTTAAGCGTCCGATTAAGTTTTTTCGCCATGAGGTTCGGTCGAACGTCGTTTACGGTGTATAATAAGTTTGGTTTTGTATCGTTCGGGTGAGCATAACACTGCTGACATCCTTGTAAATAGTTTTACGTCACTTTAATTAAGACTGCAATGTTAAAGCATTTTTCTCCAGAGTTCGTATTATAGTAGATTACCTATTGAACATTGGAGCATGAAGGAAGGCTAAAAACTGTTAGACAGTGCTACTTAAAATTATTAATATAAAAATTTGTTGTGCAGAAAATTGAAAAACTATGTATTTCGAACGTATTTTTTTAACGGCATTTCACTCTTTGGCTGGTAATTGAGGATCATGAAAATTCTCTTATTGTATAGTTTCTTTTAGGTGCATTGTTATATGTTGATTTTAAATTTCTCAAATTTTCCTGAATTATAAATTAGTTGTAGCAGACGTATAGAACAAATTTCTGTAAAAACTGATAGGTTTATTGAAGGATGCTATAGAATTTGCTTTTTAATTCCCTGTGAACTTTTGAATGTTTGCTTGTTATTCGAAAATTTATCCGACTATGCAGTTTTCGAAAAACATCCAAACAACGAGACTTTTAATTTTTGTATTTATCCGAAATGCAGTTCATCAAGTCATAATGTGTATCTTCACTTTATTGCATATTATGAACCTCAATAAAATACATGTGGTAGGCAGATAATAATCGAATGGGAACGTATAGGGGAGAAGAAAGAGGCCACTATCCGCAGGGACGTGTAAATGCCCCTACCATCGAGTCTCAAACTGCAATTTGTGTAAAATATTGATTTCCCCTATACAAAATTGAAATCATATTTTTAATATGCATTTCTCATTCTCTTTATAACTGAAGATATTATCAGCATTTTTACTTGACTTTCCTATCAACAACCGATATTTTCTATGCTATTCAATGAGTTTTGAGTCTTCATGCATATACCAGGTATATTTATTATACCTATTAGCATATATCTTTACGCAATGTAGGTAAATTAATTTCAAATTATTCTGATAATAAAATTTGCAATCGGTTTCACGATTTTTCAGTAAGAAAATAAATACAATAAAAAGAGTGAAACAGTAGTGTATAATAGTCTTCGAAATAGTCGAATATAAATGTAAAATGTAACAGATATAAACAAACTTAAAAAAATCATAGCATTTTTAGCTAAAAGCAAACTCTTGTACGTAATGAAATACTAAACAAAACTGAAAATGTATAAATGCCTAAAAAATGATATAATCATCCTTCATAAGGATAACTTTTTAATCATTTCTTAGTGTTTCCAGCCTGTAAAAGTCATAATTTAGCACTGCTTCGAGTGAATAAAGAAATGTCTTCTTGACACCAAAGACGATTATTTATCACTACATTATTATTCTCTAATTAAGGACCAATAAAAGAAAACTTATATTTTTACTTCGTAATAAAGTCGTAATTAGCTATTACACTGACACATAAAATAAAATTGGATATCCTTTATATTGGACTACGATAGGAATGTTGTAACTTTTTTCGTATAGTTAAATGTATCAAAAATTTTCCATTATTACGTTAAGAAAACACTACTATTAAGGACAATTCAAAATTGAGCTGCAGCAACTTGCGGATGTAACTGTGAGACATTTTTGTGTTTTTGGAAATTACTTTGTAATAAGTAGAAGCGGATTGAGTAATAACGGAAAGAAGAGGGTGTGATGCAAGAATAACAATGCTAACTTTGGTTCAAATTACGTTTTCTGGTCATTTTAAGTCTCTATTCATTTAGACTTCGTTTAGGCATGTCAGAGTGACAATCCACAAAAATCGGAACTTTCGTTAGCATTAACTCTTTAACTATTTACTTCCGAGGGTATATCCATAAGACATTAATTACTTGAAATCACATTCGAAATCAACTAGCTACGTTTCCATTTTTTTCGATTAAAACACCCTCCATACGATTAGTTTTATAAAGACAGATTCTCATTTTAGCAAATAAGTAATACCAGAGTTAGAATCTACGACCCCAAAAACTCCTGAAATCGTTCTGTTTCCAATTAACAATCTATATTTAAGAGACATGAATTTTGGTCAGCTCTTTGTGATTCTGGAGCAGTGTGCAATGCCTCAAACAGGACATTAATAAATTCGATAAAAGCCTCGAAGCTTCTTGAAAATTTGCGAGAAACAGGAAGACACTGAAAACTACCTCCATTGATGAATTCGCTTTGACTAAAAATCGCGCAGATACCAACCATCTGGTTTATGGCGCTTTATGCGAGCGAGGCAACTTTCGAACGATGAAGTTCCTTCCGCCACGGACCCTTTAGATGAGAACAAGTATAGTCGGCGCAGCTAGCGAAAAGGGTTAATTAATCATATTATGACAATCATCCGTTTACGTGTCTGCACAATGGAAGGCACGTAAGTGCGCACACATGTGCGTCAAAGTGACGCCTGCTAGATGATCTCGCGCAAAAGGAGCGGGGTAGGGGTGTCCTCGGGGACGTCCATGTACCCTTCCAGCTTCCCCCGGTCGAAACATCGTCCTCTTTCACCCCCCCCCCCTCCCGCTGGGATAAACAGATTAGGTAACTACGTGATAAGTCGGTAAGTGGGTTCACTCGGCCCACGGTCCAGCTACGAACCCACCGACGTTCACTCTAACATCTAACTATCTTGTTAGTGTCATTAGTAACGGTTGGGGTGTCATTAGATTTCGTTCTGTGCCCAGTTTTTCCACGCAGCCTTCTACGAGATCTGTCCTCGTGTAACGTCACCATCGAGATAAACCTGGATGCCCGTTTCTTGTTCCGAAAGGGTAGTAAGGTAATTGTCTGGACTGTAGAAATTGGAAGAACGTTCATTGGAAGTCGTTAGGGAGGCAACAACGAAACTAGTGCTTTATATCCCATTTTGCAATAACTTTCTCAAACCCTTAAGAATTTGGAAATCATGTGTTGGATCGTAAATACGATCGATTATATTTTTTATTTATTAACACTAACAGTACCACGGCCAATCAAATGACCGGTATCAAATTTTTTATTTTACAGTTATGTTTCTATGAAAATTGAAAGAAATCTAAATAAATTCAGTCTTGTAATTTTTATAAAATAATGTATACCAGTCACATTTTAAACTTCGTACGCTGAGTGTTAATAGAGCACAGAATTGTGTTGAGTCATTTATATCAATGATTCCCATCCAATAGGAAATTTAATCTAGGGGGTCGCTGCGATTATGTTTAGTTGATAATTTTTAGCACTCGCTTATTTTAATACGTTTTTTTACATTTTCGTAACATTTACATCACTTTTCGTACGTAAATTTTTGTAAATAACAATATTCAATTTACCTTATCTTATACGGGAAGGGGAGAAGTCGCAGATTATTTGAATATTATAAAAGGGGGTCGCGACTAAAAAAAGGTCGGCAAACGCTGATTTATATAATCCCTGACTACAAGTGACTTATTTCTAATCATTGTTATACACATTTATAATAACGTATATTAGTGGTATTAATTAAAATATTTTCATGTCATGAAATCGATTAAAATTGGGTCTTTTCGAAAGTGAATACTTGATTAAGATAGTCTGAATACTCTTGAAGCAATGTTATTATATGCAAGTTCCTTCCACCACGGACCCTTTAGAAGAGAACAAGTATGTTCGGCGCGGTTAGCGAAAAGGGTTAATTAATCATATTATGACAATCATCCGTTTACGTGTCTGCACAATGGAAGTCACGTAAGTGCGCACACATGTGCGTCAAAGTGACACCTGCTAGATGATCTTGCGCAAAAGGAGCTGAGTAGGGGTGTCCTCGGGGACGTCCATGTATCCTTCCAGCTTCCCCCGGTCGCAACATCGTCCTCCTTCACCCCCCCCCCCCCCGAACAATGCTTATATATACATATTTATATTGTCAGCTACAACATTACGTTAACGAAGATATATCATTCCATTTAAAAAAAACATCAATGACCTTGAAATCTCCTAAAGAAATGACCTTGAAAATTTTTTCCCTTACACCGTTACATGTGGCCCTTCAAACAGTGTAACTTTGTCCGAAGAAGTTTTTTTGTACAACAAAAAGTAACGGAGATATTTAGGTGTTCTCTTTCTTCGGACTCACCCTGTATATATTCTTAATATCTCGTACTGGCATTAGTAATATACAGGCCCCAGCACTCACCTTTCATATAGAGATACTGATGCCTGGTACGGAACTACTTCTGTATGTACATCCAGATATTAAAATCAAGATATCGTCTAAACTAATGATTTATCACCATAAAGTATCTAATACTTTTATGTACAGAATAACGAGTAGCATCGAGTAGTGTATTAAAAAATATACGATTCTATTTGAAAAAGCAAAGTCGACTTTCATATGTCCTCTACGCGTCCGCATTCGGTTGGACCTTAGCTATACTTGACCAAAATTTTATTGCAAAATTTGTTTGGGTTCACCCCCCAGAATTGTGACAAATGTTGGGAAAATGATCTGGAAAAAGTTTAGGGTCGATTGGATCATGGCAAAAGGGCGCGCAACGAATTAGACGTTATGATATATTGTTGAATTTGTCTTTTTTTCTCTTTAAGAATCCATATATAGCATAAACAGTTGTTAATAGAAAAATCATCCGTGACCTTGAAAACTTGAAAAAATTACCTTGAAAAATTTTTTTTCTCCTGATACTATATTCACCTCCTTACATACTACAACTTTTGTTTGAAGAGTTTTTTCATATACACATAACTGACGGAGAAATTAAACAAGTTCATTAATACGCTCCAATCTTCAAAAGAAAAACAGTTCTAAGATCTGAAAAGGAAGTTATTATGAATATTATGTAAATTACGAAAAGGGGTGACATAAAATTATTTCGTCCCGGCTTTGCTTGCGGACTCGTCGGTAGGACCCAGCAAATCCTATCTCAATTCTTGATACAATCGCGTAAGTTTCTAAATTATGTATACAAATTTCGTAAGCGTTTCGTCCCAGATCTGCTTGCGAATATTCGGTAAGACCAAGCAGATCCTGCCGTAGACGCGACTGTGTTAACCCTTTCGAAGTAATTCCAAAAAAACTCTACTGCATACAGCAACAATAGTCTAAAAACAGAAATGGACATATAAGTCCCGCTGGTCACGAAAAGGTTAAAAAGCAGTCTTCAATACGTCTTAAAAATACAATTAATCATGGAGGGATTGATCAGGTGTTTCTCTCGACATTAAAAATTCTATAAAGATCCTTCGACAAATTCTGTTTCGTGATGTCAGGATACTGCTTTCGATATTCCATCACAGTTTGTAGTATATATTGTCTCCTCGTCGTTTCTTGATAAAATTTCATTATAATCCTCCATTAGTTTAACACCCCGTTCAGCGGTATCATTGACCACCTTCAGTCCTTAAACTATGTTCATCCGAATTTTGAAGTCAGAGTCATTATTCCATGTACAAGGATCTTTTCCCAAAAATGTTGTTGGTATTCAAAATTTTGCAAAGAATCGTTTGGAATGTGGAGAAATAAAATGGTCTATTTTTTTGTCCATATACATAATATTGTACATAATTTTGAAGGATTTTATATTTCTTAATACTTCCTTCGTCATCGCTCCCCGGACTGGCGTTCATTGCCTCTACCATTTGTACTTTTGTTTTATATGGTATGGCACCATCAAAAAATGACAATGCAGCCGTTTCTGGTGCCAAATACCATAAATGGCTAATTATTTTGTTCAGTGCATTACGGCCAATTGTTTCATCTTGACGGTAAGCGTATAAATTCTGTAGCAACTCCAAATCTTGTTCGCGGAGCCTCTATTGCGACTGGAGCTCGTATCCACGCTTTTAAGTATAAATTCTCAAGGAATATACAAATGTCACAAATTCCAGTGGCCTCTTCGCTGGTCAAGAAAAAATTCCTTTGTAAATAAATATATTTTTAAACAATATATTGCTTTGGCCATCCATCGAGCGTGATGAAAAGCTCCCGGAGCTCGAAAAGCGTAATTTTTGGCACAATTTCGGCCTAAGAAAATAATTACAAGTTCTATAAATTCTCGGTAATCTTCCCGTGTTTGCTGTTCGTTTTTTAAAGTTTGCATTGCAAACTCCAGCACTTCTGCAACATTACTAATCGATTGATGGACGTATTTACTCGTCCTTAATGCCTGCTATAAAATTTGATTTATTGATTTGGGGTCAAAAAACTTGAAAATGTTTAAAAATTTGGGCCCGATGATTTTTCTAATTTCTCATCATATACACTTCGTAATATAAGAAATTATTATCGTATTACCAAAAATACAACTATTATATATTTCAGATAAAATTTAAAATGTACCTTAAACAACTAGGTACTTTGATTTATCTTTCTTGTACAAGATATATGTATGAACGTTTAAGTGAAAATCTTTTATATCTCTATCAGTTATATACATATATATATATATATATATATATATATATATATATATATATATATATATGTATATGAAAAAACTCGTCAAACAAAAGTTGTAGCATGTAAGGAAGTGAATATAGTATCAGGAGAAAGAAAATTTTTTCAAGGTCACGGATGTTTTTTCTATTAACAACTGTTTATACTATACATGGATTCTTAAAGAGAAAAAAGTACAAATTCAACGATATATCATAACGTCTATTTATGTCAAGATTTAAAAAATTGAAAATTTTCAAATTCGTTGCGCGCCCTTTTGCCATGATCTAATCGACCCCAAACGTTTTCCAGATCATTTTCTCAACATTTGTCACAATTCTGGGGGGTGAGACCAACAAAATTTTTTGGTAAAAAACAAGGTCCACACTAGTCCACATAGAAAAAAGATACCTACATCAGATAGTGTGCCCCTGATGCCATTTAACTGATATCTAAAATATTTTGAATATCATCAGCAGTTTCGGAGATATTCGATTGGGTCGATTTAGATGAGACACCCTGCATATACAGGGTGGAAACGTAACCAACTAGCTTATTCTGCTGTTAGTGATTCGATCGAAAGTATTTTTAGCTAAAATAACATTACTCAAGGAGAGTTTTAAGATGATTATACCAAATTTTTTACCTAACCTTTCTTTCCAGAATTGTCAAGGTCCCTTTTAATTTTGTATATTTAAACCTACAATTTCTTTACACCCATCTTTTAGGGGATACTGAAACGAATTCATCATGCAAGCATCATAACAAATATTTTTTCTGAATCTAAAAGGACAGAAGAAAACTCTTAGTTTGAATAATTTTGCAAGAGTCTATTAAAGAGGAATAGCAAGCCACACTCTTGTACACTTTCCAGAATTGTTGATAGATTAGTATTAGTCGTTATTGACTGGATCACTCGCTTATTGTCTATTAACATTTCGATCTGTACCTTGGAACACATATAATGATATCGAACGTGAACTGTTGGTAGTCTTTCATGAAGGTAGAAAATTCTCATCGGCTACGACAAGTGGAAAGACAACGTCCATGCAGCGTTAGTGTCTGGTGCGGTATGATCGGAAATTGGATAATTGGACTTTACTGACGGTACACTGAACAGCCAGAAATACGCTGCATCTTTTGAAAATGAATCACAATTTCTTTTCGATGAAGTACCGATATTGTATCGCAGTGAGATGTGGTATCGACATGACGGTTGCCCAGCACATTACAACGGCAGCATGTAAAGTACTCAATAGAAAAAACGTCTTGCCTAGACGTTGGATCGGTCGTGGCAGTGTAGTAAATTGGCCAGCTCGCTCGCCAGATCTTATTCTGTTAGATTTCTTGTTATGGGATGCATTGAAGGAAAAAGTTTATAAAGAACCTTCAACAACGTCTGAAGATATGCGACTGAGAATTGTAGATGGATGCTTAAAGATCAATGCAGACGTCACAGAAAGAACTAAGCAGTCGTTTCTTAACCGTTCATGCGAGTGTATTGCTGCTAGTGGACACCATTTTCAGCATCGATTCAATTAAGGTAAATGATATTTTTTAAATGTTTCTTTGATTTAGATGAAAAAGAAATACTTTTTATGGTGCTTGCCGAATGCGTCTCGGTATTTTCTAAAAGGAGCGTGTAAAAAATTGTAGGTGTACCTATAAAAAATTGAATGTAACCTCGATAACTCTGAAAGAAACGGTTAACAAAAGATTTGGTACAATCATCTTAAAAGTCTCCTTAAACCATGTTATTTTAGCTAAAAATGCTCCCGATCGAACCGCTAGCATAATATATAATATCGTTAAAATTAGAATATATCTATACTTGCTGTATAAACTACCTGGCTTATAGCATTAAATAAATGAATAAATATTCATAGAAATGAACACAGAATTTCAGCAATTTCATTTGAAAATCATGGATTCTTAAGCTTTAAATGACAGGTGGAAGCTTATTTTTACCTAAATATAAATGTTATTATATCTTTTAGGTTGTCGATTAAATAATGTGAACTTTGCTTCATATTTTTAGAAGGTGAAACATAAAAACATAATCACAACAGTTGTCTTGCTATATCAGTATATAGTTTCGAGATAGATTGCGCATGTAAATCCATTTATGACAAAAATTAGTAGATTAAATGCAAAATAATGAAAACGTTTAAATAATTTAAAAATACTGTTGTACTATTTTCAACTTATTCAAATGATTAAAGAAATAAATAAATATATACGTAGCACCTAAATTTTGCAGTTGATTCTGAACATTCTTATTTTGTATAAAAATCCGCAATTTAGTTATAGAAAATGAGGGAAAACATATAAAACGCTAGTGGTTGTGATTGTGTTTCGCCTTCCAAAAATTAGAGAGGAAATGCGCACTACTTATGGGACTATTGCTATTTATATAGTTACTCATTTGTTTAAATGATGTATAACGTACAATGTTAAAAAAACACGCATGATATTTTATACTCGATTCCTCCATGAAACTTTTGTAATGATATATATTCTACTTTTAGGATAAGTAACTCTGGAAGCGTCCAGACTATTTGCTATACAAGAATTGCAAACTTAGTATATGACAGTGACAGAACATATTACTGTTATATTGTGTACAATTTGTCTGATTTTTTTCGAAAGCACGTTTGATACATGACTCTCTTTTCTCAAGGTCGTTTACATAGCACACACTAAACCAAGTTAAACGTTCTGCAACATCATGACTTTCAAATTATTGTACTTCGAACGAAAACAGTTACACTTGTTTAGAGCAGGTAGAGAAACCATGATTTTTTGTGTTTTGTACGAAATTGTACTGTTTTTTTTTACAACAGGTAACAAACATAATTTGACATAAATATTTGGGTGAAGTTCCTTTTAGCACCCATGGTAGAGTCATGTAGGTTAGTCACGTGACGCGGAAATGCTTTGCGCATGCGCAACAAATGTTTGCGTTAATGACTCGTATCCGCCATTTTCACTTATTAGCACACCCTAAACTGTTGCTTCTTGTCTTTAATAAGTTTAATAAGTTACAATGAGTGACAGCTCTGATGAATCAAATCAAAATGATCGCGAGTGGAAGCCGCAAGAAGTGGCCCAACATGGTGCGCGTGTTTTAGTGAGATCAATGGCATGGAATTGGGAAAGAATATACAGAGTGACATCTTCCAGGAATTGTGCTATTGTGTGGGCGATCGTGAAGAGATTGTTACATGGCATTTAAAATTGTGTTTCGCCAGCAAAAAATTTATTTGATTTCTGCGCCACGGCGCCACCTTCATTTTGTCAGACACCTCGTGGGACATCTACAGAGTAAGTTTGAAGGCAATCGGAGGTGGGTGCTAAAAGGAACTGTTTGCGCAATTTACCGGTGAGGATAAACTCGGTGTTTGATCCAGCAGAGATTCTATGACTCCGTTCCGTATGATTTCGGCACCGCGTAGAAACTGCGTTTTCTCTGCACGTTTTACTGTGAAGGGTTGATTCGAGTAATGTGACACGGATATTTTGATTTTGTTAATATTCCTTGAATTTTATTGAATCAAATGATGAATCCGGATTGTTCGATGCGATATTTTGAATTGAACTTCCCTGTTCGGCTGACGATTTCGGATTGACGATGCCAGACAGTTCCCGGGTCGTCGTCGACATACATCTACAGCTTATTGGTTCGTTACACAAAACGGAAATGACGTATGTTTGGAAAAACGAATCCTGATTGGAGGAAGAAAATATATTTTTTCTGAGTTCCGTTGCATTTTAGGCGGCAAGACGGTCTCTGGAGGGGGTTGTTGGGAACCCTTGGCCGAGCTGGATACGGCTGACGCGGAGCCGACGACGTGATTGAACAAAAGGTATCGTTCTATGACTGGGTACCTCGAGGTACCGTTCGGAGGACGCTTCTGGTCACCGGATGTACAATTATGGTGAAATACGAAATATACGGACAATGGCAAAAAGGCTATGAGGGATGACTAAATGAAATAAAGGAAAAGAAATTAAAGCAAAGGAAAAGAAAGGAAAGGAAAGCTTAACGTCTATAATCAGCGCAAATCTATGTACATCGCTTAACAGGAACTCTTACCGAATATTTTACAAACAACGTTTTTACATAAGAAGTGAAGTTTATAACAAGGCTGCCACTACTTCAGAAAACAAACAAGTACGAATATTATGTGATTGCAGTAGATATGCTTTTTCCAACAGAGATTAAACATGGAAGAAAGTAATTTGTATTGCGTATGCGAAAATGAATTCCATTCAATGGAAATTCTATTAAACATAATTGAATTATATAATTATAGAAACTAGGAAACTGCGTTAAAGGTCAATAATATAGTTGACAGTCACATACAATACACAATACACATGCAAATGTAGCTATGTAAGCAGGAATAAACCTCCATAGGGATTTCAGAATAGTAGGGATTGGCTGATGCGTCTGATCATAGTCTGCCGATTCTACTTCTTGTAAATACTACTGTGCGACATCTTGATGTATTTTTAAAGCCAATGTTTTCGAGAAAGGCGTCTTATTTGAGTAAATCTTATTCTATATCTCAGTTTACATCTTTGTGAAGAATCATCCCCTTTCGGGTTGTACAGTTAGATTGGAAACTCTCAGTATACCTAACACAAGAAATATTTAAATGTGTTCAAGTTTCAGGCGAAAATATCCAAGGTTTTAATGCTCCCTATCATACATTAGTGACTTCACAATCGGCGGACCCCAAATTTTCGAAATAAATCGAAAAATTTCCGGAGAAAATTGTTGCGTTAAAGATGTCCATTTGTCCATGGATCATCATCAAAAGTTGCCATACACGACAATTTACCATTAATATTTACAAAATTATAAATATATTTTTTTCCAAATTTTACGTAACAATTATAATTAATACGGGTACCATGTTTTTTAACAATACATTGAAATTTTCACTTTAAATGTTTGTTAGCTTGTTTCATATGACATGTCCGATTTTTAACAGTAACGTTAAACAAGCATCGCTAGTATCTAAATAAAACTTATTGATCAAAGTAACCACCATTGCAATTAACATATTCTGTTAACGAATGACAGTGGATGTACAAAGTATTGGACCACTCTTTATAAACGAATAACTTTTTTTTAAATTCGACCTGACGACTTGAGCTTTTATGAGATGTTAGAAGGATTAGTTTACTAGGTAACGTGTAATTAACTTTTCTTAATTGCTATTGGTCAGAACTCCGAAAAAAGTAAAGGACACAATTTTTAACTTTTTTATCTGTACCTATAATAACAATTCAAAATATGCCTTTGTCGATCTAACAAGGGAATATATTCAAGTTACACAAGCCAATTTTGATTAAACTTATGTGAGACATAGTTCTTCGAAAAATATATGGCACGTGTTGTTTGTTATTGGCAACCATCCACATTGAAGGGGCGAAAACAGTCCTCAAAGTTGCGAGTCAAAACCAGATTTTTTGAGATATCTCGGAAACCAGAGGTCGAAAACATTGAATTTTCTTAAATTGTGTGTTTTTGAATGGGAACTTAGTCGTCCAAGAAGATTTTCACAAAAGTTATTTGTTTAAATAATATATTCAAAATTCGACTGTTTCGCACTTTCTCTTATTTATTGTTAATAATAAGTAATACTGGTTGCTGTCAGCGTCCGTTGCAAACGGTATAGGGTGTAAGGCTTATACTATGTAATAGACGATTCATGACAAGGCCTATTCCCGACTAATTTCGGACGCCAAACTTTGAGGGTAGTTTTCACCCCTTGAATATGAACAATGGCCGCTAAAAAAATGTGTATAATATTTTTGAAAGAATTGCGTCCTCTCAAAGTTTCATTAACAACTAGCGGTGTCACTCCGCGTTCGTCCCTTGTAAGCCAAAATACGACATGAATCAGTGCAACCGCCTAATAAATTGCTAAAAATTAAAGCAAAAATCTGAAACCATTTTGAAATTCGAAGTTTCTTCGAAGCCTTAGAACCCCTTAATTCACCCCGTAGGTTTTTGCGAAGCACGCGTCCCAGGCGGAAGCAAATCAAGAGCGATCCTGCCAGGACAGGCAGGAGGACAAAGTGTTTTAAAGGCGCACGTACTACGTCAACGAGGCACGTGTGAGCACACCGCTGTCTCTTTCCTTACCGGACAGAAATTAATCCCCCTATTGTTTTCCTACGGCGAAGAGACAAAGCTCGCTGTCGACGTCTCTCCCCGTGGAAAGGGACCATGAGTGTAGAGACGAGCGAGCGCAAGAGTCAGCGGGGGGAAACACGGGACCTCATCTTCTGTGCGCCCCGAACACACTAATAAATTGGATCAGACCGACTCACGACGAGTTGTACGAGTTGTGCGAGTTGTCTGACGCCGGGCTTTACTTCGGCCCGAGTCTAATCCAAGATCTTGAGTGGATTTCAGTTTCGGCCACCGGCAAATGTACTTAGCCGACCAACCGGTCTCGATTCTTCGCCCTCCGCCCATTATGCTCGCGATTTTCTAATCTTTTTTGCTATCGTTCCCGCCACCGTTGCTGATCGAAGAAGAATTCGAATAGGTTAAGTATGAATTAGAGCCTTCTAGCCGTGATTTTTGGAGATGTTCTTTGCGATCATTCGTCGATTTGTCGACAGCGTGCACGAACATGTCGAGTACACACAATAAATTAGAAAATTTGATTAAGCGTGTATTCTGATTTTTCATTATCAATAAATCTTTTATAGCATTTTTTTTTTTTTAGTATAAGTCATCTAGAATATGTGTGAAAAAGGATTTGTTTGAATTCATTAAATTAACGTAGTTACAGGCGTTTCAAGAATGCAACACGCGTTGAGAGACATCGATAGTTGGATCAATTAAACACGTTTTTCGAAACGGTTGCCACGGTATCTCAAGTTCTAGTTGATCAATTGACTTGAAAATTTTTCGAGAATCTTCAACACGTGCCGTGTTATCGCACGAACTAGAATTTTTCAAAACCGTAAATTTTTTCTCATTTTTTTATCGTACTAAAGGCTAAAAGATATTTCGGCCGCCATTTTGTATATAATCGAGATTTTCAACTTCCTTTAGTTCGTACCATATCTACAATTATACCGATTAATAAACAACTTCATTTTACTGTATCCCATCAGTATAATGATCGAAGTCGTGGCAAACTTCGACCCATCTTTTACAAAACATACTCTATAAAAATACATACAACTCGTGTAATTTTCATTATTTCTACTTTTACAAAATTACATATATATTTCAAATTCCTGTAAATATGTGTGCAAAATCCCAATGCAAGCGGTTCAATTTGGTAAAATAAAAAAATTAGTTATTCAATAATTATATATACTGTTATCACAATCCTTCTCGAAGGGTTTCCCAAAGTTTTATTTAGAAATTCGTAAAACTATTAAATCTACAGCTTCGTAAGTGCAATCGTATTGTATAGTGATTCCAAATAATAAAAACTTTAAGCGTGTTTCTTACGTGTGAATAGTTTGCAAAATTGGTACCAGAAATGTATGAACGGTTACTGAACTAATTCGGAAATAAATGTTGCAGTGACATTCATAAGATTATTTTTTCGTATATTTTTGGTTTTCTTAAGGGCGATATATCGAATCTAAAAATTTGCACAAAAAGTTATATATTCCAACTAAAATAACTGTAAATATTTAAAAACTTGCTTTTTTCCAAATCCGCTTCGTTAAGGACTAGCCTTCTCGGTTTACACAAACTGTATTTTGCAGAGATGTATTTAGGAAAATGATTACACCGTCCATCGTCTTTCTACCTTAAAATATTGGTCACAGTTTTCAGCTAATACTACTTAAATATTATATAATAAGATATAACAGAAATTCAATTATTTTTACACATATTATTCTGTTCCTTTAAAAAATTGATATGTATTTTTCAACTGTTTAAAGATATGTAGCCTCTTAAGAGGACGTTTGTATTCGAAACCGTTGATTTTGAGTGATTTGTGGAATAAAACATTATTAGGTGACTGTAGATCAGGGATTTTGAGATAACAACGAGTGATTTTGTTGTTATAAATCGCAAGTGTACCTTAGCACGTCTACCATTTTGTCTCAAATAAATGTTCTTGGAAGATTTCGAAAATCTTATCAATTTTTAATTTCTGTAATTGATACGTATTTTTATATAAAGAAAATATCGGGTACTCTCTAAATTTAACAATTTCTAATACAATCATATATACAATGATCAATAAAATGACAATATGGTTTCATTTGGTTGTAATTACTATAAAAAAATGTATTTAGTGTTCTGTAAAAAAATGTCTTTAGTGTTCGTTTGAAATTATTATAATTTACTTTAACATACTTTTTTCCGTTTTGAGCTTGGTGTTCATTCTCGAATTTACAATACGCAATTGGTTTTCTATAAATGATTTTATGAAATAAAATTATTTTTAATAAATGTTTTTACATTCTTAGTTCGAAGTATGCTGGTTAATGCAATATATATTATAAAATATTATTTTAACAAGATTATGAATTTTTGAATATTTACTCACCTATTCAAACGGATCAGTTTACGTAAGAAAAAATTGTTTAGTTAAAAGAATTTTGTGAACGCATTTCTAAAACAAATTTAATTTCATCATAAACATCTTTCGATGTTTCCTCGTCGAAAATATAAATCTAAAATAAAGAATATTACTTTAATTAATATAAAACCATAGATACGTTTGACTGGTTTTCGTAAAATAAAAATGTAGAATTTCATGTTTTTTGCACGTAGAAAAGGAACCGATTTGCAATATTTTATACTTGTTTCTTGTACTCGCTGAATTGCAGTTATTTAAGTGGTGTATGAATTTCAAAAATATCTTTGTTATTACGAATAAGTACATTTTTTTCGAAACGTAATCATTACAATCAATTCCTTTATACAAAGGTACATTTCTATAAACAGTTTTGGCTAGTTTTGCATTATTCTGTAATTATTCAGTAATTACAATACTGTTAAAAAATAGTATAATTTTTGTTACCACCATTGTATTAAATTAAGTTTACAAAGTGCAATATTATTAACAAATTCTCAATAAATGTTACACTACAAATAATAGAATAAATATGTTACAAGTACAATGAAAATTCTTAAATTTAATAACAATGAAGTATAAGTAATAAATTAAATAGCCGAACTAGTTCTTTGATAAACTAAAAATATCTAAAAATCGATAATTGTATTTCATAGAAATAAACCAAAACAAAATGAATGAAAGTTATTTCCTATATCCGAATAAATAGAAGGTTATGTTCTTCACATTAAATGGTTTTATGAAACCACCTAAGAGTAAAATAAAAATGCTGCGAAACGTAAATGTTACGTTGGGAAACTACGTTTCGGCATTATCGAAATTCGATAAATCGCAGCTCGTTGGCAACAACGTCGAAAGCATTCTACCCGAAAAATGCAAGTCGAAATTAAAAATTAGTGATCCATAAACAAATCGAGGTAATTAGAGATGATGTTTCGGGGAATATACATATTTTCCACGATGAGAAGACTGGCATTAAATGAGAGGACAGGACATCGATCGCGAGAAATTTAATTGCAACGTCATATATACTACACGTGAAAATCCTCGCGAACGGTCGTATTAATTTTGCAGAGGCGGGAGACTATTGGACAGTGACACGATATGAGTTTGCTCAACGGTGTAATTGTTCCGCGCTGGTTACGAAAGTTCGTTTCCGCCGTGGGAGACTTGTTCCCAGCTAATGTGAATTTTATTTTCTCCCGGACGAAGAGATTTTCATCTTTATCGCTTTAAAAACAAATGGAAAACGGCACTAGCGGTGAAAATGTGTGAAATTGAAATAAATCAACTGAAAATAGTTGTAGACGTTTGTGTATCGCAAAACATTTATGAAAGTTACGATTCTTGATTACACAGTTTACCAATAAAGTGTTCGATGTTTTTTATTACTTACAAATCATGAAATTTTTACAATTATTCAAATATCATTTTTGATTTTTCATATAGAGAACAACAGGCAGTTTCACGGGGTACATAATATTATTACTTTTTGAGAGTATTCATATCGCTGTTTTTATGTTTAATACCGGTACAGAAGATTTTTTAAAAAGAACTTATTATTGGTTATATAAGGTTCTACTCATATATGAGCCGCTCAGTTGCCGAATCGATTAACTCCATAAAACACAAAGTGGAGAAATGTGATGAAATAATATACATTGTTTTTAAAAATTTTCTTTAAAATGAAAATTGAAATAAACATTGTAGAATGCATAAATACAGATGTGACTTTCATCTAAAGTCATATAAAATGAATAAACTAGAATAACATTGGAGTAATCGTTATTAATACTACAATTTTTGGGTGACTAAGGGATTTAATCGATTTGGCAAGTGAAAAAAAGTAGTAACATCAAATTCAGTCTTCAAAATATATTTTTTATTACTGAAAAAGTTCGTTATTTTATATTTTTTTTAAAGATTTTTCACTAAAATGAAAAATAACTGTTCTCTTACAACATATTATTATTAGTTATTGATTAATCAGCAATATAAACGATGTTTTCTTCATTTGCAACACATATTTGAGGTCCCGTCGCGTCATATCGATTTGTTCTTCAGTTTTTGTAGTAATTATGTTTAATAGAAGGAATGAATTTTAACAGATCCATCGTATCTTTCCTCTTTTCTCTGGTCACAGTTCTACCTATCGGATATAGCAGAGGCTGGTCCACATTTTTCAGACCTCGTGGTCTACCTGCTCCAAATGTATAGCGTGGGGTTTTGATCTGTCTAATTTGATCCAGTGCATTTTCAGCTAATTTACTGGTAAATCATTAATTGTTTTTTTTTCTGTTAATGATTCAATTCTGTAAAGGCTTTGTTGAGACAAAATCCTTACGAGTCATTTCAATTGCATTAAACGGTAAAAAATTATATCATTAAATTATATTTATTTTAATTTAACTCCGATGAGACGGCACTAAGCATTTTGCCGTTATCATTAAGCATTTGCTGCTGCGATTGAATTCCATTAGAGTAAGGAGTTAATCAGAATGGCTTCTGAAATAAATTATTTTTTATTCGACGGCCAAAACAAATTTTGTCGTTTAATGGTGTTAATCTTTATTATTTGGGAAATTTATTATAAATATTGAAAATTATGATTGAATCACGTGCTTAGACATTTGAATTTCAAATATTTCAAAAAGTGGAGTTAATCGATTTGGCCTGAAAACGGCTCATGTATAAATCCGACTGCGGACATCTCTATATTAATAATTTTTATTGTATTATTATTTTGTTCTTTGAACGCATATTTAGGACAGCTTCCACAAGAGAAACACAAACAAGCTTTGAACTCCGGACTATTTTCATAAATATTACAACTTAACAACGTACTCAGAATATCAATATAACTAGAATTGTCAGTCCATTATATAGTCTTCAGTGTTTGAAGCAATTATTGAAGACTCTTCTAACATTGATGAACATAATATATATTCCTGTTGTAGAAAAATGTCTATATTGACATGTTACAGATCATGTTCAAACCAAAATTTGTATTCTCTACAATTTGTCTTTATTTGTTTTTATGGACACTTGAAATGTTAGAACATTTTTTGAAAAAGATTTTGTGGTACGTGTTTTAAATAGAATCTGTTCAAACGTTCTAGACATTTTTATATTCTTGACTATTTTTTATAAAATTAAAAAATCGTGTAAATACGAATGGTTTACTCGTATCTGTGATAACAGAATGGGCGAAAATTCGTAATCCAATAGGATTTAGCAGGTGAATCCGTGAATCGCATACAAGCACGATAGAATCTAGTGTAGTCAATAGCGGAACTCGTCGGAGCTGGCCTGTTGTTCGACACCGAACGAGCCACATGAATTTTTATGAGCTTAGGAAATTAATTTGTGTTTTTCGCTAAGCCTCGGCTTAGCGCCGCGGTAATTAATTGCACTGATTGCTTTGCATCATTAATAAGCGGTTCTCTGGGTTTCGTAACGTTCATCCCCCACTGGATTGCGGATCTACGCGCGGCCAATACCGTCGTTTCTCTTCATCCCCCTTGGTCCTCTTGTCTGCGCGCGCTTCGATCACCCCACGAGACAGCACAGCCATTTTTGTTTAAATGTGTCACCAACGCTTTCTGATTTGTACATTTGCAGATTTACTTATTTTAACATATTTATTATTCATAAATAGACTGCAGATTTTATGCAATAATATTCTTAACACTGTTGTCAATTCAAAATCAACACAATTTATTTAATTATACACAAATAGAAGAAACATAGTCGCTAATAACCTGTGCTGTTGATACGACTCTAAACTTATTGTTCTCGTACAAATAATTTGCTCTCGTTCCGTGGCTAGCTGACGCGATACTAAAATTGTACCTCGGACCCTCCCTATTTAACCCGAGGATTCTAAATAATGGAAACCCCTCCATTATCCATGTAATCTAACAAAGGCCTTGTATCCCTTTTTCGGGGGAACACCCGTATACCGTCGCATACCTGAGGATCGCAGGAGAGCTCGGTACAACCGAACTGCTATTGATTCCTCGTTTTTCCTTTTTATTGCTTTCCCAAACATAATTTTTCCTCTTCAGGTGCTTAGCGAATCTCGTGGATTCTGCAAGTAGCCTGACGGCACAGGGTAGACTGACTCTTCGGTTCCCCCGTGCTCGTTAAACTTTCATATCCGGGACATTTTCCCTCCATTTGTTGAGGTTCTCTAGCGGCCTAAGGTTGACGCCTTGCATCCAGGTACCTTTACTCAATTGGCTTGACCATGCATCATGACACCTGTGCCGATGCATTTCCGCCGCCGAGATTCGAGCGCCTTTACGTAGAAGGGAGTACATGTCAACGTCGCCTATGTTCAAAGGGCAATACGCATATAACTATATACATCTAGAAACGCAGATACCTATATCTAAATATGCCAAATTCCTATCCAATTAGTACGTTTAATACGCATCGCCCACTCCACACACTTGCTCTAAAGGTAGAAGGGATGCACCTACGTATCTATCCGCAACACTTACAATAATGAAGAAAGAAGTTGATCATAACAATGATTTTTGTAACATTCTCACATCTCGTAAATTCTAATAAAATTTTATTTATTTAGATAGTAGATCGTAGTAAAATTTATTTCCAAGTTTGGTAGAAACATTGTATTAGTCATACATATACATATGATGGTTACGTGGAACTGAAAATGTTAACGAACATGAATTTGAGAAATTTTATTTGAAAAAAATATAAATTGCTAAGTCTCCGATGATAGATGCCAGATTATTTTGATGAAACTGTAAATGCTATCATATCTATTAGGTAGTCGCATAAGTCATTTGAGCTCCATTTGGAGTTTTTGGAAGGTGAAATACAAAAACATAATTACAATCGTTACTCTGCTACATCACTCTGTAGGTTATAGATCGACTGCAGATTTGATAGATTTATGACAAAAATAATGATTTAAATTATTGAGGAAAGAAAGAAATGTCTATGTAGCTCCTGTACCTTGCAGTTAATACAAAGAATATAAATTTTGCATAAAACTCCACAGTCCATTCATAATAGATCGCAATAAACTTAAATTAATGGAAACAGTTCTCCAAGTTGTATTGGAATTATGGAAATATGGAAAGTATTAGAAGTTTATCCAATCTAATATAATTGAATTAATAAAAGTATAAAAGTATAGATTGCAATAATTTTGTTTCGGGTTCTATAGACAGTTTCGTCCGTTCATATAGAACTATTAGATTGTTACACATTAAATGTTCAATTTTAGAACGAATATGTTATGAAGATTTTTCATCCAGAAATACCGTTAGATTTTACATGTTTAGGTCAGGTCTGGATTAGATATTTATGTATCATTTTAAGGCACGAAGTTGATCTTTCTGGTTATATGTTCAATTTTTATTTAAACAGCTAATTTTAATTTTAAATAAAGTTTAGTTCAATGTCAGTCAATGTGATTGTATTATATTCTTATTGTACGAGTGGAATTATACAAATGAACACACTATTCATCGAAGTTAGAGAAAAGTCAATAACGGAAATGGCAGTCTTATACATAAAGAACGTGAACGACCAAAATTTCCTTTTTTTATTACAATGCAATTAAAGAGCTTCCTTATTTTTAATTTTAAGTAGAATGTGTCTATGTAGATAAGTAATATCTTTTAAGAATGGAAAAGAGTTTACTTGTACTTTTTATACAATAATGTGATGTATATTTCTATTCAAATTTTCAAATTACTCAGAAAGTGTCGAATGGCGTTATTTAGCTAGTTAAATTAATTATTACTTATTTTTTATAGGATCCTAAGCTATTTCTAAATGAAGTACTTGTACATTGTACATACATACTATACATGTGCTATTAGAATATGATTTGCTTTAAATGTTGAAATTTTTACGAACAACGAAATAATATATGAATATCGCAAAAGCGAATAATTAACGGATTATATAACTTATCGGTAGAACACGGCATTTATATTAAACCGGATGGATACAAACAGTACAAAGATTAAAAGTATTTATGAATATCAATATAACACATCAACTTATTGAAATTGTTAATTATTTTTACATATACTTACGATAGTCTACTTATCAGCTTTGAATACTACTTTGCTAAATCATCCTTTTAACCTCTATACACGAATAGCGTCATATCTGCAAAATTAAATAATAATCGGAATGCAGATGTGTCGCAAATGCCACATGTTTGCTTTACCAATACGATCGTATTTGCTGAATAAATTCTGAGTTATGGTTGTTTGGTAACTTTCCCCTCTTGGCATCTTTTCCCCCATTACCGTAACTCGTGTTTGAAACCTGGGAGTACAGACCTTCCAAGAACGACAGAGGCGAGTCAAAATGAACCAGCATATAAATGGTATTATTCTTTTGTTAATAATTATTTCAATCAGAATATACACTTTCCCTGACACTTTAGCGTAGATACTTCATCGTTTATGTTAATACATGCATTGGCATGTCGTCCATATTTGGGTGACGGAATTATTTTTCCTGACTTAATACCTCATTTCTGTAGTGATAGATGGAGTATTGGAAACTTGCTTATGGTCTGTAAAATGTAAGAGGATTCGAAGAGGAACATAATAAATCTTGATACTAAATCGACCGAGCACTAAAAATGGTTACTATGCATTGCCTTATAAAAATGACACAACGAATTTATTTGGATTTCGTGCAAAATCTATTCTGATGTATGATAAGCATCTTTATAAATTCAATAATTGTACAATACAAAATCTGGAAACGATCATACAGTTATTGCTGTTGAGGCTTTCGGGTGTAAGCCGTGTCCTGGAGGAAGAAGTTTCCCAACGTTTCGCAAGCATTGCAGCTAGCTTCATCAGGGTATCTGAAGACACACTGATACTGGGTGTGCCGGATTGTGCTCCACTTATAAAGGGTGGGGCATTTATCCTGACCATCTTGAATATCTCAAAAACTAAATTCCGGAGAAAAAAATGTTTCAAATAAAAAGTTTAAGTCAAGGAGGGGCTGATGCAGCAGTCATATCCATTTATAATTTTCATCATGTTTTCAAGGTCATAACAAGGTCAACTTTATTTTTTCAAATGAAAACATATATTTTTATTACAGATTCTTCATCAACGACTTGAAACAAATAACTTTTATTTGAAACGTTTTCTTCGTCGCCGATTATTTTGTATAATATTAACTTTATTAGGGAAAAATAATCTCAATTAAGCGGAAAGGCAATTATTTTATTAATAATAATACAGGAGAATTGCAACTTAATTACAAGAAAATCAATTTAACAAGTATTCAGTAACATTCTAATGTTATTTGCAATGCATGCGAGAGAATGTGTAATCTTGTTCCAAAGAAAAGACAGTAAAAAACTGATGTATCCCTGCGCGTAATGAACAGGTTGTGTACGCTCAGCGTTGAATTTCTTTGTTAAGTTTAATCTAATTGTTTTACCTTTTTCAATATTTAGCTATTATTTAATTATTCATTTAGATTACATGTATATTTGACACTATTTTAATTGGGTATTAATTTCATTTATCATAAATAAAATGATTTTCTCCGGTAAAACGACATTGTGTGTTTGTTCTTTGAAAATTCAATGTTATAGAAAATAATCGGCGGAGAAAAAACGATTCAAATAAAAGTTATTTGTTTCAAGTCGTAGATTAAGAATCTGTAATGAAAAATATATTTTTCCATTTGAAAAAATAAAGTTGACCTTGGAATGACCTTGAAAAAATAATGAAAATTATAAATGGATATGACTGCTGCATCAGCCCCTCCTTGACTTAAACTTTTTGTTTGAAACATTTTTTTCTCCGGAATTTAGTTTTTGGGATATTCCTGGTGGCCAGGATAAATGCCCCACCCTGTATAGTGGAGCTTGCTCATGTTCCGGTTCGGCGAGCACCAATCAAAAATAGACTATTTTAATTGGGCGGCCAATAGGCAAACAATTAAAAAACTGGGAATAGCGTGTACCATATTGGATTCAGTTTGTATCCTGTGTTCCTGTTGATGTTATTAGGGTGCTCCTTAATTTCCAACGATTCCCGGTGTTTTCTGGGAAAACATCCTTTAGTTCTGGCTAGAAAATTGGTTTCATTGAAAAGTATGGTATGTTCTGTGGTTATCTGGTGTTCAGCTACAGCCGATTGAATATAGCCCAACCTGGCGCATCGCTCTTGTTTCTTGAGTCGAGTACTCGCACTTCTCCCAGTTTCGCCGATGTAAAATTTGCCGCATGAGCGAGGGATTTTGTGTACCTCTGGTGAAGATAGCCGCGGCTGGGGATACTTGGGGGAGGTGAGTATCTGTTCTATTTTTGTGTGTGTGGCGAAGACTGTCTTGATGTTATGTTATGTGATCGCTAAGTGGACAGTGAACGTGTTAATGCGATACAAATTATAATTAATTGTGATATTAATGAATGGCCAGTACGTTGGCTATTCAACAGTCTAGGGCCGGAATGCTCTAGCCTTCGTTGAGCGACGGTTAAATGCCATTAACCGTAACACGACCGGTTACGTATTTTTATTTTGTAATTATTGAAATTACAAAGATGCTTCAATTAGAAATTATTAAATAAATTTCTGCATTCAAGTACGTATTATTGTCAAAATTGCGAGAAATCTAAATATGTTCAGTCTTGCAATTTTTATAAAACAATGTACATTAGCCGCATTTTGTGCTCGGTACGGTTAGTGTTAATATTTAAGAATTTGAATTTGCATAAAGATCAGCAGTTTTGTGACTATTTATAAAGAAATGCGTTAATTGATGTATGCAATCGTTTATGTTCTAGATACAAGTTACTCTCCGTACCATCCGGCCTTGCACGGCGTCGGCGAAGATTCCTTCGTGAGACGAAAGCAGAGAAGAAACAGAACCACGTTCAGCCAACAACAGCTCGACGAACTGGAGTCGGCGTTTGCGCAGACACACTATCCGGACGTCTTCACTCGGGAAGAACTAGCGATGAAGATTCACCTCACGGAGGCTAGAGTTCAGGTTAGTGTTGTAACGTAAATAAATATGAGACCCGAAACGTGACACCGAAGACAGACGGATTCGAGTAGCTAGCACTGACTCCGGCACAAATTGGTTAATTAGAGGAGAAGACGTGTAATTAGATTTTCGCCACACTATAGGAACTTCTAGTACGTAGGTTACGATTCAAGGAAATCGTTCTGGAAGAATGTATAAGTTCTAATAAGCACAATACCTACATACAACATGTATTATTTAATGTACAATTATGGAGCTAAATATGAAACTTTTTGATAGGTTCTGTTCAAGAAAGGATAGTTCTGTTCTGATCATAGAACTTTCTTGAAAAATGTTATAAAGTTAAAGTTTCAATAGGAACGAATAAAGATCAATTTTGAAAAGTAATAGTTTCAGTTTGAATACAACTTATAAAATATGAATTCGAAATTTGTTTGCTGCAGGTACAGATATTATTGACATTAATACACTCATTGATGATTGTAACAAATACAGACTGATGTTCACTGGATAGTATCATGACAACATTAAATAATTATCACAATTAAATTGATATTCTGAATGTGTGATTAATTTGCAATATTTATAGTTCAAAACTTGATAATGTTTCTCTTATGCAAACATTCTTGATAAATGTTTTAACATAGTTGGTCTTCGTGAAACTTTTATTATATAGACTTTAAAATATGTGTTCCATAAGACCACTATTTCAAGAAGTTCTTAAACTAATGTTTTTTTCCGTAAAAGTTCCATTGAAACAGTATTCTTAAGTATCATAAAAAACGGTTAGGTTACTATCAACCAAATGTTTTAGAATTTTGAATACACAAATGGGTATAGGTCAATATAACACAGTGTCATTTTTATGCAATTATCTTCATTATTATTTGAATTATTGTATTATTCGTTTATAGAATCTTCTTCTTTTACACACATATAAAATGGAGATCCTATTCTCTTTTAAACTACAATCGTGCAGGAAAAATGTTTTTTATCAAAACTGCAGTCGCATGAAGCAAAAATTCAGACTAAAAAATTAAATTGAAACTATTGTTGATATAGACATAATTCTAGTTTACCTGAGAAAGGGATGTCTATTTTATGTGTGTCAAATTTGAAAAGTGATACGTTTTAGAAATCGTAGAATAATTTAAATGATACTAAAGATAATAGCACAAAAGTTACTGTATTGTCTTAAAATAAAGTCACACATGTATATGTTTCAAAACACTTATCCTATAATCACCTAACCATCTTTTGTCTGATATATTGCCTAAAACTGACGATTTTAATTGAGAATACCCCTTACCCCTTAACGCCTTGGCTTACAATAACGAGTAAGACTCGTGGTAAGAAATTTGGACCAAATACAATAAAGACGAGACCAGTTAAAAACGTAAACAACACGAGCCTGGCTCGTGGTACTTCATTCGTGACAAACGTAAACAACACTAACACGAAGATTACTAATTTTCTACAAGTTTTCTCAAAACATTATTAATTTAAATTCAGTATTAATTTACAAATTGTTACTGATACATTATCCACTTTCAAATTATAAATCGTTTTTGTTCACCGATGAATTGATCATAATTACTTCCCAGACATCTTAAAAGTATTAGTTGTGCCCAAACGTGTTTATTATTTCACAATTCCTTTCGTTGCGCCGAGATATGCATGTCATAAGACGAATACATATTGCGCAAGTTCGAGCACACGGCTAAACAGCTAAATGACTCGACGCGTGACCGACCATCTTGTTTATTATGGCCCGAGCAATCGGGAGTTAGCGGGTATGCCAAGGGGTCAAGGGGTAAGATCTTCAAAATTCACTTAAAAAATGCAATGGTCCAATTAGTTTGTATTTAATATTCGTGTATATCGAAATGGTAGAAAGATAGTCAGGTAATAAAATTTCATCTAAATGTACAAATAGTCATATGTATTATTAACAGTTATACAATAAATAATTATTTGCAGAAATTTGAATGAGGTCGCATCGGCTGCAATAGTTCAGTTAAGGGTTAAACAAGTTTTCTTAAACAAAACGTAGAAGTTATTTTTAAAACAACATATAACTCGTTACTTCGATCCTTGATTTAAATCATGCAAAAATGTTCTATTTAACGTAAAAGAAACGTTTT
This sequence comes from Sphecodes monilicornis, assembly GCA_913789915.3. Lineage (NCBI taxonomy): Eukaryota > Metazoa > Arthropoda > Insecta > Hymenoptera > Halictidae > Sphecodes > Sphecodes monilicornis. The sequence goes on along the minus strand of OU565297.1, from coordinate 19,286,399 downwards.
CATATTCTTTTAGTCCAACATTCGAATATCTTCTCACAAGGTTTTAATCACGACTTTAAATATTAGAACTCCTTTGACCATGAACTGTTAAAAGAAAAAGGAAATTCATATTTATTCTATACTTATATTTACTTCAATGCGAGAATATCGTTACAAAGGAATAAAATTTTCTTTCGTTCTAAAGACAAGGCATCAGGATTTTGTTTAAAATGTTCATCACGAGCTTGACTGAATATTATACAAGAGGCTAAGGAGCTACAGTTGTAAATATACATAAAAAATTCTACATTTAACCTCAAATAGTTTTAACATTCTTAAAAATGAATTTATCCAAAATTGACCAACAATAACAAACTCTTTTTGCCTAATTTAATATACAATTGTTAAAATATGTATTAGGTAAAACCACATACAAATATATCGGGCACCACAAACGGTGTTTTGCAGAAATGGCTTTGGGAATACGGTTGCCACGTCCTTTTAGTTTAAAATATTACGCTCAATTTTTTCAGCAAACACTACTTAACCCAGATAGCACCGGGACGTCCCATGGACGTCCGTACCGGACCTTCCGTACGACCCAGGGACGTCCGAATCACGTCCGTATGTCCCAGAGATGTCCGAGTTACGTCCGTTTTACGCCCCAGGCACGTCCCAGATAGGTACCAGTTAGAAAGTGGGACGTCCATAGGACGTCCTGCGCGGACGTCCAACTGGACATAACCTGGACGTTAACAGAACGATATGGTTATTGAATATTTAATACTACTAAATAACGTTCATTGTATATAGTTAAAGTGAATCAAAATTTCATTTATTATAAACGCATAGATTAGGTACATATATATTACAATACAATCGCATTTACTATTATTATATTTATAATACAATACAATTATTTATTTATCACAATTTTTAACATTATATATGTATAGTCTGGGTATTTACAGGGAGACATAATTTATAACGTTATTAGAATTTTTTTGTCGATGATAGTGCAAAGGGAAAGGAAGATCAATAACTTTATTTTGTTAAGTCGTATATATAATAATGTATTTTTATTTGTATGTAATTTTTTTATTATTGCGTAAGTACAAAAATGATACAATATAAAGTTAAGTAATAATACGTTAATAAATATAAAATTTAAATTTTACTATTAAAATCTGTTTTTACAATTTTCCTTCTTTCCGCGGCTCTCCTCAGGTACGACGCAACGCAACTTTCGTCTCCTTCTGATGCATGGATATTTTTGAATTAAATAGAATTTAAATTAAATAATATATTCAACTGTATACAACTAAATATAAAAAATAATAAACTGCAAGTGAATAGTTACCTATTATTGCTGTGGCTAATTTTGTAGTCTGGAATATACTTTTCCTTTCTTCCCCAGCCAGCTGAAATTCATGACATTTTTTAAACCAAAATCGTAATAACAATCTGACTCAATTTGTTTGGTAACAACTGTCTTACATGTTTTTAAAACAGTTCTAGCATCCGTTGGTAAATTATTTGGAATGGGCTTCTTTAATATGGAAAGTAAATCGTTAACCGCGACATGTGGAATATTATATTTTACAGCCCATTCCATTAAACTAACATGAACATTTATATCATTAAAATTCTGACTTTCTGTAGTCCCTCCAAACTGAAGATTTTCCACAGAAATGTCGTTTTCAATTTCGCTATCCGACGAAAAATCTGAATAAACTAATCGATTGTTTCCATTGCTAATTGTACTTTTGTTCGATGAAACAGAAGCTTCTTGGTGAAAACTGTCGTTCGATAGACGCGAAGATTTTTTAGCACGCATATAATATTTTTCCATTATTCTTTTGCCAGTCAAGTTTGAATGAATAATAATAAATTTAAAATAAATACTTATGTGAAATGGAGATAATAAATTTCAGTATAGTTCTTGACAGTAGGTACACTTACTGAAGCACTCACACACACTTTTTATTAATATAGATACTTTATTGCAAATGCGTGCACAACGTGGTCCGTCGAGTGAAAACTCAGACATTTTTTTGCGTGATTGAAGCCACTATAGATTTAAAGATCGAAGCTTCCTCTTTACAACGACATCTTATAAATGGGCACATAATCTTTTTAGTCGTTCCATCGTGCTTCGAATGAGATGTGTGTCTCCAACATTAAAGTAGTATAAGTTACACAATTAGGGTTTTACACGACCGAACATGCTCTTCATTTTTGTTGAAGAAAATAGTGGAAAAAATCTGACACATCATTTTCTAGGAAGGCGTTGTAAAGAGGAAGCTTCACTCTTCAAATCTGTGGCATTTACAAGAATTTGTTAAAAAAATGGGTATTCAATTATCTACTTGCTACGTCATGTAAAAATAGAGGTTTGAAGCTTTAAAATGAGACTAGGTTTATGGTTATACTATTTGTTTTTACGAAATTACCGCCATTTAAATATCGACAGTTCTTCAAGAATCGGAAATGTAGTGTTTAAATACTGTTTGGATCCACTGTACATATTGCTGTGTTAAAGAAGCATCATCTTATATCTAAATGGATTGTTGAATTTTTCATATTTTTTAACCTTTGATGGTGTGTAACTCCTTAAGCCTGTCGAAAACAACTGATTTCGGAAGTCGGTTTCGTTGACAAGCAGCGATGGATCGTCGGCATAAGTGTGAGAGCACGAGGCACAGGCGAGTTTTGGGGAGCAGCCAATGCCCGAGGAAGCTGCTGACACCCTCGACCTGACATAATCTTCTGACAGAATAAGCCGGTAATCTCCGGGATTACTTTGTACTCTTGGTTACGTCCTCCCGGTCATATTTACTCGCACCGGCGTAATTCGCGCTGCGGAGAATCCTTGCAGTAATAGCGATTCCCTCCTGAAATCCTGTTGAAACATCTGCAGGATATCCGATCGTCGATGTCAGATTTTTAATTCCCTTCCCCTGTGAAAACAAATATGAACCAAATTGTAGACGAACAGTAGCGTACGAATTTCAAATGTTAATAAGTAGCCAGTGGATATCTCTGCGAAGTAGAAATTGTTTGTATTAATTGCAATATGCGGGATCTACATAGACAGTTATTTCTTTTCTTAACATATCTATCGGCGATTATTTCATAATTATTGAAAGTCTACGGTCCATCGCTAAGAATTTTTTTCCTTATTGGTTTTAAGAACCAATAGGACATCTCCAGTAATATAACCTAAACATTTCGTTTGGGTTTATTATGAAAAAAGGATATTTAAGCTAATAGAAAATTCTATTAATATGATTCCAGCAGGTAAAGTGATAATAATTTGAATGAGTTCATAGTAATATGTACAGCCGTATTTTTATATTCTCTAAATGCTTTACACTGCTATGCATTTAATCTATACGAGTAAATCAATTTTGTGAATACATAAAATCCGCAGTCTATTGATAAGAATCGAATGATTAAAAGAAGTTGTTAGACTTAAACTACCTATCAATTTGCTGCCCAGTAAAATGTAAACTATCTAAAACAACTTTGAATTTTAAATGAATATTTCATTAATACTGAAATAATATATTTTACTTACATTAGATTGTCCCAAGAGTTCGTTTCGATTTCAATTAATACACAGAAATTCAGAATAGGCCTTTAAACAACAAAATGGCATGGTCGAATAAGTGAAAGTTCAGGAAATAATAAAACATTAGAAAACTAATGATAACGCTGTTTGTATATGTTCATTATGATGAATAACATTAAACACACGCATTACGAAAATAATTTTTTAGAAAATCTAATATTTTAATAAAATGGATGTTAATTGAACGGTTTAGTATCATTCGATTGTGCACCTATAATGCATTTACGGCACGTGTAAATTTGCAAAATACAAGAACACATTCATGAGATTTACGTTCTATTATCGTCGTAAGGAATATTTTAGTCAGAATGATATATTTGTCTCTTACTGCGATTTTCAAAATGTCTAGTAATCATAAAGGCAAGTTTTTGAACTGTCTCTACAGCTGTTCTTAAAATTTTTTATACTTTACTCTAATTTTTTTGAAGTGACACTTCTTTAGGCGCGTTAGGCGCAAAACCTCGACGCGGTAGGAGTAAAATCAATCTGGCGATGAAACGATTTATTAGCATATACGGTTGAGGGTTCGGCATTGCTTAATAAATATTATTATAAAATTCCGATGATGCTAAGTGGAGATTTCAACGTGAACTTTGCATCGGAACAATCAAAATTATTAATAGAATTTTTTAGAAGTAAATTAAGATTGGAAATGGTAAATAATCCTAATGAAGCCACAACAAGATCAGAACAACTCTCGATGCAGTATTTGCAAGATCATTTGCAATCATATTTTAGCTATCACAAGGTAATTGTTTCGATAATAGAATCGTAGAAAATTAAATGTCATAAAGCGTTAATAAAAATTCGAAAAAAAATTAAAGAAAGAAGTTTCACTTTAGCTATGTGGTCTAAGCACACACCAATTTTTTATTTTACTCGTCGCGCGGTTTCAAATTGCACCGATCTATTCTCATTTTTATAATTATAATTTGATGTGACTCCGAGGTTTTTAAGTGGGCAGAGAGGTTTGATTGAGATTACAAGTAACAATGTAGAAAAGAAACAACAAAATATTTAGCCTCAATAATTTTGTCAACATCGTCTACTAATAAATATTAACATTATGTTTACGGAGCAGTAAAAGTGATCATTCTGGATTATTTTATAAAAATAACAGGAATGTATTTAGTCAGATTTTTAGCTGCTTTTACCATAATATATGTTCCAAAGAATAGATGGATTTAATAAATTTTCAATAGATGCACCTTTAAAAACTCAATAATTGTAAATTAAAAAATTTAGAACCCGTCATTTTAACGGATCCCGTAAATGTAGTGTTAATAAATGATCTTTTTGTAAGGACATTTATATTACTGTGCAGATGACTACGTGCTTAATATGTGTAAATGTACATTTTTATCGATTGACGCGTTGCGTTGCCTCTTCGTAGATACTTTTCAACATCGAGTTCCCTGCGAGCGGTCATCCGAATAATGGCCGATTTATACCATCTGCACAGACATGGAACGGTTCCGTTCAGTATAAGAATACTTGAACAATACTTTTTCTGTTTAGTTGCCGATACAGATCTGTGCTGATACGATTGGAAAGCATAATCACCCGTATTCGAATCCATTAAAGAATGTTTGTCTGATCGGTACGGAACGAAACCATTCCGTGTCTTTGCGCATAGTACAAATCGACCATAACTCGATAACATTGCGTCTCCTTACATTTTCAATAATAATAGAACATCTGTGAACCAAGATAATAAATCAATAACATTTATACGGACAATGGTGAGATAGCCATAAAGACCAGTTTCAACTGCATCTGAAACAATTTTATAATTTCTATTTTCACAGGTTTTTATTGTTTTTCGATAGGATTTGAAATTAACATTCAAAGGAATTTAACTTAATAAATGTTATAACAACTTCATTCTAAACCTGTATCATTGAAGAAGACCACATCAATGGCAGTGATTTACAAAACAAACATTTGTATCCTACAAAATGTTATTAATTATAATAATACTCTTAAAAAATGCTGCATTCGTATTTTCTAAAATTGTAAATGTTGAGTTTGTTTTATTCTACAATGCATAGCAACAAAAATTAAGCGATGAATACACGCGCCATGTAATGGGAATAATGAAAATACAGCTTGACTGTCGAATTTAATCTGATGAGGGATTAATAAATAACAAATAGCATGATATCGCAGTTTGGTGAGCGGGTATCACTCACAGATAAAATAGCAATAATTCTGAGAGTTTATACGTTGTCACATTTCTCCTCGTTAATTAAACGGTAACTGAAATAACAATTAATATTACTAGCGACATTTCATAACGCTAAATCAATAGGTTTCTAAATAACAGCTACATTGAAGGGAAACCAACTATTTCACGATTATAAATAATCAAAAGAAATCAGTGATTATTATTGTACCGATAAAAGTTTTAAACGAAAAGCCAGCAATGTTTATGATCTTACTTTGATAAGAATTAGTATATCTTAGAGTTTTGTTAAAATGTATAGTTGTACACACAAATTTTTGGAAATTAGAGTTGAAATTTTTGATTTTTTTCGCCACAGAATTCAATAAAGGGAATCTCATAAACAATGAGGCATTGTTATTAATTATGCACAATTTTAAATATCCTATCTATAGAAGGCATCTCTTCGAGAACTATAACATATGAAACTTCTAATCAAATTTCTATTTATCTATTATAATTTTCCAATCTCTTAAACATACATATATCTACATTGAATGGGTGATAACTGCCCTTAAAGATGAGGCCTAAAAACATCTTTGACGGTGTAAACTAGACAAATTTTATTTTTTTATCAATACGTATATAAAATATTTCATATTATTGGAGTGTTGGGAATATAATTTCGTTTTCAGTAAAATGCTGTTGTTTGATTCCTCATCAATTTGATACTGCAGATTGTAGATAATCAATGAAATGTGCTGGTATCACTATTTTTAATTAAAAATCCTCACTTTCACTTTCATGTATGTGGTCTGCGTAATATTCTGAAACTTATTATAATGTCATCCTTTCTACATATACGTCCGCAAAGATCATAATAACTGAAGGTTGAGAAAAATTCCGACTTTAACTTCTATACGTCGAAGCTGAGTTCGTCTTATGATCATATTTTTTACCCTTATTAGTTGTGTTCTATTCGGCAATTAAAGTCACTTTGGTCTACCAAGAGTTGTTGTTATAGTAGAAGCGTTTTCTGACGAACTAACGTTTCGGATATATGCTTCAGAACAATCAAATAATTCAGACGTCACAATTCATCGGAACAGATTAATTCTACGATCTATTGCATGAACCATTGAGAAGATTGCAGCCTTTCTTCCGCAGAAATACACGGTCGAACACTTGACTCTTTAGAGATACGGTGGGTGTACAAAGTATTCGTACAACTTTAAAAATCGAATAACTTTTTTAAAAGAGGATCAAACGACTTCAATTATTTTGAGATGTTAGACACATAAGTTTACTAGGTAGCGTGTAAATAATTTTTTTCTAAAAATTGCCATTGGTCGGAATTCCGACGACAGTAGTAATGATCACAATATTTAGCTTCTTTTATCTGTGCCTGTAATAAAAATTTAAAAGACGCATTTTATATGTCCAATTTAGTTATGTACATGTACAAAGTTTCATCGAAATCGGTTAACGTTGTTATGAATTACAATCATTTAAAGGTGATCACATAAGGACGAAGTTCCCTGAAAAGACCGAAAATCTACGACTTTCACCCTTGAACTTTAATCTTGTAATGTCTTTAGCTCAAAGCAACATTGACCGATTTCGATAAAACTTCGTGGATGTAAATAACTTACGTAGATCTACAAAAGGCGTATTTTAAATTTTGATCATAGCCAAAGTAAAAGAAGTTAAAAATTGTGACCTTTACTTTTTTCTTCACAATTTCGAGCAATAGTAATTTTTAGAAAAAATTATTTACACATGACCTAGTAAACTAATCCTTTTAACATCTCAGACAGAAGTCGTTTGGTCGAATTTTACGAAAGTTATTTGATTTTTAAAGGTATACGAATACTTAAATCCACTGTACATTCTTTAATCCCATTTCATATACAAGGTGAGCCACTTAACTGTACCACTTAAATTCTCTTATAAATTAAGTACTTGAATTGGCATTCGAAATTACTCACAGAACTTATCAAGTTGACATTTTAGTTCTTCGAATAGTGTATGAAATTTCGGTAATTAATTAGAAAGTACCACTCACCTCCGATTTTGATGAACTTTAAATATGCAGCTACACACTTTGAACAACTTTTTCCTTTTTCAAAATAGGGGCGTCGCTTTTAGTTTTCGAGATATTCCTCGATATACTCCGCTCCCTCCACGACCTAACTACAACTCATTATATTCACATGATTTTTCCATTACTAGATCAAATTCTGGATGACAGCTACAATGCAAAAATTATGCGAATAGAATGAGTTGTGGTTAGGCCGCGGAGGGGGCGGAGAGCACCCGACCACCCGCACGAAAATTCAGGAGTAGTCTTTCAAAATTGAAAGCTCACCCTATACAGAGTGAAACCCTGTTTTTTCTCTCATCCCCACAACGTGTTTACAAAAAGAAGTAAACAGACGCCGCACCGGAGCAGCCTTACGTTGCCACGGAGCGTGCAACAATACGGAGAATTCAATACAGTATTAGCACTACTTTTTTGCGAATATCTCGAAAGCCAAAAGCTACTCCCCTATATTGGAAAAGGAAAAAGTTGTTCAAAATGTCGAAATCTAGAACATATTTAAATTTCATCAAAATCGGAGATGAGTGGTACTTTCTAAATAATTACCGAAATTTCTTGTTCTTGAACAAACATTAGGTTTTATTACAATTGGCAACTTTGAAATGGGTGATGACCAGACTGCGGATGTTTACGCAAATTCTATATGCTCAAATATGGAAAATATGTACAACATGTATTGAAAATAGTACACCATAATACAATAGAATAGTTGTATAATATTTATTACTGCTTGTAATTTGCATTACAATATGTAACAAACATTTTTTCTATGATTAGAATTGTTCTTTGGTATCTTTTATCAGATAAAATTGGTTCATATGCTGAAGATACATTGCCTGTAGGTACATGTACAATTAGATTTTAGGATTCACGCTAAAGTTACTATTATTGCTTATTTTGTTACAGTAACTAACATAATAGAAAAATTACCTTAAATAAATTCTAAATAGTCAATGAGAGCTTTTTATAAATTCTTAATTAATTTTTTATAACTTTTATAATTTCTTAAACTGACATTGACTTTCTACAGTTTATATATTTGAAACAGTTCAGAACTGTTTCTGAAAGAACTGTCAGTTTAAGAAATTGTTATTCTCAATATTATTACGTAAAAATATGAATAACCATTTCCTAACAAGATAGATATTTATTTGAAATAATTATATTTTTCGTTACTATTCCATGGGAGAAGTACTAAAAATGTAAACAATATACAAGAAAAATACGTTATACAAAACATATGCTGTATGCACAATATGTAAAATAAAAAATATATTTTTAAAATGATAATCGTAGCATACGTTCTTGTCCAGGTCCTATTGGTCTACCTGTTTTCTATAAAAATATGCATTTGAATAAACATAAACTGACAATATAGTCAGGAAAAGTGTCCTACGTAATTGGTCAAACACCCTTTATATCGGAATTACTTTTTTAGAAGTGTACCAAACGACCACCTACGAAGCCTGATGGACTGGTTAAGTAGATAACGTATCTACAATGAAAATTCCGAAAAAATTGCATTTGGTCGGAATTGCAAAGAGAGTAGTAAAAGCTGCTTTTTTATTTGTTTGTTTGTACTTCTTTTTATTTTTAATGTTGCACAAATATGTATACATATCACTGGCATGAATCTGTAATGTATATTTTCTAAATTTTCATTACAACCTCAGAAGTTGTAAAAAGCAATTTTTCTATATGCTTACTGTTCCTTGCAAGTGATGCTAAAGAAATGTTATTTTGCATAAAGATCCGCAGTCTAATTATGAGACTGTAGAAGCAACAGCGGTTGTCAAAGTCTCCGCTCGAAATAAAAACAATGTGATAAGAAGCACCGTCGAGTCGGTACTAGAAGAACGAATAGGCCGGGTAAACAAGATTAGGAAACGCGAAAAACAAGAAGGAACAATGGAAAACAGTCGGGCAGAGAAGCCTTCAGCGTCGCGTCCAGCGGAGGGGCACGGGTATTATCCCGCTGCATTGTCTGGATTATAAGACGAGAAGGCCATGCTAGGCAGCGGTGTACACAATAGGAGGAGGAAGGTAGGGACAGGACGGCTATGACGCAATTACGGCGCAGACTCATTGTTTCATTAGGGAAGACAAAGGGAATCTGAAATAATGGACAAATAGGCGCGTTTATGCAGTGCCCCGGTCCTCTTCTCCTACTCCAATTAGAGCCCCGTGCGGGTAAAGAGGGATGCGGGGGTGGATCATCGCCGCGCCATGCCGGCCAAATCGTCGAGCTAGGTTCTCTCTGCTCTTCCTACTCTCTGTTCTGGCAGTGCACATGACTGACATTTGTTCGCCGTCTCTGTGCAACGCGTGCAGAGAGTTAGGTACCCGCCACGACCGCACATGCGCGTGTTTCAGGACCGACGCGCGACGCCGACGACGATTCCGACCATAGCCGCGTGCTCGGCTGTTCCCGTTTGAATTTCAAAGCGTGTAATGCGAATTACGGGCAACGAGATGCAAGCCGACACACCTGCCACTCTCTTCTAACTCCTTGTCCTAATCAGATATCGTACGACGACAAAACCGTTATCGTCCAGCCGACCAATTTCGATCGGTCGTAAGACAATACCACAGACAAACTGGTTTTTCGTAGTAAACATTGTTGTGTAAATATTATTAAGAAACACACGGAGAAGAAGACATAATGCGGTAGCACGAATGGACAAGGATAGAATAAAATTCGGCGAATTTCACCACCTTTACTGCCAACTACGAGAAAATGACAATTTCATCAGTATACTAGGATGACTCGAAGTACTCTTGTCTATATTCTTGAAGCGATACAAGAAAATTGTATCCACAGAACTACCAACTTACAGTTTTCATTTAATGCTACTTCCACTTTTTCCCATTCTTCGTCCGCTAATATACGGTTTTTAGAGTTTTCCATCCATTTGATCCATAAAATAGGCCTTTTTGTACTTCGCAATCAATAACTTCGTGAAATTGTTTATGCATTTCATAGAGGCGTCTGGCGTGTGATGCGACAGAAAACAATTCAAACAATGCGACCGACAAATATGACAATTCCGCATCGAACGCATCGTCAATTTGGACGCGACCTGAAGATGTGTTTTGTTTGTATCTTGTCGTGTTGGTGCGCGTTGGTCAGTCTGTTGCGCGACGACGATTTTGTTGTCGTACGACATCTAATTAGGACAGGGTTTAATCCGAATGTCTTACACGTCGATTTTCGAACACTGACTTGTCGCTGACTGAATGACTTTACACATTTCAGCACGAAAGACAGAACACCTTGCATTTTCTAAAGTACAGTTCATATTTTGTAATTTTTTACTTTCAACTGAAGAAGAATTGTCTAATACGGGGAGGATTTTTTAAAACTGATCATAGATTTTACATAAATACAAAAAAATTTTGCTTTTGTTGCTTCCATATTTTGTATTATTTATTAGTGTTGTTGTATTACGAAAACTGTGCGAACTCCCCATATGGAGAATAGAGTGTCCCTAAAATGCAGAGGTAAATGCTGTCGATTTGGGATAATGTTTTACAATGATAAAGTCTTGAATATGACTTTTTTTTTATTTGAATGGTCCTTTACTCTTCCGTAGTGGCGTTATAAACGTCGTCAAAATTGTTGTGTACATGATGTGACGCGGGCTCACACGATAAATTAATATTATGCAAGCTGGTTTCCAGGGTGTGACAATTTATCACAGCTATAATTGTAACAGTGATTTACAACAAAATATATGTATTTACGAGAGAAAAATAGTTATAGGTACAGTGTTATATGTAGATGCGAATATGAACGATGTCATTGATACGAGTGTTCGAGACAGTGGCTGGAAAGGAATCGCAGAAACGTAAACGAGAAAATTACCTCCACAGCTAATATTAGGCCAGTGGGGCATTATGGTATTATGCAACACCCACGAGGTCGTGCGTTGTTTTGGGTGCAAAACTCGGGAAAATGGCACCAAGAAAGACGACACCAAATCTCTTGCATTTCCGAAATCTGCCCATAAATTACGGCTCCCTGGCGCTATAGGTGTGAGTTTGCCATTGAGAATGCGGTATGGCCAAGCTGGTTTCTCACGAAAATGCGCTGAAATTTTCCAACCATACCCTAGTCGTAAAGCACTAAATTAGTTAAAGAGGCACTAGGAGACTTCCTAAAAAAAGGTAACACCTAAATCGACCATAGAGTAAACCCAGACCGAAACTGGAGCTGGCGACTCAACATTTTCTTTATTTTAAAATTTGTATTTTCAATTTAATGTGACAGCATTTACAGCCGCCTTCTTCTGGACAGGATTCAATTTTTTTCTTTTCGAAAGCATCTAATAGGCATCTTATATGTAGTTAAATATTTTATAACAATCTTTCTAAGCCAACAAACTTATTTGCAAAAAATATGTTCTAATAAATCATGAATGATTATCTTCCCCCAATAGGCACACAACACGGTTTATAAAATTGTGATTTTAAATACATCTTATTCAGAAAATATAATCACTTACTTTTGAAAGGAAATTATAGAAGACAACAGAACCTAAGAGCATTAGAAAAATGCCACAAATATGTTGGTGAAAGTTCCACCAAAAAATAATAAAAAATAAAGAAGTTTTGTCATTAGATTAGTAGTGGTCTCTACGATATACTCGATCCGTATTATGTTACACTTCTCGGCGACCGAGGCCTCTTGAACTTCACGGCCCCTCACTGGGTATACCCCGCGGAAAAAGGGATTGTTTTGCGACAATTATCATTCGGAATTTCACGATAATTAACGATGAAATACCGTACATGGTATATCGGCTAAAATAATGTTTTGCGTTTGTTGTTATACACAGCTCCATATACGCATTCCGGTTGCAAAAACACATCTATAGGTTCAAGAAACTATACAAAATGTCTGTGTGTGAAAATTAAAGCACGAAACGAAAGTTTCGTTAGAACGCTTAAAATCAACTTATACCGATATATGATGACCCCCATAAATATTCGGTCATTCTTCAGAAGACGATAACTGTTTTAACATTGCACCCTACGACTTGGATTGTTTTGAAAAGGTAGAACCATTAGTTTACTACATGACGTGAAAAAAATCAGGAAAAATTTCAATTGATCGGAATTGAAGAGAAAATACTAAAAGTTGTATTTTACAATATTTTAATGTGAGCCTATATTGATAATTTAAACAATACGTTTTGTAGAGCTGTGTCAATTATAAATATTCTGAAAATTTCAGAAAAATCGGTCAACTTGCAATGAGTTACAAACTTTTAAAGATGGTAAAAATTGCAGTTTTTCGCGATTTTGCAGTATTATTAATATACAAGTTAATAAATTGAGAAGTTTAAAATTCTTGTATTATATTTTCAATAAATTTAATAACTCATTTATTTGACAGATCAACACGACTAACTAACAAAAATATCTGAAAACAGAATTACGGTACATCTGTTGGAGTAACGAGAACCGTAGGAAGGTTTATCCATAATTAAAAGCAGATTTGCGTAGCAAATGCCAAAAGATTCAGTATTTACGTTGAGGCAGTGTATAGCAACGCCATTATCGACGTATGCATGTATGCATGTATGTTGGGTTAAACGCAACGGGAGAAAGGAAGATTAAAAAATGGAAGACAAAAAAGGGATACGCTATAGCGTATGGAGAAGTGAAAATACCTTTTGCCATTAGATTATGAATCGCGTTAATGCACTTAAAAGTTCGCGTTGACGCCCGTACTGCGTGGGTTTATGGCCCGCTTGGGGACAGCTGTCTTTGAGGATGATTTTGATTATAGTTTTTAATTGCTTGCTAATTTCGTTGCCTCCTTTTTATTCCCAACGTGGGTAGTCAAACCTCGAACGGCCTGGTCATACCAAGAGAAAGCTCGATCCGCGCTGTTGCCAAAGATACACCCTATCGAGCCTTGCCCCATCCTTGAAGAAGGCCTTATAGTCGACAAGGAGAGGGGTATATGTATAAAGACATATTTTTGAAGGCTTTACACTCTCCTTCATATTTTTGCTAATCAGAGCTATAGCACGCTTGTAGTTAGTCCTCGGTAAATAAACACAACTAAGTTAACTTATAATTATTTGTACTTCCTGCGCAAGGGAAGGTGGTCCTTCGAGTAGTGAGTGATTAATTTAGTCGGCACACCGCGTGCAAACGCGCCAAAAAACTGCAGAATTGAAAAATCCATCACAGACCGCAACAATTCACACGAAGAAAAAATTCGTTTTAATCGTTTTAATGTAAACGTAGTGAAAAGTTATTCCATTAAGTCTCAAACAATGAATTCGGACGATTTTTGTAGTATATACATAATTATTACTTATGAAACTAATACAAAAAAGAGTATAAATGCTACTAAAAAATGTTTGAATCGATAGTTTTTCTGAAACAAGATATACGCAATAAATTATAATAAAACAACTTATAAGAATGAATTGTAATATAACTTATAAGCAAAAACGACTATGAAATTCTAAATACCATGAAAAATTCATTACACAAAATCGATTTATTTTATCACAATTTTTGTTTTGTTGCTGAACACAGATTTAGAGCACTGTTAATTTTAATTTTCATTTCAATACAATCAGAACGAAATTGATTTATTGTCCGATCGTCCGTTTCTTCGTCACCTGCAATTTATTTGGCACCGTACCGAGCGACAATATTTCCGACTCGCTGATTGGAGGACTGTTGGTCCACCAAAAATATATCATATAAGCTGATCAAAAAATCCCGAGCATCAGTCATCTCCATAACGTGGACCGGCGAGACTCCAAAATCTTTGTATTTCGTAAAACGAACGTACAGCAAACGAACGCAAACAACATCCAATTCGTTCAACATACACTTCTGCAATCAGTTGTTCGATTTGGTTATCAGTTTTCTGTTTTGTTTTTAAATATCTACGTCCGTTGCAATCAGTGACTTCAGGTTCAATCAACTTCACTTATTGAAACATCCCTACCTCCGTAAGAAGACGTAGGGACCTCACCGATTTGCGGTGACGAAAATCATCGTGTCAAGGATCTACAATCCTTGTTAACTAGAAGGCTAGTCACACCGTGAATCACGCGAAGACAGTGCTGTAAATATCTCAATTTCCGTAAATTGTAAAATCTTCTAGGATCCAAATAAAAGAAGAAATAGTGATGGAAAATATATTAAGCAAATCTTTGAAATCCTCTTTCATAGCTGCAACATAAGGAACATATTTGAAGGAGTAAATTCACCAAAAGAATCGTTCAACTGATTGTTAATTAACACTGCTGCGGTCCTCGGTTGTTCATTAGTACAAGCAGTACATTACATACAATTTCTATAGAAATTTTTAAAATGTAAAATTTTTTTCGAAAAACATATTACACAATCATAACGGTGATAAAGACATGAAAATATGAGTGGATCAAAGAAGACTTGGAGAGCGTACCAGGATTAGACATACTTTATTTTATTACATATTTCTCAGTTCCTTTATTTATTTCCAAGTTTTTGTTTAGCCTTTCTTAATGCTTCGCTTACATTTTGCATTCTTCACCCAATAACTTATAAAAAAATAAATGAAGACGAAAATCGTGTCGATATTTTGTTTACTTGTGTTAATTTTCCACCTTTGTCACTATCGATAAGAGATCAAAAAGTAGTGTCTGTACACGATGTAAGTAACATTTCAGTCCCGAAGTTTTCGCATATATCGACATATTACTACACATATTATGTTCTGGGCAGGGATTCATACCGGTATATACCGGTATCACCTCTATAACCTTTATGGAATCCGAAAAACCAAAATACCGGTATGACGTAATACCGGTAAATGGAAATACCGGTATATTTTCTGATATTTGCCGATAATATTTTAAATTTTCTTATTTTATTTAAACAAAAAAATTTGATAATCTTTTTAAATCAGAGATTGAAAACTGTTATTACATCGGTTCTGGTTCTCGAAGCAGTTATGAAGAACCGAAACGATGTTATAATTATTTATAATTTAAACAATCTTTAAATAACAAAAATTTTATAATTTGTGTCTATATTCATTATTTGAATTATTATTTCAATAATTTATTGTGAAAATAATTGTTTAAATAAATAAATTTGTATAATTTACAGAAATTTGTTTCTATATTTATTATTTAAATACGTTTACATTGTTTAAGCTATTATTTTAACAATAAATTGTTATAGAAATAATACTTCAAATAATGAATGTAGTAACAAATTATACAAATTTATTTATTTAAAAATTCTTTAAATTATAAGTAACAAAATATAACTACTTGAATAATAAATATATAAGGTGTCTAGGCGCTAGGTGTCTACACGCACACGACCCCCGCGAGCACGAGCCGCACCATGAGCTCGCGCACACTGTTACAGATCAGTTATATAGTTATAGTTATTTTTATAGTTATATACAATACCGGTATGAAAATTTTACCGGTATTAAGTCCTTGGATCTGGGTGTTCAACTAATTTTAAAAAATATTTCTGCACAATGTCAATAACCACGGAAATGTCGAAACAGTTATTTGAACGTATTTAACATCCATCATAGATTTGCGTAACAAGTGTCGAAAGATTAAATGCATTTATCTGGTTGAAGAGGGGCGAAGTAGCGCCATTACTGGCGTCTTTCGGATTAAATTCGAATAGGGAAAAAATGGCGTGAGGGAGAAAGAGAGTGGGCGATACCATGGATGTGAAGGCGAAAGAAGGACTGGTCCCCATGGAGCCGCGGCTTTGTTCTCAGCTATTACTCGTCCCTGCAACCCCGAGAATATTATTATATCTCTCCTCGTCAACCTCCGTTCTCCTTTTCTCGAGCTCGAATTTGGAGCCGGCAGGGCTGCGGAGCTCATCGTATTTATTTTATTAAACCATTTTCCAAGCTTCCTGCAGCGAAACTTTTCCTACCCGACCGAAAGATAATCATTTCTGCGACTTGCTCTCTGTAATGCGTTTTGTCTTCTGCAGGAGAATTTGTTTGCGCAACCGTAATCGACTCCGCGCAGCTACGTTTATTTTATTATCGATCTCAATCCGTTAATGAACTCGTTGCCCACGCCTCTGTGATTCTTTAAACTTTGATTTGATCCGTTTAGCTTTGGAGAATTAAAAATACATAAATTTTTTTTCGATAGGATAATGTAGGTTTTAAACGATTAGCCATTTTATGCCGGAATAAAAATTTGTTGTGCAGTAACGACGCATTACTAACTATAATTTAAGTAATTTTAATGAATATGAATTGAATTTTGAAAAACCGATTTTCGAATTCCAGTATTTTCAAACAACCAGTTACATCGGTTCTTGATTTTTAATTAAATAAAAACAACAAAATATGATTATAACAATAGAAATTTCATATCGGAGCAATATTTTAATTTTTACTTCCTTGCTTTACGTTAATCGAATACTTAAAATTAGTATGGACTTGTAGTACAGTACTTGGTCGATAGTGTGTAAACATGCGAATGGAAGAATGAAACCTTTCTGTCATCATTAACAAATCTTTCGTCATAAACAAATTCCAATTTTCAGCTTCATGTAGTAGTACATTTTTTATTTTAATTGAAAAGTTTGCTTTTTCACAACAAAATATTAAAAAATGGTTGGTCATTCTCTGTTTTTGAAAAGCCTTATTCTTGGTACATCGATGGATGGCCGCCCTTGCTGACGAAAATTGGAACTTTTGAAAGGAAACCGTTTAGTCGTGCACTTGTCCAATTGGATGGAATAGTGCATCGTGTGCAAGTGATATTCTCTTGTGCGTATCTGCTTGCACTTCCGGCACTGACGTTAACAGAACCGAAGAATATATAAAAATACGTTTGATCGTAAAAAAACGTAAACTATAACGGTTGGTAGCTCAGAGGTTGAATCGTTGACTAAAAATTGTTTGTTTTAACGTTGTGAGCAGACTGTGTTTTCGTCGCTTGTGTATCTTTGCAGCCAACCTCGCTGTGGGTGGTATGCAAGGAATCTCTGTCTCCTACTTTGTCTTTAATTGGCTTGTCAACGCCTACCTTTGCGGAGGAGAGAGTAACCTTGTGAGCTCCTGCTCCAGCAATCTTACCCCCTTGGGTATGGGGGAGAGTCCTAGGTAGACTCGTGGTACCCTCACTCGATGGGACCGGTAAAGTGTTGCAAACCTTAGCCCGGGCCGCTACCTTAACCCCTTGGATTCCACCGACCAGATATCTCGCGATTTAATGTTGTTCGTGCAATGCCACGGACAAGATATCCCGCAAGTCTTTTTCTATGATTACTGCTAAATGTCATTTACAGAACAGTAAGAATGTATTTCTTACCAGCGTGAAAGATATTTTCAGTTTTCAGTTAGTACTTGGCAGGTATACACTGTATTTGTACGTAACGAAGGCTCGACGAATAATAAATCAAATAATCAGTGATAGTGATAGTGACTACGAAGATCTGCAATTATATGTAAGTGGTGATGATGTACCATTATTTGATAGATGGCAGAAGTTAGTGGAACAAAGAAAATGGAAATTTCAGATACACCCAACAAAACGTTGTGTAGTGTGTAAGAAAAATAACGGCTGAATTTCGGAAAAGTCCACCACACGTTTCGGCACGAGACTTACGTCATTCTTTTCGTTCTAACATGCTGATCACAAAATGTAATTGTCATTTTTGGCGGAAATAAGTAGTTTTCGAGATATTTACCTATCCCCCCCCCCCACCCTTTGGTGCTCCACGACACAGCGGCTGACAACCAACCTATATAACGGGTGAACATGTTAAAAATATCCGATTTCCGAGATTTTTAAACCCTGGGTAATGTAAAGCCCAAGACCAGGGTTAGATGGGGCGGTGGGGGCGTAAAGTTCTTTTCTTATAGAAAGTATAGTTCTCGCACCCTGACCTGACTTGGAAAATGTTTTAGCGTCTCACATTCGTCAATATAAAAAGTCTCGGAAATCCCAATGTTTCTATATATTCTATACTGAAAATATCTTTTGAAGAAGTTCACCCGTTATAAGGTTGCTTGTCATACGCTGCGCTGAGGATCAGAAAAAAGGGGGGTCTATGCTGCATACACGCAGCGACAGGCCGTTTCGGCTGCGTAGGCATACGCAGGATTTATGTAGTAGTAGCAATAATTTTTCGCGATTATCTCGAAAACTACTCATTTCCGGCAAAAGTGACAATTACATTTCGTGATCAGCATGTCAAAACGAAGAGAATGACGTGTCTTGTGCCGAAACGGTGGTGGGACTTTTCCAAACTCTTACCAAGATAACTTACGTAGAGAAACAAGTTATTTTTGCAAAAATTTTGATGTTGCGTTATGCGTGTTCAGTTGTATCATACACAAGAATAAATAAAATTATTTCTAATCACAAGAGAGAGTCTAATGAAATTTTTGATTTTATTTTACATTATAACTTACTCCAGTGAAAGCACCACGATGACCTAGAAAAAATATACAAAATTGCTGAAACGGGTGAAAACGCTATATCCTTATCGAATACAGCGAACGGAATAACATGTACAAGCGGGCGGAAGATAATTCTTCCATGTCAAAATAATTCGGAAAGAAAAGGAATAACATTTTTTCGTTTAACGACTAGTTTTCGAGAAAATCGAGCTCAAAGATCCGTCGTGTTCGCATGCTGTAGTATACGCAGGAAGTAGAATCGATTGGTCTTGAATTTTCGTATATGCATGGTCGGATCGGCGTTCTCCGCCCCCGACGACCTAAACCCAAATCACTCTCAATGTTTTGAAGTGACTTGAGATTAGGTCGCGGAGAGGGCCACGCATACAAAAATCCACGTTTTTACTCATTTCTGGAATATTTTATATTTTTTTCTAGCTCTAAAATGTTTAGAGTTAAACACACGAAAACCATGACCAACCAATTCTACTTCTTGCGTATACTCAACCACACATGATTAACTAAGATTATAATTACTAAATGTTGATTTTGACTAAGGGATTTATTGTCTCCATAAAAAGCACATTTTTTATTTCCCTTTTCAGAGCGATTCTGAACCACCTCCCATAGACCACCACCCTCTAGGCATTCTGTACAATATCCGGACATTTTATAGATTGACCGAAACTTGTTAAGAGCGTTTCATAGAATGTCTTTTCGAACGGGTATTCTATACGGTGCCCGGTCATTTTATATGTATAATGGCCACGTTAAACACATTAACATAATTTGTTGATTTCAAGTGTGTAACTGTTTGTGCAGAGCATATAAGGGTTAAATCACACAACATTTTACACACATTGAATTGCAAGAAAATTATAAACAATTATCTTTTAACGGTAAAGGTGGTCTACCCCATTAAGATGAACATAAAAATAGAGAGGTTATCTTCGTCACGTTCGTTGAATGATTTGGGATGATTGCAACGTGAAGCTCGCCCCCCATACGAGGACGGAAAGAGACAGTACGTTATATCTTCAGGGTGAAGATACTTGCGGAGACGTAGCGGTCCGCTGGGTATAATAAAGTCTATTTCAGTTGGTATTATGTCAAGTTAGCCTCGTTAGCAGAACTCGAGCGTTTTAAGAAACACTCGGCCACCGCGGTTGCTGTCGGCTCGTTGAACATGTACACTGACAAGAGGCCGCCCTTCTGACCAGCTATGAATGCCACCCCCTACATGCAATTATCCTTCCATATCCGCGCACGAGAACCAGGTGTAGTTAAAACAGCTTAAGTGGCGCCTTCAGCGCCGTTCCTCATCTTACACTCGCTTACTTTTTTTTCCTCTCCTTCGCGCGTCGTCGTCTCTCCGGCATCCTTATCTTCTCGCCGTGGCCATTGCTGGCTGATTACGAAGCAGAGTCCTCACTACAGCATCATGTCATATACTTACGAGCGAATACATATTAATACTAGAACTATAATACTCGGCAAAATAACAGGTTCCAAATTGCTTAATATGCGATTAATGAAATCATAAAAGGGTATTTATGAGACAAAAAGTATTTAAATATTGCATTTCCGATTTTGGACGACATATTGATATTTAAATTGTGATTATTTCGTAAAAACTATTAGTACAAACATAAGCTTAGACTCATTTTAAAGCTAAAACCTCTATTTTTAAATGATGTAGCAAGTGGGAAATTGAATACCTGTTTTTCCTGAAAAAATGCTCCAAATTCAAACGTCTCCAGAAACATGCGAAAATTTTTCTCGTAAATGCAACTGTCATAGAATTAAAGAGTAAAACGACATTTTTACAATGACTCCCTAAATATTGAAATATGGCTTCTTTCACTGTTTTATTGGACAAATATGGGGAACAAGTTCGGTCGTATAAAACCCTCATAGTGTAACTTATATTACTGCGAAGATGGCGGCACACCTTTCATTCCAAGCTTGATAAAACGACTAAAAAAAATTGTAGATTAATTTTTAAGGTGTCGTTGTAAAGTGGAATCTCCAATATTCAAATCTATTGTTTAGTTACGAAAACAATTTTTCAATGTTTTCATAAACATTTGAATGTATAACAAAAAGGCCTCTTCTGTTTCTCGCTCGCTACATCAAGCAGTAAAGTGAACGTGTTGGATTGTGAAACTAGAGGCTTCTAGCTTTAAAATGAGTCAAAGTTTATTGTCGTGCGATCATTTTTTATGAAATGATCACAGTTTAAACATAGGAGATTCTCCGGGAATCGGATATTTAGTGTTAAAATATTTCTTGTATCCACGGTACATCTAATTATATGATGCTTAATTAGTATTTACTGCAAAATTGAGCTAGATATTTTTAACTAAAAAGACGGGATAGCTATTTCTGCAAAACACCGTTTACGGTGCCAAATAGATGTTTGTGGGGTTATGTCAAATGCATATCCAATATTAAAAACTTTATTATTTAAATTAGACAAAAATAGCCAGTTCTTGTTGAAGTCAATTTTGGATAAATTAATTTTTTAAGAAGGTACAACTGTTTGAAGTCAAATATAGAATTTTCATCTAAATTTACAAGCGATGTGTAACCCCGTAGCCATTTGTATAATATCGAGTCTGTTTTTTACATGGCTAAAGAATTTCACATTTTTAAAGCCGTGAAGAAAATCATAAAGTAATTAAAATGTTGAAATAAAAGAATTTTAAGAAGTGTCTTTTACGTTAAATGTAGAATTTCTATATAATTTGAACTAGGAATCTAAGTAAACAATTCTCTTATTACGATCTTGAAAATTTGTGATCCAATTTATTTACTTCGTTTAACGAAATATCTGTTCCTGTGGGATTTTTCTGAAAGGAACTGTTGCCCTTTGGAACTACTTCAAAAACAGTTCTCATTGATCAGATGTTTAAAAATCTATACAATAAAAACTCCATGGAAAGAAGTTCTTCTGGAACATTAATTAAAAAAGTTGATTTTTTAAATACAGGGTGTTTCGTCTAAAACAGGACACCTAAATATCTCCTCTACCTCTGAAAATACAAAAAATGTTTCTAACGTAATCTAAATGGTTTCAAAAGACGAATCGATGGAAGAATCGTTTTTTATAAATTCTAATTTTTTAACATATATACACGTGTTTTTTTACATATATATACGCATTTTTTGTTGTTGTATGTTATAGCAAACATTATTGTGCATTCATCCATGTTTAATAGCACGATCTTTAAATGACCGTGAACTCTAAAATTTGCTAATTAATGCAGAACTTACTTTCAGCGACATTTCAGATTTCAACCGTAACAGAAATTCGACCATGAACTTGAATTTGTATATAATCACATTTATTACTGCAATAAATGTGTTGAGACGTGATTATGGTATGGCCGGCTCGAATTTCGGTTTGGGTCTACGCTACGGTCGACTTTGAACCCATCGTCGAAGGGTTCTTCTAACGTCTTGGAAGAATTTATTGTTTTATGACCCGGGTAGGTCTGGAAACTATCAGCTGACCATGAGAAAGTCAGCCTAGCCGTGCAGCTCTCAATGGCACTTGGCGTAGCGTAGGCCCACTCCTAGGGCCAGGGAGCCTATGGCCCTAAGCCTAAATTATGGTTTCCGGCGAAATTGCAGGAAACCGAATGTCGTCTGTTTAGCGACACTCGTTACGACGTATTTCGTCTATGGGCGTTGTCCTTGTTTTGGGAGGTCATTTGTAGCCTCCCAAATATTATATCATTGGCTGGGGCCCCCACTATTTTGTACTTTGTGTAGGGACTTTTCAACCCCACGAGGTTACTTGTTTCTTACGCGTTAGTTGTAAGATCGGTCGTGATTTAAGAGTCGAAACTATCAGTCGCAGTTCAAAGTCGAAACTATCAGTCGTCGAATAAGAGTCGTAGATTGACAGTTGCGAAGTAGAATCCATCTACATTATACCGTCTTCCACATTCAGTTTTATTAAAGTTACTTAGTTATCCGAAACCCGATTATTTCTTTATTTAATTTGCCTCTCTTTGAGGTGTGTATCTCAGCGGCTCACAAATTGCTGTTTGAGCACTGACACGACAAAATGTTCGAAATGATGTCCTTCCGTTGTGATCAATTTCGTGAGACGAAAAACGACAGATTGTACAGCTCTTTCGATGATTTCAGGTTTCATATCAGCACATGCAGCAATTATTCGTTCCTTCATATTTTCTAGCGCCGTGGGCTGCTCTTGATAAACCGTACCCTCTAATGTCCTCCATAAGAAAAAATCAAGTGGGGTGACATCGGATGAACGAGCCGGCCATGATACAGGTCCGTTGCGTCCAATCTAACGATTTGGGAATTTTTCATTGAGGACACGTGTTGCAATATGGGGAAAGTGTGCTGGACACCCATCGTGTCGATACCATAATACTAGACGGTCCCTAAGTGGTACATCTTCTAATAAACCTGGTAGAATATGTTCTACAAATTCAGCATACTTCTGCCCAGTTTACGTACCGTTGATAAAATACGGCCCAATTATTCTATTATTTAGAATACCACACGAGACATTTATGTTCCATGGTCTCTGCTTATCGAGATGTCTAAACCATCGTGGATTTTCAACCGACCAATAATGCATGTTCTTGAGGTTCACCTGACCATGATTTGTAAAGGATTCTTCATCCGTAAACAATACTGTTTGGAAAAACATTTCATCACTTTCATATTTCCGTATACCCCATTGAGGAAAGTGTACGCGGTTTTCAAAGTCTCTTCCATGGAGCTCTTGGCGGAGAGATAAATGGAAAGGATGAAATTTTTGTGAATGAAGACTCCGGAATATGCTTGTCACACTAATACCGGTTTCACGTCCAAGTTGCTTTATACTAACATGCGAGTTTTGATTAACTTTAGCGATGATATTGTTCACATTTGCTTCATGAGTAACAGTCTTACGTCTCACACGAATGTTTCTGTTGACGCTATCAGTCTCACAAAATGTTTTAACAATATTTGGGTATGCAGAACGTGATGGACAAGAACGTTCTGGAAATCTGTCTTTGTAAATTCGTAGTGCTTCTCTTAGACACTCTCGAGCTTCACTGTAAATTAAAATCATTTGAATTTTCTCCTGTTCTGAATAACGCATTATGGATCGCTTGTCGATACACTGAGAAACCTAGCAGTGAGCAAACTCTTAAATACATATCTCTCTCAGTCTCTATGTACACAGAGGAATGATACAATGTGTTCAAGTTCACGGTCGAATTTCTGTTACCGTTGAAATCTGTAATGTCGCTGAAAGTAAGTTATGCATTAATTAGCAAATTTTAGTGTTCACGGTCATTTAAAGGTCGTGCTATTAAACATGGATGAACGCACAATAATGTTTGTTATAACATACAACAACAAAAAAATGTGTGTATAGATGTAAAAAAACACGAGTGACATTGAAAAAACGTTTAAAAAATTACAATTTATGAAAAACGATTCTTCCATCTGATTCGTCTTTTAAAACCATTTAGATTGCGTTAGAAATATTTTTTGTATTTTTTGAGGTAGAGAAGATATTTAGGTGTCCTGTTTTAGACGAAACAACCTGTATATCTTGTGTAGACAGAATCCACCATGTTCTATGTTTACGATTATTATTAAAATTGTAAGGTTCGTCTTGTTTAATATTTGCATTGAACAAAAACAAAAAGGAAATTAATAGAATTCCAAACTTATTAGGTTTATGAAGCATAGGGTAAAAGATTAAGGTTTAACTTCAATTCATTTAAATGGGGAGTGGACGGAATGTCTGCTTATAATGTAATTTCATAAATATTATTGTTCAATAATACTACTTTTCAGTGTAACATATTAGTTTCTATACTTACTTTTAATTCTTGACATATCAACTAACATATCATTATTTTGAAGAATCCTTAGATTAATCCCTCAAGAAATACATGATATTTTATCTCTGAAAGTTGAATTGGTGGTGGTGAATTCTATGCGTAATGTTTTCTTCGTTTAAGGATAATTCTACTAAACCTTGTATGAATCCTGTTAATTGGTAGTCAATGTACGCAGCAAGTTCGCGTTGAGTCCGAATCTGTTTTTAATTTTTCTCCTAGACGCACAGTTTTTCAGAAAATGAGTTTGAAAAAAAGACATATTTTTCAAGTTTGAACGAATATTGTGATGTTATTATAAAAGATATTGAATTGTTCTTTACAGCAAAAGATTTTGTAGACTTTCCCGAATACAGTGATATCCAATATTAATACATTAATACATTAAACATGTTTAAACAATCATGAAAGACGGAGAGACACCACTTTTGCACCAATTTTTGACGATATTTTTGAATTTATCTCAAAAAATAAGAGTCCAAAAAACTCTACAAGGATCGTTATTGACAACATATTTCAAGGTCATAAAAATCGGTGAGAAGGGCAAACTTCTAAATAATCACTGTTTTTTAACACCTGATCTTTTTAAGAGAAGAAGGATTACTTATTTTAATTTTCTCTACTCATTGTTATATGATTAATATTTAACGGAATAATATGCGGTTGACCGTGAATAGTACAATACTTACTTCTATAATTCTATTATATATTTTATGACTAATGTGATACCTGCTGTAAAATGTTAACGTCGAGATTTTAATTTAATGAATATGATCAGCGAATATTATTATTTAACGATAATGGGACTTGGTTAGAGGGAGTGCGTGTGTGTGGAGTGAGTGCGAGGGAGCGTGTGAGTTTTTTACTTGTAACACGGCGAGATCCTCTCAAAATAAGTAGACAATATGTTATATAGGGTATACAGATAGAGTAATTAACGAGAAAATAAAGGGTTAGAAATATAAAATAGGACAAGCGAAAGCGGACAAACCGAAGGTTGGTGGAGATGAGATAATTGAGGTTAGGACACGAGGCAACGCAAGCGGAAAAGGAAGGTCGATAAGAAAGGCAGCTGCAACGAAAAAGAGAAGGAGAAAAAAGATATGGAAGACAGAGTAGGGAAGGTAAGAAATTACGAGGAAACGGAAGAAGGCGAGCCTACGGAAGAAGACAAGTCTTCGGAAGACAGACTAGATGACAAAATAGGCGAGACGCCGAGAAAAGAGCAAAGAATAAGAGGAAGAAAAAAGAAACAGAGATAGCCCGGGGAATAAGAAGATTACAGAAATGTGGAAAGTAGAATCGGCAGGAGAAGAAGAGAACACAGATACAGAAGAACAAGTCACAAAAATCAACGACCAAATTCTAACGCCTCAAGGTACCGGAAAAGTTAACGAGGAGCAGAAGGGACACATGAATGAAAAAAGGAATAGCAAGAAACAGAAGAGAGCATGACAGCTATAATGGTGACTAGAGTAGAAAGTATAAAAAATGAAATAATGAAGGGAAGGGAAAGATTAGAGAACGAGATAAGAAGTAAATGAAAGGAGTAGCACAAAGAATAGAATCCATGCAAGAGAGGTGGACGAGTAGGAAAGATGAATTATGTAGAAATATGAAAGAAATATTAAAGAAGCGACGGAAAATAGAAAGAGAAAGGAACAAAGGAGGAAAGAAGAGAGAGAACAAGTGATCGCAGAAGTACTGGAGATGGTCGATGAGAAACTCAAAGAAAATGGGGAGAGAAGAGTGGATGGTGGGAGAGAAGGATCAAGAGAGACGTGGAGCGGTATGAGAAAGATTCAAAGAAGATTGTAAGAGAAAGAGAGAAGGGAGAGGAAAATGAAATAGTCATTAAGGGTTTAGTGATACATAAAAAGGAAGATAACGAAAAAACCAAACAGTTCTTGAAAGAGGAATTTGGAGTGGAAAAAATTGAGGAAATAGAAGTAAGTAATAAAATATCATAACAGCAGAAATGAAGAATTGGGACGCAAAACAGGAAATAATGCGAAGAAAAGGAAAACTAGGGAAGAAGAGAATCTTTATAGACCACGACATGACAGAGGAGGAAAGGGGGGTACAAAGGATGCTAAGAGAGAGGGCAAGAAAAGAAAAGGCGGAAGGCAAGGAGACAAAGGTAGGACACAGAAAAGTAAGAATACAATAGGAATGGTATAGATGGAATGAGGAGACGAAAGATATAGAAAGAAGGGAAAATTTTTAGAGATAGCCTTGCAGTATAGAGAAAATCAAGTGAGAAAAGAGGAAACATAGAGAAAAGAAAACAAGTAAGAAAAAGACAAGAAACGGAGTACAAATAACACCGAATGAAGGAAGTAACAAAGAAGAAACGAATAGGGGAAGCAAAGAAGAAAAGAAGAAAGGTAAGCAACTGTTCTGGAATGTAGCAAGAGTGGAGAGAAAGGATAGGGGATTTTGGAACTATATATACAATTTTGATTTTATCGGCTTAACGGAAACACGGGGGGAGCAAAAAAGATAGGAGAGTCTAGAGAAAAGACTGCCAGGCGGATTCGAGTGGAACTTACAGGAGGCAAAAAGAGAAAACAAGAAGGGAAGGCCCAAGGGTGGAATTATAACGGGAGTCAAGAAGGGCTGGGAAGTAGAACAGGAAAGCTGTGAAACAGCAGGTACAGTAGGAAAGAAAATAAAAATACAATAAGAAATATACAATACATGGACAGATTACAGCAATAGAGAGATGGATAAGGTAGCTAGAATAATAGGTGGAAAAATAGAACAAGCGAGAGGGGAAATAATGGTAATAGGCGGAGATTTTAATGCAAGAATAGGTGAAGATGGGAACATATACAATGGTGGTGAAGAAGAGGTACAATGGATAAGAAAATCCAAGGACAAGATGAAAAATAAGGAAGGACACACAATGTTGAAGATGGTAGAGGAAGGGGGTATGTATATATTAAATGGCAATACGAAAGAAGATGAGGAAGGGGAATATAAGTACGTATAGAAGAAAGGAGTATCGGTGATTGATTATGTGATTGTCGACACGCTGGGATGGAACAATATACACAAATTTAGGAAGCAGAGTGGAATCAGACCACGAACCAATAGAAGTAACAATAAGAGCGAAAAGAGGAGAAAAAACAACAAAAGGAACACCACAGGTAAAAGAAATAGCGAAATGGACACCAGAGACAATAGAAATATACAAAAACGCAACAATAGAAGAATTATACGAAGAAGAGAGGTAAATGGAGGACAGATGGAGAAAACTAAAAAGAATTGTGAAAAAAAATAGAAGTAATGAAAGTTACATTAAGAAGGAGAAAGATAGGACACAAGTTTTGGTGGGACAGACAATGTAGTAAAGAAAAAAGAACAGTGAACAGACACTACAAAAAGTGGAAGGAATGGAAAATAGATAGAGAGGAGTACCTGAAGAAGTAGTCAGAGTTTAAGAAACTTTGCGAAAGTAAGAAGAAAGCGAGAGAAGAGGACGAAAAAGCAAAAACGGAAAGACAAATGTGAAATTACATTAACAAAGAAAGGAAACAGGAAATAGAGAATAAAAATAGAATTACAATGGAAACATGGAGGAAGCATTTCAAGAAATCACTAGGAGAAACAGACAGTAGGATGAGAGGAGAGCGAAGAAGACAGGAAACGATTGAACGAGAAGAGACTGGAATAACAGAGGACGAAATAGGAAAACACCTAGGAAAGTTAAAGAAAAAGAAGGCACCAGGCAGTGACAAAGTACAGAATGAAGCATGGATATAGCAAAGGAAACACTAAAGAAGAGCTAAGGAAGGCATTGGGAAGTGTTTCGGCTGGATAGGGCTTTCCGGAGAATGGAGAAAAGCGATAATAGCGGTGTTACATAAGGAAGGAGATACGGAAGAATCAAGCAATTACAGAGGAATAAGTATACTTAGCACGGCATATAAAGCATACGCAGCAATACTGAACGAACAATTGAAAGAAGAGCTAGAATCAATGGAAATACTGTCAGATTCGCAAGCGAGATTCCGAAAAGGTAGGGGAGCGGTGCACAACGCATATATTCTCCAGCATGTGGTAGAAAGAGAAGTAAGAAGACAGAAAGGAAAACTATATGCAATGTTCATAGACTTAAAGGCAGCTTTCGATTCGGTGAGCAGGGAAAAATGTGAAATAAAGAAAGGGTTAATAGAATGGATAAAGGAAATGTACACAGAGACGAGGAATGTGGTGAGAATAGAGGAAGAAGAATCAATTGAATTTTGGCCAGCAATAGACCTGTGGCAAGGATGCCCGCTCAGCCCGACTTTCTTCACAATATTCATATCCGACATAGATAGAGAATTAGAAAAAGGATTCATGGGAGGAGTAACGATTGGTACAGAAAGATTGTGGTCACTGGCCTACGTAGATGGCTTGGTGATAGTAGCAACTAGGGAACAAGCATTAAAGGAAATGATAAAAAGACTGGAGACATATTTAGACAAGAAAGAACTGATGATGAATGTGAAAAAATCAAAGATGTTAGTATTTGGGAAAGGGGGAACAGTGAAGAAGTTGGAGTTGAAATGAAAAGGAATGGACATTGAAGTAGTCAAAGAAATCAATTATTTGGGAGTAAAATTTCAAAGAAATGGAGAAATAACAGAGCATGCCAGGGAAAGAGTGAAAATAGCAAATGTGATGTTAAACCAGATATGGGGTATAGGGGAAAGGAAATTCAAGTCGGACTTCAGGGCGAGGATGTACATGTTCGACATGCTGGTGATGGGGGTGCTGATGTACGGAGTGGAACTATAGGGATACAGAGCGACGAAAGAGGTGGAAAGAGTCCAATTCAAGTACATCAAATGGATACTCGGCCTGGCCATTCACACACAAGAATATATACTACTGGAAGAAACGAAAAGGGACAAGATAAGGATAAAGGCGGGTCAGAGGACATGGAAATTCGAAGAAGAAGTAAAGAAGACAGACGGCGGAAAATTTTAAGACAATGTATAGAAGAGAAAGAAAAGGGAATGGTAAAAGGGAAAAGTGCTAAGGATAAGGAACTTGAAAAGAAATGGAATGAGACAAATAGGAGTGGATGCCATGAGAAACAAGGAGAAAGAGGTAGCAGAGGCACTGGAGGAAAGAGACTTAGAGACACAAAGACAGGAGCAAGATAGCAGGATACAGAAATCGAAATACAATGAAAGGTATAAATATATCAGGACAATAGGGTTGCCGGAATACCTTACCGAGGACGGAAGAGATGAGAGCCAGCAGCTAATAGCACAAGCAAGATGTGGAAGCACAGAAAAATGGAACAGTTATTGGGAGAAAGAAGAAAAAAGATGATGCGATCTGTGCGGAAATAAATTTGGAACGCTAGAACATCTAGTGAGAGATTGTAGCGAAGCGGAAAAAGGGATCAGGTTGGAAGATGTAGTGAGTGGAGGAGGGACAGGAAGATAGAGGAATGGCTTCAAAAACTGCAAAGGAAGAAGAGAAGAACAGATCGGCAATGAGAAGGCACTACAGAGAAGGAGAAGAACACGTAGCAATATAACATAAGTATTAACAAACAAACATAAACCAAAGGACAAACCAAAATAGGTATTTAGGCTATAGGTTGTAGGTTTATGATTTTAGGTAGCAACAAGAGAGAGAGAGAGAGAGAGAGAGAGAGAGAGAGAGGGGGGGGGGGGAAGAGAGGGAGAATGATAAGAATGTGTGAGTGGGATAACTCTGAATTATAAACCAAGTCCAAATTTCATAGCCGGTAATGCTGAAATAAAGATATTATTATGTAACGATAATGTTTTGTTTTTTTTCAGGTATGGTTTCAAAACCGCAGGGCAAAGTGGCGAAAATACGAGCGTTTGAAAGAAGAGCAAAGGAAGAGAGAGGGCGGTGGTGGAGGTGGCTCACTGGAAACGCCAGGGTTAGCACCACCATCGTCTTCATCGGCAGGTCCAAGTCCCACCGGTCATGATCCTGAAGGTATGATATTGATGGAAATAAAATTACATTGTAATAATTATGTGCGGTTCATCTGCAATTATTACAACCTAATGTCTAGTGATAAGCAATTTTTAGTAATTTTTAAGATTCTTTCTTTAGAATAACTATTGGATATCTAGGACTTGGCCTTTTTGGGGTGTAAACAGATAGTCTTGAAGTGCAAGTTTCTTTCTTTTTAGTTCAATTATTCTTATTATTCATTGTATAATATATAAGACTTCTTAACAGCTTTGGCGTTGTAAGCACTGTTGGCGTGCAACGTCTATCATAGTGATCAAATCACAAAAAGTGAGAAATTTGCTTAAAGGTAGGTCGGATCGAACCTATTTAAAAAAAAAAAACGAAAAGTTGGAAAAATTCTAGTGTTCGCAAGAAAAGTTTACTTTTTTCGGCCGATTAATTAAATATGTATTCTATAAAAAAATATTATAAATAAAAAATCACATATAAACATTAGGTCCAATCCCTAAAGAAATATGTAAAGAAATGAATAAGCCTGGTCTGAAGTTGTCTACTCCACTAGTTTTTTAGTAATCGAGCATGCCAGTTAAAAAAACAAAGATATATTATACAATAAATAATACATTTACATCCTCAAAAGGTCTAGTCTCATGTGTCGCATAGTTATACTGAATAAAACTTCTTCAAAATCACTTTTGTTCGCTGCCGTTACACGAGAAATTCCCCTCAGGTTGTTATAAATATGATGTCGTTAATTATAATGCTACATATTTCGATGATGAAGCTCTTGCAATTATATTTCAATAAAATTTTATCTCAAATTGGGAAGAATGACTTTCCACATCTGATATTTGTGGAGAATATGCTTCCTACCGGAGAATAATAGTACAGATTTAATAAACACACACCGATGTTTTAATATACATTAGTTTAATATAATATAATGATGCCGACCATGCGGCTACAGAACGATACAAAATATGCATGATAGCGTAATAGAAGTAGAAGAAGAAGAATAACGCGGGAACCCATAACAGGTGTCGCCACTTAGTTGCGTGCTTATTGCCGCGCGATTATGAGCGGCTCAACAATATTTCTGAGGAGCATATGAGGGTTAATTATTCTTGCCGCAGTTTTTCATTTTCAAAGCAGGAATCTGTAAATTCAGCTATTTAATTTTCCTTCACATTAATGTTTCACCATTGTGTCGATTTGACAAAGGGACAAATTAAGATACACCCATCAGGCAGTTTGTCTCTGCTCATCATTCTATTCTATCTTATAGTTTCTAATAAATTTTAATTTCATTTTTCATTAGTTTCAATGAACGTCAATGATTACATTCATTCATTTCGATTGGATATATTTGCTACTAGAACCTTACAAGGACGATGACCACGATTTGTGTATTATTTAAAGTAAACCAAATTAATTTTATTCGCGTCATTATTTATAACGTATAGCATGATCTTCGGACAATTTATAACTTTTCTGTGGCAATGTTTATTTTCATATTTTACAAAAGGATACATTATATTTCATAGAATTTTGTCACTGTGAAGGCTTTGCTAAAATAAACGCTGATAACGATCTTGTTAAAGAAACTAGAGCAGCTGGATTGCGGACTGCATGCATTTACGACAAAAATGGACAGAAGCAACATAAAACAATAAAAACATTAAAAGAAGTTGGAACTATTGTAATATTATTTTTAACATATTGAATCTATTAAGAAAGAAAATCAATATTTACTTTCTTTCAGTTCGTTGTAATAGAGGTAGAGAATTTTTATTTTACATAAACATCCGCAGTCTAGTAATTTATTGATTGCAAGACACAAATGACGTATAGGATTAATAGAACTAATATTAGTGATTTCGTCGTTGGTGATTGGCGTTGAAATTACTACTATGAGTCATGCGATTGAATATCTGTTAAATTTTATTATTGTACAACAACACTTTCGTGAATGTTGCACGACGGTTAACCCTCGCACTGCCAAGGTACTTTTTAAAATGCAAACTACCAAGGAAGCATTTTGTACCCAAAACATATTTGTATCGACCATCTTAATGTTGACTGAATGTTATAGTAATGATAAATAAGCATCTCTAATGTCAAGAACATATTTCTCTATTAATACTACGTAAAACATACGTTTTTCGATATTGTATTGTTTCAAATTGCGTATAAATGATTGTGCTTTTACAGAGTTTTACACAAGTACACTCAATTCTTATAAGACTGGTAATCTGAAATCACAGTTTCAATATAGTGCAGTAAAAAAACTGCAACGATCCTCCTATAATACTATATACAATGACTTAACCGATATGGACAACCCCCATAATACAGCTCTCCACATTCCCTTTATTTGTATGACTTCTAACTTTCGTTTAACACGATTTCGATACGGAACGAATTAACCGTCTTATAAGAGTGTTGACTGTATATCTTTTACAACAACTATGGATGATTGTAGTTTTGCTTAACTAGTTATATTTTCCTTTTTATTATACTGCCTCCACCAAGAAACAAAACATACACTCACTCAGGAATTGCGGCATTGAAATGACAAAAAAAAACAAAGTATAATATCTTTGAGCATATCATATTAGCCCTTATGTCAATAACCGCGTGCCCGTGTAACCACTTACAATATGTTTTCCAATCTTCTTTGAACAATTATATAATAGAAAAATTATTGTAGATTTTTGTGTTCTCAAATGATCACGGGTTAACTTATATTTGAGGCATAAAAATATTCGTCGGAACTATAGAGTGCAACGACATTGAATATCGTAGAAAATTTTGATTATTCGCGTAGGGGTTAAACAATAATCAATATTCTCAGAATTTCACCCAAACTGATTAGCAAAGAAATATGAAAAAACATATGAATGACATGGTGGGGATGTAGTATCCTCCCCTTGATAGTGCGAGGATTAATGTGTAATAAGAAAATGCAACGAGTAAAAGAGTGGAGGGATCGCATTGACGCCAACCTGCTTTCTTGTCCGAAAAAGGTACAACGAACAGCAACGCCCCAGACGCGGAGGACGCCGGTCCAGATGGAGCTGGAGGATCGAGAAGCCCCAGCACGACTTCCGCCTCGGTCAGTCCGCGGCCCCAGCAGAGTCAGCCGTCCCTGGGTGGCGTCTCGACGCCACCGCCAACCCCCATAAGGGCGCCACCGCCACCACCTAGCACCGTGGGGGGCCTTGGACCACCCGCCGAGAAGTGAGCTTTTAGCTTCGTTTGTATTTACGTCTTTAGGAAATATCTTCCTTCCCTTTCGGCTCCCTCCTGCCCCCACCCTCCCCTCTACACCCCCTCTGCACCGTTGACGGCCATCTAAAGTCACTCGCGATTCCACGGTGCAAGCACTGCTGAACACGTCGGCCGGATGCTTGATACGCGCCATTAAACCACTCCTCGTAGCTTCCTCCGGTTCCCGACCCTCTTTCACCGCCCCCCACCCCCTCCTCCTACTCGTCCTCCCCCGCCGGCCCAGTCGCCACCCACTACCACCCGCAACCCTCCTGCAGCGTTCCCACTCGTCGCATAGTCGCTGCCACTCGTATAATCGCGATAATCGTCGCCTCGTTAAATCGCTATCGGACCCCTCTTGCGTACAAACTTGGATTCCGCGAGATCCTATGCTTCGAACGCCCGGCCCCACGATTTAAGGATGACCGCTCGCATTTACGACCGGGGTTATAGATGAACAGGTCGCTTAACGGCTCGAATGGAACACCGGTCGAGGAAGGTCTCCTGATGGTGTTAAGATCTTCTTCAAATACTATAGATCCTCAGGGTTCGAATGGATCCTTTCTCAAACAATTTCAGATTTTAAAAGGAATGTCCGCTTCAGAAGTCGAATGAAAAAGGAAAGTCTGAATAAAGTAGCAAAGTCATTTGTTAAACGTTGCTAACCGTTTGTCACTGTTATCTAAGTCCACGCCTCTGAAATTCAATTAAATCCACATTGTTTCTAATGAATGAAAAATCAAAATTTATGTGTAGAACTTTATTATTCGGTATCCAACGTACTGCGTATTTCTTCTTTTTCGATGCATGTATCAAGGTATTTGTACGAGGAGGAGTCAAGAAACATATTGCATTTGTCAAGCACTTTTCGTGTATTATGCTTCGAATTATGTCGTGTTTAGTCTCTTTGTAATAAAATAAATGTCACGAATACATTATCATAAGTTCCATAAAAAATGATTAAAAACAAAAAAAATTTATTCGTCGGATTATCATCATCTCGTGTGTCTCTGTACTTTGTTGGAACTTGATGGCAACGCTGTTTAACTCTGTGCTGTCGAAATCTGAACTATATTCGAAAACACTATGTTCAAGATTGTTGTAAGATTGTAATAATATTGTAGAACTTAATACACCTTTTGACTGAAATGTATGTAGTTAAAAAAGATTTATGGGTTTGTTAGGTAATGATCGATTGAACATGTCTGACTGGGCAGCCAGTGCCGAAACCACCCGTCGATGAGAAATAATTATTACTAACGGCAGATATACGCCCTCCAATAATCCGACCGCAAAGGATTAGCTAATACTTCTGTTCTAAAGTTACGTTAATATCTTTGTCGTGAGCATGTAATGATCCTCCTCCATTTGTTATGAATCGTGGAATATGTCTCGTCCGTTGCGAGTAGCGACCTAATTAGAAGTTGAAATTCTTTATCGGAGTGGGATCAGCGTTTTGCAAAGTCTTTTTTCATTCGTCTAAAAATGTGGAAATCATAAAGTTAATGATATAAATTGTATGAAAAGTGCAGTCACGTTTCCCACTTGAATTTTTCCAACAGATGCTCCGTGGGACTTATGATATATTATGAATTTCCAATTTAGACGTTGTCAACAGCAGACAAGACATTTTCCACAATATTAACGTAACTTTAAAACAGACGTATTAAACGGTGTTATCGCTGAGTTTCATCGAGAAATAATGCACAGAAAGGTCTAGGCAACGCGGCTCACCTTTTGACTCCCCCTAGTTCACTCTTGAAGATTGAATGACATGGGAATGCTCCTCTTTCCAACGCTTGTTTAGAATCACTATTACGCAGTTGTGGATCGATTTTTCCTGACAAAACCGCGAAGCCCGCTCATAACGTGGCTAAACAAAGGTTCCAATCAACTTATTTACAATTTTTATATTTCACTGACAAGAAGAAGACGCGGTCATGGGGTCCCAGATTTTCTCAAAACTTTGCATATTGGTAGATTTCGTTCTCCTGTTTATGAAAATGTAGCATTATAGGCGTCGATACTCAACAACTTTTGAGATACGTTAAGATCGATGAAGTTAGTGTTTCTTTCATATTATGTTCCTTTTCAATAAAATTTTTACATTTCGTTTCCTATAGGTATTATGAGCGTATTTTTCATGTGCAAAATACAATTAATTAAAATAGATAAACTGAACAGAAAAAATAGAAAATAATGGAAAAAAAGGAAAAGGGATTTGAACACCAGCCTTCCCGGTAATGAATCTAGTACGATACTATCACGCCGTTTGTCACTTGACGAAAACTTCAACCAAAACTGTACTTAACGGCTTAACCGGTACAATGAAATTTAAATTGTAAATATCTCAAAAATTATTGAGTATCGACGCCTACAATGTTATATTTTCATAAATAGGAATACGAAATCTACCAGTATGCAAAGTTTCGACAAAATCTAAGACCCGATGATCGCGTCTTCTCCTTGCGAGTATATGGAAGATTTCAACATAGGAAATATGTTACTAATTAATATCACTCATGGAAAATAGATTCGAAAAATATGGAAATTGTGTAAATATCCGCAGTCTCCTCGTCAAAGTGGGCACTCTGCGTTGTATGTTTTAATTTGAAAGACAAGAATCATTCGGATTACTTTTGTGACTGTTTTACTACATTTAGAACAGAATTGAATCATGGTGAGTAAAAGCTCTTCAACTTTCAACCGGGGAAATTAAAATTACGCCATTGTTACGTCTAAACAAAAATCAATTACGACATTTTTGTGACTTTTAAATGTTGACTTTGTTTTCATTTAGATTAATCGTTTTACGTATTCAACTAAAGAATCAAAGTAATCAGAACTAAAAAATTAATTATTAACAAAAATCTTCTTCAAAGTCTGATTTACGAATTTGGAGAAGCAAATAGTGGCACGTAACTCCGAGCGGTTCCAAAATAGATTACATGTGATACAAACATAATTATCTGAATATATAATTTATGTAATTTTAATGGGTTTAATAGAATAATCCCACTTTCTGCCATATACGAGATATTCAGGGGTGAAATGTGTTAATTGATTTACAACAAACTCAGTTAACAATAATTATAAAAATCCACTTACGCGTTCAAACGATTCAAGTTTGGGAAGCAGTAATTACTAACATTTCGGAATTTTTACCAGGGCTCCAAATAAACAAGTACCTTCCGTTTTTAAAAAACTTCTGTTCGAACGTATACGTTCCGTTCAACCAAATATCTGTCCCTGTGGAATTTTTATGAAAGAAATTCTTACCTCTTCGGAACTGTAGTATTCTGTACATTAAACGTTCCATGGAAACAAATTTCTTGATAAAACATCAAATTATTATATGCTAAACTTATTTGACAATATTATTTACTGTGCTAAAAGTATAGAAGAGCAGATATTAGACTACTTTGGAAATACAATGTTTTATTCAGTATCATCCATAGCTTCCTACCTACATACGTATCTATTTCAAAATGAAACATCAACACTATTTGAACTGAGAATTATTATAGGTTTATCAATAAATAAGAAATGGAAATTAAATACAATATGAAAATTGGAAACGTTCAACGTAGTATTTATCCGACGTTTTAACCCGATCTGCCGTCGATTTGTTTATCGCTCGCAATTCGCAATTCTCATCGCCGCTCTTGTTATACGCAGACCCGCAAATACACATGCATCTACACAGCTGAACACTTCACTCACGCACGTACATGCTCATTCGTACACACAACTTACCTAAAATACCTACATTATTTTCGTGCATATTACAAATAAATAACTTATTAAAAATATCAATTTAGAATTTAACATAAATAATCATTTAATATTGTTATAATATTATTCCATAAATAATATTTGGCACTTGTTATAGTGTTTGAGAACATTTATTACATCAATTAAGAAAATACCTGTTCTTGTTATAGAAAAACTTTTATTTTTCAATTTTATTAAATCTATTCAAACAAAAAATTTTGTGACTCAGGAATTCTTTTATATTTGTTCTCATTGGAACTTATATTATGAGAACTTCATTAAAAAATTACCACGGGTAATTATTTCCAATGTAGCTGATGAAAAAGTTCTGGAACTTTTTCGACTCCTGATTTTTACTGCAAGATATTCATTGTCATTGCGGTATACAAGGTGTGAAACACTTACTTCGATCATTTTAAAATAAGTTACTATTCATGGACCATTTGAAAATTGAATAGATCAATTGATACTCTTTTATACTATTGTCTTAGATTAAATGAAGAAAATTACTTTATCATGCTTACCAAAATTGCCTCAACCTCTGCTGAAAGATAAGCGCTAAATATTTGCTCAAGCAAATTTGAGAAAGCTAAAAGAAGCGTAGAAACTACTCCCTTTGGACGTCATCTAACCTTCAATTTCGAACCTTTCAGTAAGAACGGAGATGCAAAAAATCTACATATATGTATTTTGAGCATTCACATAATGATTTGCAAATGTTAATAGCATTACATGAAAAGATTTAAAAAGGAATGATATATAATGAAAAAAGAGTGAAATATTACTTTTTTAAAACAAAATATTACAATAAAACATATTTTTGACTGGTGCACGTCTATAGCACCAACTAACGTAATAGCAATATTAATTTTTAACAAAATTATTGAATTAATAATACAAGTTCTTATAATGGAGAATTTTAATAATGTTTAGAACTTCCTTTTTAACTAATGTTTTCAAAATTTCTTTGCTAATGGCATTCAAGGATTCAATAACAGCTTCCGCCAGCTGTGAAACGTTTGAGAACATCCGGTCATTTGCATAATTATGTTGTACCATAATACCTCACAAATTTTGCATACCAGTTTGATCCGGCGAACATGTGTGCCATTCCAATAAATTGATATTAAATGTTTCAAACCACGCTGTGGTTTTTCAACTTCTATGTATTGGGGGATTATTCTGTTGATACGTCCATGAAATTTGATTTTTTGCACAAATAAAAGGTAACAAATGATTTTCGAGTATTTCTATGTACTCCGAACTATTCATTATGCAAGACGGAAAAGCTACTTCAACTATACCACTAGAAAAAAATGCGCCTTACGCGATAAGTATTCCTGCACCGAAGGAATAAGTTTGCAAAAATACTTTGGTTCCTATCGAAGTATGCTCCTTCAGTATGACTTAAATCCATCTGGGCCATCGAGATTGAACTTCTTCTTGTCGTAGAAAATAATCTAGGAAACAACATAACATGTAGAACATTGAATGTAATATCAGCTCTCTATCTATCATTATCTAAAATAAACTTATATAATTCAAATTTGTATTCATGTTTCCACGAGCGTAGTGTAGTCTGTCTGTTTTATGGGGTTTTAGAAGTGTAGATGCACACATTAATTTTTGTCTTTTAATGTTTGGATTGCTTGTAAGAACACGTTGAACAGTCTAAAGGGAAACATGAAGCTCGCATTCGTTTACAATCTCTTAGCAACTCTTTAAAGTATTACTTTACTCCTTTCATGTTTTTTACTTGCAAAGTAGAATCGCGTAAAAAATTGGATACAACTTTATGAAAACGCCTGAATTTCCGTTCAATTGCATCAATTCACATCTCTTGTCCCCTAAATACTAAAATTCTGCCTTGCGCTTTTTCGCTATGATAATTACCATATTTCATTATATAAATTAACTAACAAAGATTCTTGTTTAGCAAAAATACGACATGAAAATTCTTGAAGTGTATTAAGAATGGAGATGGTACTATAGCTTTGAACTTATTCTAAAATTTCTCTCACTTTCATCTCGATATACATATACATAAAGAACTTCAATATTTTTATTCTCGAAGTTCGTTATTTATCATGCTTTCTTATATTATGCATTTGGTTCTTGCGGAAATATTATTTCAAAATTAAAAATCTTAAAGATATGGGTGACGCTATAGTTATGCACCACAGTATATTATTGTGTGTACAAGGTAACTCTCTGTTTGTGTCAGCGTAAAAGTGTGATGAAAACATTTGTGTTATATGAGGGAAGTCAATTTTATCTATCAGGAAACTATTAGTAAGCTTTTCAATAATTGCGCTGTACTAAAAAGAAGCTTAAAAATCTTTTTTACATAATAATCCTAAACGAAATAATTAGATTACATTACGAAGGGTGACTTGTTGGTTCACGATTGAAATTACTATTGCTATTGAAAGATCCATTGAAATATCCTTAATCATGTACCATAGAGTTTCAAAAATTGTGAAATAACCGTTCGTAAATAATGTGTGACAAATATCGCGTTATAGAAGGACCGATTCAAATTCTACGCCGCGTTATAAACCGTGTCGTCTCTCCAATAAAATCCACTTTTCATTGTTGCTCCCCAGTGCGAAAGCTCAAGTAGAAACGCATCGATTCCCCTCCCTACGCAACCATACTCAGCCGACGCGCATAACAAAAAGGGCAGGTAAAGATGTGGGGTCCACCGATTTCTTTCTGCAAGACAATATTCAGGCGGTCGTTCTTCATAATCCCAGACAGTGCTCGACTGGAATTGACTGGGGAAGGTAAGACCAATGTCGAAAAGGTAGACACACGGGATATACCTACTTGGCGGCGAGTGACTCGAGTCAAGATGGTGGAGCAGGGCGAAGAACACGGCGAGGGCGTACGGGGTTGAAAAGAGCAAGAGAGAGTGAGAGAGAGAGAGAGAGAGAGAGAAAGGAGGGGGGGTTGAGAGGCGAAACGGTACGAAGATACTCCTTCGCCGTCTCCGCAGTTGTAATTTATTTAAAACCGCTCGCCGTAAATATATCCTCATCATTTATTCAGGGGCTCAGCAGTTTCTCGACTGCGGGGGTGTACGCTTTTGCGTTTCTCCTTACCGTACCAACCAACCTAGGAGTCTCGCTCGGTGCAGTCGATTCGAGGAACAGGGGCGGATCTGGGGTTACTTGGCTGGAAGGGGCTCGTCTTTCTTTTACCTCGCGTCTTTCTTGTTTTATGGTAACGTTCTTAGCATGGGATTTAAATTACACGCCGGAGAACGTAATCTTGAGTGGAATTGGTTTTCGCCCGGCCCCGGTAACGATCCGTTTCCCTAAGTACGCGTCTATCCTTGATGCTCGTCGAATTTTAATACCGTGCATAGAGGTTTATGCGACACGCAGCTCCGCTGCACCGCCACGCCGCGCCAGTTGATTTTCACGGTTATAATCTTAAAACGCGATTTCAAGGCTCGTCGGCTGCTGCATCGCTTTCTTTGCTTCGACGTTTCTTAACACATTGAATACCAAAGCCGAAAAACAAGGCTGATCCCCGTGGCCACATATTTTTATTCTTGGTTTCTTTACAAAGTTCCTTAGACTCGTCAAATTTGAACAATATTTAAATATACATCAATTTTTCTTTGATTAGCGTCCGTGAGTTAGATGCAACGCATGGAACGTCGAGACCAATGTAACGTGTCTGCGCCAGGTGCTTGCACTTGACCAACTTCGTTGGTCTGTGGACTCCAGGTTGGAATTCTATT
This sequence comes from Sphecodes monilicornis, assembly GCA_913789915.3. NCBI lineage: Eukaryota > Metazoa > Arthropoda > Insecta > Hymenoptera > Halictidae > Sphecodes > Sphecodes monilicornis. The sequence continues at coordinate 19,244,467 of OU565297.1, read as the reverse complement.
TAACTCGCGCAACCTTTTAACCAAACACATCGTGAATTGAATATAACAGGGGCTGAGTAAAATTTTGAAAAAAAATATTGCAAATACTATTTTAAATCATCATTGTTTTATGTTGGTAATCTAAAAGATGAAATGAAATATTATTTGGATGCGTTAAATAGTATTTAAAATATTTCTTGATGATGAAAATAGATTGAAGAAACGGGTAATATTAAAATGCAAGAAAGCACGATATTTTCGAACTCGATCTTCTCGAAAACAAGGCTTGAAATGAAAATATTTCTTTCCTATTTCCGAATTATTTTCTCGTGCAGAATCAACGCCTTAAATTAAATTCTCACTATTTTGAGAATCCTTCAAACGAAGATTGGAATAAGAATAAAAGACGATATTAAAAACTTTTTCTAAGAAATAAAATATTTTATTTTTAGAAGTGCACGTATGATTTAAATTAAAATAGACTGTTTACTACTTACTATTTAGAATAGTATTTTACCCTGCTCTGGATATAACTCATGTAGCGTTCAAAGTGTTAAGAAAGGACCTAACGTGTTATTTATATTTATCGTTAACTGCAGTGTCACCCATATACCTACAGTGACTCGCATAAGCACTCGTATCCTCTGTAGAAGAGAATACTTTCTTTAGAAGTGAACCGAATGATATGAAATTTTTAGAGAAGTTAGAAAAATTGATGTTCGACATGACGTAAAAAGATAGTTTTGAAAAGATTCCAATTGGTCGGAATTGCGGAGAAAATAGAAAAGGTTGCTTTTTACAACTTTCTTACGTGGATCTGTACTAAAACTTTCATAACTGTATTTTGTAAATATGTGTCAGTTGTACAGAGTATCTCAAGACGGGTGATACAAGCTTGCACGAGGTAATTATTTTGGCAAAAAAAATAAAAAATGAAGAACGCACTTTTTTCGATTGACGCTTCGTTTCTGAAGAAATGCGAGTGTGAAAGCACGACGGATTCGCGTGTCCTAGCATTCACAAGAAGTAGAATTGATTGATTATGACCAGAAGCGGCAGCTGATTTCTATTCAACTGGCATAACTGCGGAATTTTTAAAATGATTATTTAATCCTGATGTCAATAATCACAATTTTCTACGACATTCAATCATGTTGCACTTTATAGTTTTAGTAAATTATTCTGTCGCCATCCATGAATATAAATTCTACAATAATTTTGCTATTAGTTAATGAAAATTTTAAAGAAGTCTTGTCATCTAGTCATGTTCTATGAAAGCGTTTCTATAATTTCACTACATGTGAAATAGAAAACCGGTCATTTGACCGTAGTAGGTTTAGTGTTAACACTGCAAGCTTTACAAGATACCGGCGAGAAGGCTCGAAACGTTGAGCGTTAAACGCGGAGCGAGGAACTAGCTCGCTCGAATGAAATCGTTTTGAAGCAAAGTCAATTTAACAGAACGTAGAAGTGCTGTCTCGTAGAAGAGCGTTGAGACGTCTGTGCATCGGGAGTGTGCGGAAAGCGCAATCCGTAAACGCGTAAGGGAAATCGGTTAGACAACAATCAATGATACAATTGAAATAATACGGTCGAAACAGGTGTCGAAAGTAGCAATAACATGACACGGAAGAGTCGATGGAATGCAGGAGTAAGAAACATCACTCTGGAGACACACTGTGCTCGAGATTCAAACAAAGCCGCCGCGAACGCTCGAGAGTAGCGCGTGAAAGAGTCGCCGTTCCGGTTGACCGGCGAAACCGACGACCGCCAACGAATTCTCAGCTTGTTCGAATCTCGAACACCGGTGATTGATATAAGGGTTAAAGCATAGTTTTTTTCACCACTTTTGGCTCGCAGAGCTTTCTTTCTTAAAATCTTTTGCATTCAATACTCCCTCCGAGTGAACTGTCTCTATTATAAAATTGTACATGTGTAATTGTGTGTACAATTTTCTAATCTGAAAATCTTAGCTGGTAAATCAAGGAAAAATGAAATAATTAGAAACGAAGATTTAAATGTACTTAGATTCTTTTTCTAAACAATGTTCAGTACTCCAAATTGGCGCGGTGATAATCAAAATATATTATTTAACAAATTGCCACTTTTTGTAATGTCATTGTAGTAAAATAGACTTTTGATTGAAACCAGTTACTTTCGATAATAATTGAAGGTGCTTGAGAAAATATAAATCTGTCAGGAATGAATAGTGCTTTATGTTTTTCCATGTCAATCTATAACGTCTCCGCTGAATTATGTAGGTCATGATAAAGTTAAAATAAATAATAATAATAATAATAATAATAATAATAACAATAATAATAAATATATATACAGGGTGTTTCGTCTAAAACAGGACACCTAAATATCTCCTCTACCTCTGAAAATATAAAAAATGTTTCTAACGTAATCTAAATGGTTTCAAAAGACGAATCAGATGAAAGAATCCTTTTTTATAAATTGTAATTTTTTAATCGTTTTTTCAAGGTCACTCGTGTTTTTTACATATATACACACATTTTTTGTTGTTGTATGTTATAGCAAACATTACTGTGCATTCATCCATATTTAATAGCACGACCTTGAAATGACCGTGAACTCTAAAATTTTTTAATTAATGCAGAACTTACTTTCAGCGATATTTTAGATTTCAACGGTAACAGAAATGCGACCATGAACTTGAACTTGTAAATAAATACATTGTATCATTCCTCTGTGTACATAGAGAGTGAGAGAGATATGTATTTAAGAGTTTGCTCACTGCTAGATTTCTCAGTGTATCGACAAGCGATCCATAATGCTTTATTCAGACCAGGAGAAAATTCAAGTGGTTTTAATTTACGGTGAAGCTCGAGAGTGTCTAAGAGAATCAATACGAATTTACAAAGACAGATTTCCAGAACGTTCTTGTCCATCACGTTCTGCATATCCAAATATCGTTAAAACATTTTGTGAGACTGATAGTGTCAACAGAAACATTCGTGTGAGACGTAAGGCTGTTACTCATGAAGCAAATGTGAACAATATCATCGCTAAAGTTAATCAAAACTCGCATGTGAGTATAAGGCAACTTGGACGTGAAACCGGTATTAGTGTGACAAGCATATTCCGGAGTCTTCATTCACAAAAATTTCATCCTTTCCATTTATTTCTCCGCCAAGAGCTCCATGGAAGAGACTTTGAAAACCGCGTACACTTTCCTCAATGGGGTATACGGAAATATGAAAGTGATGAAATGTTTTTCCAAACAGTATTGTTTACGGATGAAGAATCCTTTACAAATCATGGTCAGGTGAACCTCAAGAACATGCATTACTGGTCGGTTGAAAATCCACGATGGTTTAGACATCTCGATAAGCAGAGACCATGGAACATAAATGTCTGGTGTGGTATTCTAAATAATAGAATAATTGGGCCGTATTTTATCAACGGTACGTAAACTGGGCAGAAGTATGCTGAATTTTTAGAACATATTCTACCAGGTTTATAAGAAGATGTACCATTTAGGGACCGTCTAGTATTATGGTATCAACACGATGGGTGTCCAGCACACTTTCCCCATATTGCAACACGTGTCCTCCACGAAAAATTCCCAATTCGTTGGATGGGACGCAATGGACCTGTATCTCACCCCACTTGATTTTTTCTTATGGGGGACATAAAAGGGTACGGTTTATCAAGAGCAGCCCGCGACGCCAGAAAATATGAAATAACGAATAATTGCTGCATGTGCTGATATGAAACCTGAAATCATCGAAAGATCTGTACAATCTGTCGTTTTTCGCATCACGAAATGTATCACAACGGAAGGACATCATTTCGAACATTTATTGCAGTAATAAATGTAATTATTTACAAGTTCAAGTTCATGGTCGAATTTCTGTTAACGTTGTAATCTGAAATGTGGCTGAAAGTAAGTTCTGCATTAATTAGAAAATTTTAGAGTTCAGGGTTATTTCAAGGTCGTTCTATTAAACATGGATGAATGCACAATAATGTTTTCTGTAACATACAACAACAAAAAATGTATGTATATATGCAAAAAAACACGAGTGACCTTGAAAAAACGATTAAAAAATTACGAATTATAAAAAACGATTCTTCCATCTGATTCGTCTTTTGAAACCATTTAGATTACGGTAGACACATTTTTTGTATTTTCAGAGGTAGAGGAGATATTTAGGTATCCTGTTTTAGACGAAACACCCTGTATAGACACACACACACACATATATATATGCAGGGTGTCCCGCGACTCATAGTCAGCCGATTAGGAGGTGATTTTACATGTAACCATGAGTTGAAAAGAAAGAATAAAATTTTTTAATTTGATGCTTCGTTTTTAAGAAAATAGAGTTTGAAAATTCAGCGCTTACCTTACCATAAAATAGAAATCGGCTGTCGCGTCTGATTATAACCAACCAATTCTACTCTGTGCATATAGTAATGCACGCAAACCCGACGAATCGTTAAACTCGATTTTCTCGAAAACAAAGCTACAAATCAACAATTTGATTCTTTCTTTTCGACTTATTTTTACATGTAGAATCACCTCCTAATTGGTTGATCATGAGACACAGGACACCCTGTATAATTTATTATGCATATACTAAAAAAATTGGAACAATGTAGGTAAGTAGATAATAATTATGGATTTTTGATAAGTGTGACACGCTCGAATTTTTATAATTCTAGAATTTTATTATAAAGTATTAATCAATATGACTAAATATATTCTAGTATATCATTATCAAAAATCCATAATTATTACCTACTTACTTTCCTTGTTCCAAATTTTTTTAGTCACTGTTATTCATTTCGTTTTAAACATTTTGAATTTTATGATGCTGGTCACGAATGACCACCCCATTGAGAAAATGAGCGTTCGTCGTTTATTTCACTTTACAAGATGGATGCTTTGAGTAGCTATCAGCTTTTAGAATCTAAATATGTGACATTTAGAGAATTTGCAAATGTATATAACTAAGATATAATATTGTATAATGACAATAATTTTATGAATCGAAAGTACACCATGTAAATTTATTGCACTTCAAACATTTTCCAAACCTCCAGAATATTTTATGATTGATTTTGTACATTTACATAATTGTAATATTTCAAAACATTATGCTACGTTGACCGCATATTGAAATGATTATAATTTAAGAAATGTTAGTTTATATTTTGTGAAATCGAAATTACGTGGGTGTAAACAGTATACGTACAGTTCAGAAGTTCACTCGACGGTGAGTAATAAAGCGGATGAAGGAGTTCCGATGCCATTGAATTTTAAACAAAGATTTTAATGGATTCTTATTACGCGAAAGTGGCTGCTTCTACGAGGTTATGTTCTACTTACCGATGTCGTTACGAACAGTAAAACGATTATTGAATGTGCTATGGGCTGTTGAACTAGCGTGATGAAACAAGTAAAGTCATTCGTTTTTTAAGAAACGCTTTAACTATTTTATCGTCTTTGCAGTCTTTATGCACACCATCCACTATCTATGAAAACTTGGGGAAGTTCAGAATTAATGTGTCTCCTTTTTACGGCTTACTATAACTATAAATCAGATTCTCGTCGCAATATACATTCTCATTCCTAAAGTGATTAACAATAACTTTACGAAAAATATTTATTTATTTGTAGAACATACTTAATTCTATAATTTCACGGTGACACAAAAATAAACTTTACATTGAAAATGCTCTATTGACATGTGGATAGGTAAAATAAGACTCTGTAATTGATAATAACAATATTGTTAATATATTACCATTAACAAAATAGTCTTAACAAATTAGTGTATATTATTGCTTTCATAGTAAATAACACTAAATTGTTGTTAATTATATATCATTTTTAATATATTAATACATCTAATATTATTAGTTAATTACAAGCCACTGTCATTCAAAGTTATCGTAATTAATTAATATTGTTTAACTATGATGCTTGTTTAATTTTAATCTTCTTTAAATGCTTGTTTACATTTTTTAATAAATAATTTCTAGCAACATATGTAATTTAATCATTTTGTTCGGGATTATTTTTTCACACACAATTTTTATATAAATAAAGCAATCACGTGATTTTCACGTGACCTTGGAATAATTATAATTACTAATATGCAGACGGAGGGTTAATATGTGATTGAGTAACTAAATGTCTTCACTAATTTTATACAAAAATACATTAGAATTTGAACAATTATTGTTAAATTACCTGTTCCGAAATATGTGACCGATACATGTCAGTGCATATACATGTACAGTGTATACAATATACAGAATGTCTTATTTAAGTTTAACGACGTAATTACGTATCTTCTAAACTATACATTGTTCGAAAAAGTGTTCATTGGGAAAATCTTATTATGACAACCAAGCCTGGCTAAATGAATAGGTACAGTTACATTTTGAAAAAAAAAACAGAGGCTACCATGAAATTTCGAAAGGAACTACACCTGAACAAATCTGGTAATCGTGCTGAGACGTCTCCGTTGACTAAAAAACAAATTTTGTTTGAAACACTTTCTCAAATAAAGCATAGCTTAAGAAATGTGATGGCTATGCGGGTTCGAGGATTCGCGTGAAGCAGAATTGGTGGGTCATGATCAGACGCATCAGACGATTCCTATTCAATAGCACGCGTAACCGCTGAATTTTTTAACTCGATTTTATCGAAAACAAAGTATGATGAAACTGCAGAACAGCTACATATCCTCCGATTTCGATGATTTTTGGATATACGGGTGCCCCACGCAACTGGAACAGGCTGTACCTCCTAAACGGTTGGGAATAGAGGAAAATGTTATAAGAAAAAGTTGAATGGCATCAGACGGTGCATAATACGCAACTAATTTTATGCACTTCTGTGCATCGGTGCATCAGAAAAATGCAACTGCACTTTCTTTTTAAATGGAAACCTACATTTTTGACTGCACCAATCGATGCAGTTTGTTGTGCTCTACGTAAAAGTAGTAACATACTTATGCCCTAAACTTATTCGTTAGGACGTTATCGTGACTAAAAGTTACAAACATTATAATGGAGCACTACGCGATATGTACTCCAGAACACTTCCCGACAGAGCTAAATCATTCACAAATCTACAACAATCTTAGCTACGATAACTTCCAAACGAATAAGTTTAGGACATAAGTATGTTAGTACTTTTATGTAGAGCACAACAAATTGCATCGATTGGTGTAGTCAAATATGTAGGTTTCCACTTTTTAAAAAAGTGCAGTTGCATCTTTCTGATGCACCGATGCACAAAAGTGCATAAAATTAGTTGCGTATTATGCACCGTCTAATGCCATTCAACTTTTTCTTATAACATTTTCCTCTATTCCCAACCGTTTAGGAGGTACAGTATTATGTGTAGAAATGTAGTAACTGTATTGTAGAAATCGATATTTTGTGTAACTGCTTTCTTTACAGATTACCAGCGGTCTCGCTTAGTCTCCGAGATATTCACAAAAAACAATCAGTACCACTACAATGCATTCTGCCTATACATGTGCGTCAGTTGCACCTCATTCGTTAACATTGATCGCCGATCGTTGCATCGGTCACTTCAGAAACAAAGATACATCGAGCTTAAAAGTTCCATGCACAACTGCATATGCGAGACTGCAAGAAATGTCTGTTATAACTCAATTAAAAGTGAACATATTGGTTTGGGTTTGGTTTTGTAATCCTGGCAACACTTGCGTGAAGTAATTAGAACAGACATATGTTGCAGTCGCTTATATGCAGTTGTGTACGTGACCTAATCAAAAGATACGTGGCCGTCAATGCTAACGTGTGCAGTGCCACAGACGCAAAAGAATAGACAGAATTTATAGTAGTCGTACCGACAGTGTTTATAGTGGTTTGCGAATATCTCGAAAACTAACAAGGGAGCCCCGGTGACCGATACACGCCGATTTTGATCAAACTTTGCAGAAGTGTTCAACCGACCTACCTAAGCATTTTGCCGCATTCCGTTCGTACCCATTTTTTAATTAAAAGGAGAAATGGTAATTGTGCATAAAAGGTCACACCTCACCGATTTCGACGATTTTTTAATGTGTTGTCAGGGTGAAGATCCTGAACAACTTTTTCCTATACATGTAACCGCCGCTCAACCTTAGTTTTTGAGATATTTGCGAAAAACTGCAGCCACTACTACATTGAATTTTGCCTACACGTGCATGTCCGTGCTGTATTTTAAATATCACTGCGATCGTCGTGCGATAAACGATTTGAACAATAATCTATACTATGCATTAATTTAATCTTTCAATTACTTTATAGAGGAATTTTAAAAGCAATCAAGAATTGAATTAATAAAATTTAAATTTATAGGAATTTTAACACTGTGTGGGTGTGTGTGGTGTCGTAATATGTACTCATTCTTCATCATCATATGTTTTAAAAAGGTCACGTGGTATATAAATCGTTCGACGATCTCGTGATATATCTGTAGAAACAGTTGACGAGCGGTAATGCTGACGCATACGCACAGCACGAACGTGCATGCGCAGGCAAAATTTAATGTAGTAGTAGCAGCTGCAGTTTCTCGCAAATATCTAAAAAATAAGGCTGAGCGGCGGTTACGTGTACAGGAAAAAGTTGTTCAGAATATTGAGTTTTACAACATATTTAAATTTTATCAAAAAACGGAGAGGTGAGACCTTTTATGCACAATTAACGGAGAAATCAACCCTTTTATTAGAATCAGCCTTTCTACGTAATTGCTTATAAATCGCAAACTACAAAAGATATAAAACATGGCTAAAGCAAAAGTAATATCGCACCTATGGGCCCATCAATCGGTGTAAACAATTTTTTTTTTAATATTTTTTGATTTGTTAAAAACAATTTGCGCACAGATTTATGGGATACGGTAAAGCTTTTACTTTAACTATGAATGATGTCTTTTGTCATTTGCGATTTATAAGTACTTACGTGGAAGAGCCGGTTCGGATAAAAGTGTTGGTTTCTCCCTTAAAGTAAAATACGGGCTCGTACGAAATACAGCTAAATGCTTAGATAAGTCTAATGAACAAAAAAAAAAGTAGTTCAAAATGTTGAGGGTTATAACATATCCAAAAATCATAGAAATCGAAAGGTAGGTAGCTGCTCTGCAGGATTACGCAAAACTTCTATCAAGGTAGTTGCTAATTTTTTACTTATTTTTTAAAATAGAATCACCTCATGCCCGCTCGTACTAGCCGTATGTATTTGAGACATCCTGTATGTATTTGTCGTTCCCATGTGTGTATAACCCCCTAAAATGACTTGAACGCTGACAACCTCAACGTCGATGCAGCGGAGCATATACGCGGAGAAGTTGGCGCGACTGAAAGTGTACAGACTGTGTAGATATCACGGTTAAACGCACAGAGCCGAAGGAATTAAGTGCGTGTATGTGAGAGAGTGGTTAGAAGGGGAGGCAAACCTGCGCGCACGTAAGTAAGACGCACGCTAGGCTACGCGACTAATTGCCGCTAATTATCGCGCTTACCGCAGTTCAGGCATCCCTGTCTACGCCTACGCCGGCGTCTTGCGCCTCCTTTAACCCTTCACCACCCCCGCACCGAGCCATCTTATCGCGATTTCCCGCCCCCGGCTCACCCCTTCCATCGACGAAAATCCGCTCCTATTCCTGTTCCCCGCGTCTTTCAGACTCTACCACTTCCGCTTCCGTTTCCTCGTCACGGCCTAGATACTATCAGAACACTGGCTCTCGTAAGTTTTCTTTTCAAACGGTATATATTATTTAGATACTTTACTTTACTGCTTCGCTACTAACGACGCATACACGCTCTGAAAGGAATACTTAAGGAGGTATAAACTAATTTATCATACGGTAGGTTGTGGATCTTCGTGCATTTATGGTGATTCTAAATTTATTAAATAAAAGATAACATTTACATTAACAAATTTCAGTGACTTTTCTATCATATTCAAAATGAGAATCAATTTCAAAACCAGATCGTTTCATTTTAATGATCGGTTAAACACATCTGAACCGTTTAATACAAAAGTGATGTAAATCGATATTTGTCTGATTAGTATAATACCACGTCTCAAGGGATTAATCATCGTTAAATAAAATAATTGCAATATGATTTTAGCGTGGCTCTATATTATTGTGATTCGTATTAAATGGCTCATCTGTACAGGATGGGCAGTAACTGGTGGTACAACCGGAAGGGAGGTAGTTTTACATAAAAACAATAAGTCGAAAATGTAGAATAACATTTTTTCATATCAGGCTTTATTTTCGAGAAAATTGAGTTTGAAAATTCGGCGGACATGCGTGTTATTGAATAGGGACCATCTGATGCATCTGTTCATGACCTACCGGTTCTACTTCTTACAAATGCTAAGCATGCGAACGAATTTTCAAAGTCAATTTTCTTGAAAACATAGCCTCATATGAAAAAATGTTATTCGATATTTTTCACTTACTCGCTTTGCGTACAATCACCCCCTTTCCGGTTATACCACCAGTAACTGACCATCCTGAATATTCACTTGCACTTGAGAGTTTGTGTTCTTTTTGTAATGCTAGTTTTGTGCTGGAAAAATACTGGAGAACTTAAATGAATTAAAATATTAAGTTTTTAAAGAAGTGAGTACAGTTACGAAGAAAATAATGAAAAATTGTTTTGTAGAAATCATTAAGAAAACGATTGATATTATTAAGTGTAGAAATTAATTCGGTGTCTTTTCACTGAACCAGTTGCGAGATTATTTCAAATTTGAATAATTACCTGCCATTCTGGGATTTTGACGTACTAACTTTAGTGCTTATAAAGTACTATATAATTTAACAAAACAGATGTCATAATTTTTATAAAGCGTTAATAAACACAATAACGTTCGACAGCATGATATTGCATGCCACACCGTATTCCTTACGCATTTTAATTAATACTTAGACAGCCTACGATTTTTTATATTTTTTACTCGATTTTGGTTTAAGATGTTAATAGGATTGGCTTATTATTCAATCTGAAAGAAATTTTAGAACATCATTGAAATTAGTCGAAAGTTATTTTCTGTCCAAAATTTCGTTTATTCTATTATTTGGGTATAGTTATATTCATGACGAGCAAATCCAGATTGGGTAAATATTACGTTTAGCGGACCCATCTCCAAAGAGCTTGAGTTTGGCATACATATTTTATCAAGCGCATCCACTTGAATGACCTTCAAAATATTGTAGCCGTCGCTCGTTTTTAATTAAAAAGTTATTAACGAAAATACATCAGTGCTACTATATTGCAATTTATCCATATATACATACATATGTGTGATTTTTGCTTTGACACATATTATCAAGGACGCTCTCTGAAAGAACCTGTTAGCAGGTACACGCAGTTCGGAAGAACAAGAATAAGTATAACGATGCGCACAGATTACGAATAAAGAAATTAGTGCGCGATGTACAGCGTTAGTGAAAAAGTCCGATAGAGGGCGGGGCAGCGCCAGAAGGGCGCGTTCGCAAAACGACTCCTCCAGTCCCGCCAATCGCAGCACGCAGGCCGCGAATCGCCGTGTGTCCGATCACACCTATTGCTCGCAGAACCTCCAAAAGGTTTTAACCGTCGCTTATTGTTCCTTAAAAACTTATTAACAAAATAATTTTCATAGATAGGACGTACTTTATCAACAACCCGTACATATTTAAAAAGTCATACTTATTTAAAATTACGTTTACTCTCTCGTCTCGTTGGAAGGATTACAAACCCATTCAAATCCTTTCTTGTCAATTTTCTTTTACATATTTTCAAACCCACTTCTTTAAGATCAACATTGATCTTACTGAACTTAATACGTTCACTGACACGATGGCCATATATAGATGACACTATTTTATTATCGGGTTTAGAAATTAATTGTCACTGTAATAAATGTTTACTAGGACTGAAAGATGCAGGTTAAATGAATGATAGCAATGTTAAATTTCATCGTTCTAGTTTCAGTTTCATTACAGAAATGAATTACATTTTCTGAGTGTTGTAGTGTGGCAATTAACGTATTAATAGACGTAATTAACAATTTAAACTGTTTGTTGAAATGTTAAAATTTATAAGGCGCGTTTATAACTCTGGGTCAAAATAGACCCTACTCCCGTTATTTGAGGATTAAAAGACAAATGCTGCCGGAAGCATAGAAATGATTTGTGCGTCATGTGTTCCCAGAGCTAAGAAGATTTCCTTCGTTAGAATAATTCATACCTACCTTAAATATAGTAAGGGAAGCTTATTCAATAATTACATCATTTTTGTGATGATTCAAAATAATTTCGTTATGAGAGTAAAGTGTCACAATTAATAAAATTATACCTATTGGTACATATCATTTAACATGAGATAACAAACAAAACGTTTGAAACAATTAATTATTTGAAAAACTGTTATATTTTTTACAAATAATATAAAAAATTTATTTTTATTTAGCATTTAAAAAAATAAGTTATCTTTAAATAATATGTTATTTTAATCACTTTACTCAAATAAAATAATAAACAATTTTACTTGAAGAAAAGGTTATTCAAGTAGCGGAATTAATTTTTTTAGATATGATAATTCTTGTATTTGTTCTTACTTCAATAATTGTATTATAGTAAATGTAGCATGTAACATGTAATAATTCTGAAGCAATTGACAATGTCCATATGAGATAAATAGAATTTTGTACAGTACAAATTACGTGAATAACTATTTTATCAAATAGAAGATAAAATGAAAAATTATTTGAATTTCATTCGAAATTTCTAGCTGTTCGAATAGACCAATATATGATTATTTTGAATGACTTATAACCAAATAAGACCATGCATTATCTAAACGATAATTTTTCAAATAATTCAATTTGTGACTGCACAATTTTTCACTTACACTTTCTTAGTGATACGACTAACATTGGCACAGCTTTACTCGTCTTAGTATTAAAGTTTTGCTATTTACTCCTGTCATTACGTTCGTACTCCCATTTTAATATCCTTTTTTCATCATCCGATCCCGAGAAATTATTTACCTACCCCTCCGCTCCTGACGATGCCTTAGTTCCACTTGAATCTCCCGAATTTCGTCTTTTGCTTCGAACTGCTCTATCTACTTGTACATGTTTATCCGCCATCGTATTTCCCGGTTTACCCCCTTAGCTGCATCCCTCTCCGTCTGATTAATCACCATCCCCGTTCTGCCATAAATTCGCTGCATCCACAGTGCTCTGTCTCGTTCTACCTCTCGCGCGCCGTCTGTAGCTTCACCCCCAGCTTGTTACATTAATTAAACAATATTTGCGATTAATATTTGAGATAATCATCAGCGCCTCGAAGCAGCTTCTGCTGGCTGGCGGAGGATGCGGAATATCGCGCGTGCTAATCGGGTTAGCGCTTTCGTGGGCCCTTCTGCTTCCCTTCGTACGCTTCTCGGAGCCGCTGCGTTCCCTACTACCAAACTGTACGGGATACGAAATATTGTAACCCCTTCTTCGACACATCAAACGAATCGCAACTGCTTCATTAAAGGGAGAACGAGTTCGATAAGAGATTAAGGGACGCGCAACAAAAGACGTGGAAATTTAATGAAGGTCTAGACTGTTTTAAGGAAACAGAGTTGATAACACTGATCACTAGACTGATCTTTATGCAGAAAAAATAGGATACGAAGCATCGTTACCCCTTTGTCGATGCATCAAACGAGTCGCAATTGCTCCATTAGTCCTCACACACTCTGTTTCGAGCGTTGCTCTGTCCAATATTGCCGCTGGATCATGACGATTGACGCTCTAATTTGTAACAGTAAAGAAGATATACATACAAATCATTATTTATTGACTCTATCAAAAAACGTTTGAAATTAAATTTACTGAATCCGGGACGAGGGGGGGGGGTCTCGTTCGAAAAACACAGTCCGATTTTTTGAGGCCTTATATTTTCAGAGATATAAAAGTGAATGAGTTTTCTAAGATTAAAGACCTGTAACGAAGTACCTTCAATGGACTTTGAACATCAAAACGAAGCGAAAATGTGATACAATGTTTCCGCTGAAAGTAGCGGTGACAGTTAACAAACGAACACGTTACGTTCGTGTGAAACCATAACAGGCTAATACTTCAGTAACTCTAAATCGGTATTAGTAAACAGTGGCAATCAAACACGAAAATGCAGAAATAATGCTACTTTATGCCGAGTGTTTAAAAAATGCTACAAAGCCAGAAGCTCGTTATGCGAATAAATTTCCTAATCGGAAGAATTCTTCGCGTCGTACATTTGAATTATTATTCGAAAAATTGAAAAAATCGAGTAGTTTTGCCCATAGCAAGCATTAGCGAAAAATGTGAGTTCTCGATCAATTTCACGAAAAAGCAATTCACTTTCGCTTCGTTTTAAGTTTCAAGGTCAATTGAAGGTACTTTATTACATGTTGTCGAATCCGTCTGTTTAAGGACTGCAATTTAGTAACAAAAAATATACGGTACCGTATGAAAAGCTCAAAGTCACTTTGATATCTCGGAAACTATAAGGTCTTCAAAAATCGAACTGTGTTTTTCGTATAAGCTCCTCGGATAGGGGAGATCGGGGCTAGTTGACTGACTTTTTAACATGTCTAATTTTAATAAATAAACTACTGTTATTTGGTCGAGTTGTTGAATACCAAAAGTTGTCAAATTTACCTAAGTATACAGACTTGATTTTGAAAATCGTTTCAATTAACCATAGGTTGAAGTTCTTATCACATTCATCTTGGTGAATGCAATAAGTCAAACCCCGAGTCTGGTGTTAGTTGACATACACGGCGGGATTAGTTGACTTGACATTCGTTTCTTATACATATTATTATTAGAATATACAATTATGTGCAAAAACGAATAACTTTTTAAAAATTGGTACAGACGGCTTGAATTTCTTTGAGATATTAGAAGAATTAGTTTACTAGGTATTTTATAAAAAATGAATCGAAAGTCACTATTCGTCAAAAATACGAATAAAAAAGTGATGGTCATGATTTTTAACTTTCTTATCCGTGCCTATAATGAAAATTGACAATATGCCTTTTGTAGGTCTAAGTTACATACACGCAAAAAGTTTCATCAAAATCGATTAAGGTTGATATGAGCTATATATAATCAACAACAGCAAAAATTGAAAGAAACTGCGATTTAGATCAATCCTAATCCCAAAATTCGAAGATTCTTATGATTCTTCAATGCCTATAGCTTTCTGATGCGTCAACCGATTTCGATGAAACTTATTTGTGCATATGCATAACTTACTTAGATCTACAAAAGGCATATTTTAAATTTCATTATAGTTGCAGACAAGAAAGTTAAAAATCATGACCATTACCATTTTCTTCGCAATTTTAATCAATGGTAATCTTTGATTAATTTCTTTTATAAATCACCTAATAGACTAATCGTTCTAATATCTCAAAGGAAAACTCAAGCCTTCTGAACCAATTTTAAAATAGTTATTCGTTTTATTGATCTGGGATGTGTCGTGCTGATCGGTTTTTGTTTCTTGGCGGTCCCAGTCTTGTTCGTTTTTTATTCGTCACATGTAAGCCGGAGAGACACGCGGAAGCATGTATCGCGAAATAAAGTTACCACAGTTTTTGGTTTTTCTTGTAAATTAATATTAGCCCGTAATGCACGTTCCATATAATCCTAAGAAAAGTAACTTATGAACCATCTCGTATTATATACCGCCAATAAACATAATTTTGATTTTAGTTGTAATATTTCGGTGATAAAGGCGCTTAATTCAATAATTATTTAAATAAAAATAAATTTTTAAAAATACCACGTTTTTAAAACGGTCTGAAAAGTATAAAATAATAATAAATAAATAAAAATAATTTGAAAAAAATAAAAATAAAATGTACTAAAAAGTATAAAATCATTTTTAAAAAAACGTACTAAAAAGTATAAAATAATTTGAAATAAAAACAAAAATTTGAAATTGTGAATTTTGAATAGCTGTGAAAATACTTGTAAGATTTAAAACGAAAAACGTGGGGCGCAAGATAATAGTAACGAGTGTAGGGAGTAGCAGCCGTTGAGAAAATTCACACAACAGTTTATATCATTTGCGGAGCAATAAAATTTTCATTGATTTAGGTGAACTATTCATGCATCAATTATCTATTGCATGCGCCCCACGTTTTTCGTTTTAAATCTTACAAGTATTTTCACAGCCATTCAAAATTCACAATTTCAAATTTTTGTTTTTATTTCAAATTATTTTATACTTTTTAGTCCCTTTTTAAAAAATGATTTTATAGTTTTTAGTCCATTTTATTTTTATTTTTTTCAAATTATTTTTTTTATTTATTATTATTTTATACTTTTCAGACTGTTTTAAAAACGTGGTATTTTTAAAAATTTATTTTTATTTAAATAATTATTTTCTGCTTTTTAATCTTGTGTGTGAAATTTTTCAAGAAAATATTTAACGCAAAATATGCAATGACATACCTGGTGATTTGGCGGCTTCCCTGTGAAAATCATTATTAACGAACTGCTCCTTTTTTTTGTAGACATTATTTCTGACACTTTCAAGCACAAATTTTTGTTAATTTCTAACCTCGTACACGATATTATTATTACCTATATCATACATGCTCCCCAACGTTAAAAGGCTTCCTCTCCTACTTCTTGCACGTATATTTGAATCGATTTTAAACATTTTGATGAAATTATAACAGAAAGATGTAACGGTTCTTTCACTTGGTAAAAAAAGCGATGATGTACTACCGATCGTCTATCATATACTGAACTCCGTCGGGGCGAAGTGGGTTCGTGGAGTGGGGACGAGTCAGAGTGCGTACGCGTAGTAAACTAGAGAGCGTTGTCGCGCGGAGTGGGGATCGCTGAACGCGATGACCGCGGTTTAACGGTAATAACGGTAAAAATATTTAATTGTTATTTCTCTTAAACGGATAGACTTTTTAAAAAAAAACTTTTTGAATACTGCATTGTCATCCAGTTCTGAGCCACGTTTCCAATTTCAAGTCTCTAGCTCATCGGGAAGTTAGTTTAAAATCAATTGTAAGATTTGTACCAAACAAACAAACAAACAAGAAAACGAGCTAATAAAAACGTGGTAATTACTGGGAGGAATGATTTTTTGAAAAATTGCGTGAATTATTACCGTTATGGAAATGTGAAATATTTTATGCAATTTTTATGAAAGCATATTTCATAGTAAAAGTATAAAAGTACGCAATACTGTTTCATACTGTAATCATTGTATATACTATATGTATAAATAGATGAAACATATAAAATCAATTGGAACGTTTTACGCTACAATATGTACATCTCCCAAAAGCGGACTGCTTTCATGAACAATATCACATTATGAAAATTTGTTTGAACATTACGAGCGTATTTACCCGTAGAGAATTTAGCGAATCAAACCTATTTCCTGTTAAAAATTATTAATCAACGTGAAAATAATCAAAGTAGAATCTGCATACAATAATTTATCATTTCGTATATGTATGTGATATTTGGTGTAATTCTTCCCAAAAGAAGTTTCCTATAACTCAGGACAAAATAATGAAACCTATATTATCACTTTTTTTAGCACTATTTCATAGTCATTTTTAAATAAGCTTTTCTCTTACGAACGTACTTGATTGCACTGATTTTTTACACCTGTTTCTTCAACACTGGGTCGTTACGCGTGGCTAGAGTTTAGTCTGTACTTATTATATGAGAATCTGTACTCACTATAAACCTTTTCCTAAAGTTTCATCTACTTTATTCGAAAGGATATAAAGTGGAATTCTAATCACGTGTTTTTAATTATATTTAGGCAATATTTTTGGAGACAACAGCAATTTTCTAAAACATTACTTTTTTATGATTTTTTTACGCAAATCGCAAGGCGATATCAATTTCGATCAAAAGATATAACCTCTAATACATTCCGTGAAATGCGTATTTTAAACTCCACCCTCTTTTGATCTTCACGCAATGTTAGAATGATTACGTACGAAATCGATACTGATTCCACGAGACTGTTAATTGCATATTTTGTATTTTGCATATAGCTCACATGTCAAGCACTAACGTAATTTAAAAATCATGTTTTTACGAGAAACTAATTTTAATGTGCTAAATTGTTATTACTTTGTAACAACATCGCATTAAAATGTAAAAAGTGGAACGATAAGACGTTGAATATGTATAGAGACATTAATATTATTCAGTATATCTTGTCAATATTACAATTGCTCATTTAGCCTTACAACAAAATTTAGTTTTCAATTAGGATTTATTTAGTAATACAGTCAGTGTGGAAAGTATTCGTACAGTGACAAATTGAAAGTAAAACTGTGTATATTCATGCCAGTAATAAATTTTATGATGAGGAAAGGATTAATAAATATTCTTAGATGTTTGTAGAATAAATTTTGTGTAAACAAAATTTTATTTCCCTCCAGCATTACAAAAGAATCCACAAAAATAGATGACAACCACCCATGACAATGATCTAAAGCATTCTGCATATAATACTAGGCAATGAATTTTATATAACACACCAAAATACTTGAGGACGCCACCACAATCACCAGACATTAATCCCATCGAACATCTATGGGATTACCTGGAGAAAAAAATTCGTAATCATAATATTACATCTAAAGAAAGTTTAAAAGCCGTTTTACTAGAAGAGTGGAATAAAATAGAGCCTGCTACAACGTCCAACTTACAAGGAGAAGACGCGGTCATCGGGTCTTAGATTTTGCCGAAACTTTGCATACTGGTAAATTTCGTTCTCCTGTTTACGAAAATATAGCATTATAGGCGTCGATACTTCATAATTTTTGAGATATTTACAATTTAAATTTCATTATACCTGTTAAGCCGCTAAGTACAATTTTGGTTGAAGTTTTTGTCAAGTGCCGAACGTACTAGATTCATTACCGGGAAGGCCAGTGCTCAAATCCCTTTTTCCTTTTTTCCATTTTTTTCTCTTTTTTCTGTTCAGTTTATCTATTTTAATCAATTGTATTTTGCACATGAAAAATACTCTCATAATATCTATAGGAAACGAAATATACAAATTTTATTGAAAAGGAACATGATATGAAAGAAACACTAACTTCATCAATCTTAACGTATCTCAAAAGTTGTTCAGTATCGACGCCTATAATGCTGCATCTTCATAAACAGGAGAACGAAATTTACCAATAGTATGCAAAGTTTCGAGAAAATCTGAGATCCCATTACCGCGTCTTCTCCTTGTTAGTACATTCCATGCCAAGAAGGCTCGAAGCTATTGCAAAATCAGAAGGCAGTCACACAAAATATTAAACCATTAAATATTTAGTATATTTTCATAGTTTTTTCATTTGTTATTTGACCATATGAATACGTTCTACGCGTCTGTTTCTGCACATTTGTCTGTTTCTGTTGATTCTTTTGTAATTACGCGTATTTAGAAAGTATTCGTACATCACTTATTTTGTATACTTAATAGAGATATAAACACAACATGACCTCCGAATATAACGAGTAACAAAGCTGATCAGTTTGCTCAGAGCACCCGTAGATTCTTTCGTAATGCTGAAGGGAAATCAAATTTTGTCTACACAAAATATATTCTACAAACATCTAAGAATATTTAATCCGTTTTTCCTCATAAAATTTATTACTGGCATGAATGTACATAGTTTTACTTTCAATTTGTCACTGTACAAATACTTTCCACAACGACTGTATATCGTTATGGTAAAAAGAAATATTTAACAAGGTCTATACACATATTATTATTAGTACTAGATGTATACATATTATAATAAGTTATAATTACATGAAATTCCAACCTATCCAAACTTAGTGACATAAGTACTTTCGTGTGGTAAATCTTGGGTACTCACTTTTAGTGGACTTGTAAAGTACACGTTTCGGGGCAGGTGAATCTGATTGTTAAAGTAATTAGTCGGACGTATACTAAAAATAAAAATAGTATTACATATATTAAACATATATATACAGTGAAAGAGTTAACGATATTTCAAAAACACACGAATGAAATGATAAATGCTTTTCTTCATTTGTTCTGTTCCCCATTATTTAAAAATGATAAAATTATGTAAATAGCTTAATAAAACATTTGTTTCTCAATAATTCGATCGACAAAGATGACGATTCACGTACATTACCAAAATATTTTTTCATCGCTTACGGATGATTGAGCTTTTCCTTAAATGTGCAAAACTTTCTTATTCTGTACCTTATAAAAAAGAAACATATTAATTTATATATTGATATTTGCTTTACGTGCGACTAGTTTTGTCTTCGGATTTGTTTTTATCCTCAATATGTCGTTATTAGGATCTCTCTTGTAACCGCGTTTATACTCAAATGTAACGCATTCTCTAACGAAACATAAAAAGAAATATTATAAAATAAAAGTTACACGATCCAAAATATTATATTACATTTTATAACTTACAATAACAACAGGTGTAAAATCAACATAATTTTATTTAGAAAAATACAAAATCATGGTTGCTACATACACGTGACGGTTGATAGTGGACATGTTACCACGTTACGTGCCACGTCGGTTACATATGAGTGACACGAATATCTGACCACGTACGAAAGTTAATTTTTATTGCGATACGTCTGGACAAAACACACTTGATTAGGATTTTTATAATAGAAAAGAGTGAAATAAATAAATTCGAGCTTTGTAATTTCGGTTCCATTAATTAAATTACTTCGATTTTGCGAGAATTTTTCGGTTTGATATTCAGCGATTTACGTGTTAATGAAAACCGCTTCCACGTCAAATATATGAATAGTAAATTTCTGGCCAACTGGTGGACAGTCCGCAAACAGTCTGCATACTGCTCATGTTGTCTGCGGATAGGCCGCGTACGATATACATACAGGGCGTCTCAAAAATGTTGTAAATCGTTGAAATGGGCGATTCCTGGGTTATTTAAAGTAACTTTTTCCTTTGAAAAAATGGCCACCTCGGCTTTGTTAAGGAGTTATTAACTATAAACACGGACCCATCAGAACATCGTTACAGCGGACAGATTCCGACTCGGCCAATGGTAACGTCGCGCTCAGCAGGACCTGTCGCCAAGCCGGAGTCCGTCCGCTGTGACGGTGTTCCGATTGGTGCGTGTTTTTCGTAAATAACTCCTTAACAAAACCGGAGCGGCCATTTTTGCAACGGAAAAAGTTACTATAAATAACCTCAGAAACCACCTATTTCAAATATTTACACTGAGATAGAGATAGATACACACTGATTTTTGATCGAATACTTTTTACCGGAAACGTATAAGTAAGAAAAGTTTCTTCTGTATCAATAATTCAAATGCTGTACTGTTCGTGGATGTAAAGAAGGCACCTCGAAGGAATATGGGTCTGACCGGTTGTTGGGCACACATAATTTTGCTACTGGTCAAAGTAACAATGTCGAGGAATCAAACTATGAACAAATCGGGTCTGTTCTTGCCATTGTGCCATCTCGCATACCTTCTTTTTAACCACATGAGACAGTCCATTTTGTATTAGGGTAAATGTACCTTATTTAGCCCTTACCAACTTGAATGATCACAGTGGTCAGCCTATTCTTCGCTTCCAATGTATTGCTTAATGATTGCATGTAAAAAAATTTAGAAAGAATGTATTAATATTAAAAATGTTCGACATAGCTGACTACTGGAGCAATACCCTACATCGTTATTGTAGCAAATGAGCGATACGAACATTTTATTGCAATCGGAGCGGATACTTCTGAATATGCAACCATTTTCAAACCCATCGTCATCGAAGACGCTCGTGTCGCAAGGATTAACATTGTTCTCATTGGTTTTCCAGTGCTCCTGGGTTAGCAGCAGGTTTCAGGCCAGTAGAACCACCGACATCGCTCTTCTTTTCTCCACATCTGGCGGCTCAGTTCTCTCCGCCGTTGTTTGGCAACAAAGTGGTCAGCAGCGCGCCGACATCCTTGACCTCGACGACTCCTTCGCTATGGACTTCGAGCGATCATCGGCCGGGTAGTCTGCAGGATATGTTATCCTGGTCGTCGGCTGCTTGGCCCGGCTCTGTTTGCGGGTGCTGCAAGCCGGGGACCGGTGACCTCCACAGAAGCAGCAGCCTAGCAGAGTTAAGAAGAAAGGCTCAGGAACATTCGACCGCGTCCGCACTTCTTGGTGGACTCGCAGGTTTTCCCGGAGGGCTACCCTTGCCCTTGCCTCTACCATTGCTGCCACCTTTGCTGGGACTCTCTAGGAGGCCGGAACATCATCACCATCACCTCTCTAGTATGGTGCATCAGATACAACCGACCACGAAAGAGGATCCCTAGGAGCATCCTCTGATCGGCACTCGTCTGTCGACTAGTTGAACGTTTGGCCAAAGACGACCCTTGACTCTGGGCACGTATAAGTTTCTGGACACTGACACTTTTTACTTTTACTCTCTACTCGGTTAAGGATTACAGTATTTTCGATACGGTTAGGGCTTACTGTCCCGAATCCTGGTATGAAAAACCGATCCGCAGCTTGTTTGTCGACAGCTGTTTTATTTAGAAATAACGATTTGTGAAAGGAATTATGTGTTACACAGCTACAAAATGATGGTCCCTGCAGAGTAGCGTTTCGATATATGTATATGACAAAGAGGTGGCACGATACTTATGAAAAATAAATTTCATAATATTTATGGAAAGGGTATACCTCTAAAGGAAATCGGGAACTTGATCACCGAGAAGTGTAACATATACTAATCTCGTGACAAAACATTGTGGGTTTTTTCGTGACAGTTTTCGAATTGAAATACAGTGTTGTCGCGAAGAGTGCTACAAGGCTGTATAAGATAAGCGCTGTAAAATGATTCTCCCCACCCCGGGGTTTACACATCGAGGGGCCCATTCGCTTGACTCGACCGAGAAATATAAACACGATACAAGTGATATATCCGTGAACCAATACTAATGCAATGACAAAACTTCTTTGTTTTTATTATTTTTTCATGAAACCTTTAGAAAACATTCCTGACATTTTTATGATTAACATGATGCCAAACACGATGTAATTTAGATCGTATTTACATATTTAATTGTCGATAATGAGTTTTTCGGTGCAACGAAGACAGCGAATGGAAAAGGAGAGAGGAAGATTAGAAGTCGAATAGTCGGGAAACATCAAAAGCATCTGTCGCTGAAACAAATAAATGCAATTTTAACGCTTTTTTAATTTTCTATCTTTTCCTTACGAAACTTTTGCCAAGATATTTGTGACATTTTTTTATTAAAATAAGACCAAATATATCATAACTCGGAGCATATTTGCCTATGTAAATTTGTAATTTACAAACTTATTATCGCCGATTAAACATGTAAATATGGTCCAAATTATATCGTGTTTGGTATCAGATTAATCATAAAAATGTTCCGAATGGGTTTGATAAATGTTTCATGAAAAAATACTTAAAAACAAAAAAGTTTTTTCATTGTATTAGTATTGGCTCACCGACGGGCTGGTGGCGATTGCGGTTCGATCGCTCGGCTCCACGTTGGCGGTAAAAGATAAAGGAATCTCGAGAAATCGCTGCAGTCTTCGCGACACTACTGTAACTCCAAACGCGACAGAATTTGGGTCACGTTTACTCGTTTAATGCACGATACCGTAAAACCTCGATTATCCGAACCGATGATATTTGAAATCTCCACTATTCGAATACGGGTTTTACATGGAAACAGAACAATCTAAACCGATCCATATACAACATCATTCATTATACAAATCTATAAAGACTTAATCTAGCACTGCAGCTAGGTAACTGTTCTATTATCCATGAGTACGGATAATCGAGGTTGTACTGTACCGTGAATTAAATAAATAAATGCGACTGGATTAGTATTTCCTCGTCTATACGTTGATGTCGATGTTTTGTTTACGCATTATTACTTCCTTCGTTTGAGCAAAAGATCAAAAAATAGTGTCTGAACATGGTATAACAAGTAACATTTTCAAATTATCACATTTATGAAGACATTTATTGAAGACAGATTATCATTTGTGTACCTAGTGACGGTCTTTAAAGATGCTTCATCAAAGTCGGTGTTGCTTCTTCTCTTCGGGTGTGCCCACATAACATGCACAAACGGACATGAGGTGATTCCTTATGGAAAAAAATAAGAAAAATATATAGAATAACATTTGTTTACCCAAGACTTAGTTTTCGGAAAAATCAAGTTTGAAAATTCGCTGTGCATTCACGTATGCTATTACGGCTTGGGAGATTCGGTTCGTCGGGCAGTTTGTATACAGTCGAGGACAAAATTAAGTAAACATCCTTCAAAAACTTGTAACTTTTTTTCTATTGCGCCAAACGGCTTGAGTTTTTCCAGATATTCAAAGCATTAGTTTACTAGATAATGTACAAAGAAAATTAAGTAAAAATTACCATTGATCAAAATTGAGAATAAAAAAGTGAAGGTCACAATTTTTAACTTTTTTATCTGTGCCTATAATGAAAATATGCTATTTGTAGATCTAAGTTATATGCATGCACAAAGTTTCATCAAAATCGATTAAGGTTGTTATGAAGTATATATAATTAACAATAGCAAAAATTGAGAGAAACTGCTAATTAAATCAATCGTAAATCTAAAATTCAAATATTCTTACATACTTCAAGCACGCGTGTGCTATCTTTAATTTCTCATGTTATAAATATGGCAGTGTGAAAATTCTGAATACTGCGTGTAGAATAGCTTCTACAAATATATAAAAACAGCTTAGATTGGCATTATATCAATGAGTTCTCTGGGTAGAAATTTAAATACACAAATGGACACAGACAATATGACAGCACACTTAAATTACGTTTACATTTTCTTGAGTATTTTACGAAATTTCAGGTAAGTAACGCGTTCAAGTAGTGATCACTGCTTTTTAAATTTTATATTTTCATAACCGGCCGTGGTAAATGTTGAGTGCTGTAAAATAAACAAAATCCTTGCTTTTTTTTTCATTATAGGCACAGATAAAAAAGGTAAAAATCGTGACCTTTATTTTCTTCTTTGGAACTCCGAGCAATAGCAATTTTAAAAAAGATGTTCAAACGTAGTACATTGTAAATTAAATCCTTCTAGCATCTCAAAAAACAAGTCGATTGGTCCACTTTTTTAAAAAGTTATTAGTTTTTAACGGGTTCCCGCTGAATTTTGTCTCCGACTGCGTGTATAACACATGTATATCGTATTTTTAAACAATCTTTACACGGTATTTTAAATCTATTGAGTTGGAGGAAAAAGGCAAAAAAATTATTAATACACAGAATTGTATTTTATCAATTATAGAATATGCTGAAAGTGATTGCCTCGCTGTCATATGCATAGCTATGTCCGTGTAATTACAGATGCATAAATTCCCGGTGACGTGTTTTAATTTTTCAAGTTTCTAAAAGCGTAATTAATAATTTGTGTTAGTTGGTCGGCCAGTAACAACCATTTCGTCGCTATGTAACATCTAATTAGGACATAGCCTTACAGTCAACAATCTATCATATTAATAAGAGTTTAAATGGCAACAGCAAATTACAAGACTAGGTTTCAAAATCAATGAAAATGTGAAGCGTCATTTTATAAAAACGCAATACTGATTAATTTTGTCATTATACTGTCAAACGAATCAAAGTAATGCTTCTCAAAGCTCTTGTATCACAATTGCTGACAAGACATTTTTGTGAAGAATTATTAAATATATTAATTAATTTATGCCCGTACTACATTACATTAAATTTATTGTATTCTATATATAGTATATCGAAATTTCAATGAATGCAATCGTGTAATTTATATGGACAAGCAAAAACCAGCCACTTCGACTGTTCCATGCATTTACAGTTAATGAGACCTAGTCTCATACTTTTTAGCCGGCACTGTATATGATCCCTCTTACAGCGAATGTGTTAATTGATTTCGAAATGTGTTGTACTGTTGGACGTGCATGTTTGAGTTAATGACGCAGTTGTTGAAAAATTGTTTATTTAGAAATTTTAACCGAGATATTCCGGATATGAATTTGATTTTCCGTTTCCCCCATTACAGGTGCACTCTACCTTTTCTTTACCGAAACAAAAAAATATTACAAATGGTTACATTGAAATTGACAAGTAATATGTACATGAGAAAAGAATTTCTTTGAATTATTTATAGTAAGAGTATCTAACCGTGTTAAGAATACTGTGCTTTGCAACGCAAAGTGTTGTAGAATTTTGAGCTACTTTCATTTTTTGAACATAAAGCTGTGTCCCCGCTGAAGCATCGTCGAGCAACTTTTTGTTGCCTCTTCATGCCTTCTTCTACTTTTATTCGGTAAAAGAAGAGGGGCGACAAAAAATTGCTCGATGTTGCATCGGTGTGGATACAGCTTCACAGGTTTATTCACTTTAATGCCAAATAATAATCTTGTAGGATAATCAAACTTCTGAACAAAAGTACACAGAATAAAATGATGTATTTGAACTGAAATTGTTTAACAACTCAATCAAAACGCGACGTAGATCAAAATTTTGTTATAAAGATGTTACAATACAATTTTCTTCAAAACTTCAACTACAATAATTGCCTAATTACTTTTTAATTATAGAACAAAAATTCAAAATTATCCACAAACTTCTGTTCAACAAGAAATTATTTACATACAAACATACGAATAAACGTTATGAATACATCATTAGTAATCTTGACAATGAGTACAATCTTTCATTCTCTATATTTGAAAGCATTTTCAATTTGCATTTAAATAAAGCATACAATAATGCAATAGAAGTCACGTCAATATTCTGTAAAAACATACGAAACTCAGCAATCTGTTATAAATTCGACATATTAAAGTATTAAAGCATTCGTCAGCACAGGTGCAAGTATAATAATTTCGTTCTTTGTCAGATCAAACCGAAGACGAATCGTCGATCGCGAAGGACCAATACGTGCCTGTTGTGCTCTATACTTAACTATTCGACAGGCAAAGTCTATGTTCATGTCTGTGAAACAGCATTCGAATATCCGTGATTGCTACTCAAATAACTCAAGGGAAAGAACGGTCAGGCTTCAATATTAATAGATATTAATTGCTGTCCATTTATACGAAATGAATATTCCTACCAGTACGAAATTGCAGATGAAACGATAATTGAAATTAAACACAGCACGCTCCACAAGTTATCGATAGATTGCGAATTTTTATGCAGTTGCAGCCTCCAAAGATTTTCAAAAAGGAATAAACAAAAAACTTTCCTCCTTTTCTGTATTATTTTTAATTAAGATTTTCATAAAAAATTCGCAATTCCGTTATTATTTTTAGACATAACTCCACGAATTATATCTTGAAAGATATTTTTTCAAGTTTATATGAAAACTAACATTTCTGAGTTTCGTCTAAATTTGATGGATTGTTAAAGCATTTATTTCCGAAAGAAATGAATTCGAACGGTTAGTAATATTTTGATAGTATATTAATTATTTCATCATACAAATGTTTTCTTATCAAAGTTACCGAGATTCTTACCAAATATATTACAACATTATGTTAAATCGCTTCTTCTATTCCTGTTTTAGAAACATTTCACGTATGTTTTGTTAATATTAATTCATATTTTTAAAATAATTTCTAAGTTAACGTACAGTAGATAATCTTCTTTCGTGAAAGCAAAATTGTTTCGTAACAGCTAAAAGTTATTTATAAGTAGACTGCAGATTAGAACTTACATAAATTTTGGATTTTTTAAATTTTTTAAGCCGAAATGTTTAAAAGTTTCAAACAGTAATGTAATGAATTTCCTAGGAATATAATGAAATTCTGAATACAGAAAGAAATTTTATCTCAATTCCATTCCAGAAATGTTAACCTCTTAAAGCCTATATCCGCATAAATATCTGCAGTCTATTATATAACGGTTTCATCGAAGCTCAGTTTCTATTCAAATATAAAATGGAAACGTTTATTTTCGTACAAGGATGAAGTGTTTTGAATTCAATTGAAAGACAAAGATTCAATACGCCATTATACAATAAGACCAGTTGAGTGCAGAGGATAATTTATATTGTAATAGAATAATTTATATTATCACCCTTAAATCGAGTCTACCACAATTTTCTTGAATTATATGATTACTCTATCATATTATTCAAATAATACGGATATCCGTATTATCCAAGTAACACGGATGTCCGCTTCAATCGCGCGATGCAAGCACGCGCTAACAGGAATAATATTTCTATAAGTGAAAATTGATTTTTCAATGTCAAGACGTCATTGTCGAACCAAATTGTTTTGTGGATATTCGAATGCGCGAATTTATCAATATATGTGATCCTGAAATAGGTACCTGGAACTTGGAGAATTCTTGTAGCGAGACTAGACTACATTATTATTATTATAAATACAAACTAACGACAGAAGTTCGAATAATCTTCTCAATTTAGAAGATTTGTGTAATATTTATAAAGATTAAAATTCAAATTGAAGCTAAATCTCTACAGACTGTATTAAAAATATCAAAGTGATTTTCCTATTGCGATTCGTATTACCATTAAATTGAATAATCAAATTAACTTGAAGAATAGAATAATGATTTTCCACTTTGTACTGATTAATTTACCAAATTTAAGTTTACATAAAATTTTAAAAATTGTTAAAACTTACAAAAATGATCAACTTTCTTTACAAAGTAAACATATTCTTTTTATTTAATATCTATATTACCACTGTTAAAGGTGCACATTACTGTACATAAATTTAAATTTTTTTAATTCTTTCAAATTATGAATTCGAATTCCTTCTTAATTATTTTTAATTACTAAATTCTGCAAATTGGGTAATACCAATAATAACTGGCCATACTGTCGAACAGAAAATTAAGAAGTGCTGTAATTTTATTAATCTTTTGTATCATAGATTTCTTAGAAATCTTTTGAAAAATTGTGATAAGTATAATATTTAATCATTAGAAAATGAATCGTATGATCAAAATAAAAGTGTTGCAAATATATGTAACATTGTAAAAAACTATTAATTTACAAACTAACATAACAATTTCCTAAATGCGTTATTTATTGCATTGGTCGTATCGTTTAATAGCGATTGGAATATGTAAATATAAGAATATTTTAAAAATTCCTGAATATAAATAGTTGTAACTTTTAATAATTTCACGTCATACGATTATGTTTCTAATTTACGATTTAAAAAATTTTGCTTGTGAAGCAGTGACCGAAATCATGAATGCTTCCAGAATTATTACTTAACCACCAAACTTAATTCGTTAGAAATTTATACGTACGTTATTTACAAAATTACTGTAACAAATAATATGAAATTGTCAAGAACGAAACAGAATGTTACATATGTTGAACAAGTTCAATCGTTTAATGAAAAAGTGCTAAGGAATCTCCAGTTTCCAATGCCTGGTTGAAAAATCAAGAGTATTGAGCGTTTACGATCACACTAAACGATCCAACGAGATCATTCTTTAACTAATGATTAACCATGTGCCGACGGCTTTTCGTACATGCCTTACGAAACAATTGTCAACGATTTAACGAATGAGATTTAACGAAAGTCAAGGGGGAACTACTTGTGCGAGCACCATTAAAATTGTAGAATTCGTATCGAGCGTGTAGAAACTATCCAGCCGAAGAACAATGTGTACGAGAACCCTGCGAACGATTGTACAGATTCATTATAGTGAAACCAGTTCAATATCCCCCTCAGCTATGCTAATATCGTAACGGTAACAATCATTTCGTTTGCGTTGCGATACGACTACCGTTGTTCTTCAGAATCACGAAAGGGAGACACGATGACGGAGGACACGTAGATAACTAGTAGAGACCTGTATATTACATCCCGGTGAATTTTCAGTGCTAATCAAGGATAATCTAATAACAGTATGTTACAGACTAGCGACTATTATGTAGCCTCAACTTATGTGGGTAGTGAATTATCGAATAAACTTGTTCTCTCGTGATAAAAACGTGTCTGGTATTTCTCTACTTCTCGCCTCTTTCTTCCTATCCCAAAATGACATTGAATGCACACGTAATTTTCTGTTTTACTAGAAACAGGTATTTTAAACAACGGAACTGTAGATTATTCTAATAAGTAAACTATAAGAAATTCTTAAGTAACCAAAATGAAGTTGTAATCATTTATTTTAGTTTCACTGGAAACATGATACAGGGTGGACCACGAAGCGTCATCACTTTAGATTAGCGGTTAGATCGGAAGTTTTTTTACCTAAAATAACATGGTTCAAGGAGACATTTAAGGTGACTGTACCAATTTTTTGTCAACATTTTTTTCCAGAGTTATTATGGTCATCTTCAGTTTTTTGGGCGTAAACCTACCATTTTTTGACACCCACCTTGCAGTGGATTCTAAGACGAATTCGGCAAGCATCATAACACATATTTTTTTCTGAATCTAAAAAGACTGAAGAAAACTCAGTTAGAAGAATTTAGGAAGATTTTATTAAAGAGAAAGAACAAGCCATACTGTTGTACACTTTCCAGAGCTGTTGATATATTATTATTGGTCATTATTCACTTGATCGCGTACTGCTTGTAAACATTTCGTTCTGTACCTTGGAACACATTCAATAATATTGAACATGAACTGTTAGTAGTCAATAAAATCAAGATGCACTTGATCTACGGAGAGTGCGGGCGTCATAGAAAGAACTAAGAAAGAACTAAGCAGTCATTTTTTAATCGCTTATGTGAGTGAATTGCTGCTAGTGGACACCATTTTCAACATTGCTTCAATTAAGGTAAATGATATTTTTTAATTGTTTCTTTCGTTTAGATCAGTGGTAGTCAACTTGGTCCCTACCGGCCACTAGTGGGCATTCCAGCTTTCATGGTGGGCAGTAGGGATTTTATCCGATACTGAAGCACTTTACTTTTTTTAATTTCATAGACTTTTTAAAACCATTGAAATGGAAAACTTTCCATTAGGTTTTCATAAAATTCTTTAGTGTTTATATTTTATAAGGCATCACAAATTAAAACGCAAAATAATGCAATCCTACCACGTAGTTTCGGGGCAAATACGTCATCATTATGAAGCTTCTACTACTAACAGAGATACAAAAGTGGGCGGTATGTTTAAAAAGGTTGACTACCCCTGGTTTAGATGAAGAAGTTTTGTAGGTTTACCTACAAAAAAGTGAAGGTGACCATAATAACTCTGGAAAAGAATGGTTGACAAAAATCTGGTACAATCATGTTGAAGTTTTCCTTGAATCATGTTATTTTAGCTAAAAAAGCTTCCGATCGGACCGCTAACAGCAGAATAATCTAAACTGATCACGCTTCGTGGTCCACCCTCTATATATAATAGAAATATACTTTCTGAAATTCGCAGTGATTTCTTAATACTAAAATGATATACATTGCGTCGAATATAACTTTTCATATCACTCCTCAACAAAAGTGCCATAATATATTAAAACATAATTATGAATATTATAGTAAATAAAATGTTCCGAATTTCAGAGGAACTAATTTTAAATTTGGTGTAAAATATTAAGTTACTATATAATTGAAATATGAACGATTGCATTATAGAATATTAATCTTGTAATAATTGTTTGTATTACATCTTTCAGCTTCTCACAACATTTACATAGAATATACAAAAGTTACTTACATACATAGAATGATTATAAAACTACACAATTACTTATATTTTCTTCAACAATTACATTAACATGGGACAAAGTAGATTTCATTTCTGTATTAGCGTTTGTTCATGTTGTAACCCAAGTGACAATAAAAATTTTTATTAAATCAGTGTATCTTTTGTTATTACTATTAAATGTGACCGGTAACATGCTAAATTGTAATGTTCTTAAATTATTATTTTTTAATTAATCTCTGTTAGACTTTCATTATTTACTTCGAAAAATGTTTTTATTATACATATATAAGTTATTTAATTTTACTTCTTTTTAACAGTTTCATTTTTTTCTTCAAAAAGTTTTAATTTATTTCTCTCCGTAATATGTATAACGTAAATCGTGTTAAAGAAATGATTTTCCACTTAGATTACCGTCAGCTTTATGACACGTCTCACTTGCTATAACCAAACTCTTTGTAGTACACCCGGTATACATATGTATGTTGCAAAGGATCAGGTGTTCACTTAAGGGATCCCTTGAATCAACTCAGTGATCAAAGGCTATGGTGAACCTATCAGAGAGATTTACTGGATTACTAACATCTAATAGCAATTGAGCGTTGAATTGCATGCGGTGAACAAAGGACAGGATTGATCGCCAGCATGTGCTCCTTGATATATTCGTAATTAATTTGAAACGCAGCAAGCACAGCCTCCGACAATTTTCGATTGATCAAATAGACTACAGTGCTTTCGACTATAATTTATTTTTGTTAGTAATGTTACTATTATTTAAGTATTTGAACGCTAAAAATCACATTCTCGAGAAATTGTCGATATTTAAACTATGACAACTTCGTTCAAGAAAATAATACATCAATATACCTCGACTCATTTTCAAGCTTGAAGCTTCTACTTTTGGTGCACATCGCATATATTATTGCATAATACAGCGGTTGGGAAACTGAATACTCTTTTTCGGTCGAAGATGTTTCAAATTGATACGTTTATAAAAGCAAGGAACAATTTTGATCGTTACTGAAACCACCACAGATTTGAAGATTCAAGCTTTCCCTTTTCAACGACTTCTTAAAATTTGATGTCCGATTTTTATAATCAATTTATTGAGCATTGAATAGAAGGTGTATCGTCAATTTTAAGATAAGATAAGGTAAATACATCGGGAAGACTTTATATGACCACACTTGTTCCTCATTTTTGTTTTATAAAACAAACAACAAAAATCGTAGATCAAATTTTCAGCAGTCATTGTAAAGGGGAAGATTCAATCTTCAAACCTGTAATAAATTCATTCGGAAAAAATGTTTTGATGCTTTCAAACACGATCGAATTCGTAGCATTTTCAACCAAAAACGTGTCCTCAGTTTTTTACCCGCTATATCATTCACAAAAATCCTAGGAGAAAATAAATGATGGTCTACGAAAGCAGCGACTTCGAGCCTTAAAATGAGCTTAAATATTGTATAATTTTTTTTTAAGGAAATGATCACAGTTGAAATATTGATAATTTCTCGAGAGTTGGAAATTTAGTGTTTCAATCCATTTTGGATCCACTGTATTATAAAGTTGTAAAACAAAAAGAAAAGAAGAAGAAAAATATAATATAAAAAGAAAAGTAATGAGATATATTTTTCTATTTCATATTCTTTACTGCCCACCTAAGACCTATATCTCTAAAATATGGCATTATACATGAAACATAACATATTTATTTAATGCAAAAATGGGTGAAGTATTATTCAACGATCTTTTATGCAACTAGTTCTGAGGACCATACAATAAATTATTATCAAATCCAATGTGACCAGGGATACTATTTATCATTTAACCTATTATTCGTGTAAGCTTTTGTTAATAAGTTTTTGTATATATTCAAAGCAAATATGTTCCTGGAACGATAATAAACATGTTGCTGAGAACACTTGTTGTTGATAATAAATCATATTTTACACCAGTGTCAATGTCATATTCGAGACGTCTTTGTATATATGTCAAGAGGTTTGTACAAAATCACATTTTAACTGGAGAAGACGAGTTAATACGTCAGTCATGTCCGCTATCAGTTTTCAAGTATTTTACTTTCTTTTTAATGCACCAACTAAGTCATTCAATTTATTGCGTCAGAAGATCCATACCAATATTAACTACATCGTATTTATATTGATTGCGACAAAACTTTTGTTACTTCAATTTTATTTGTCTCGTTAAATCTCCTCAAATATTCACGATTGAATTGTTACTCGGTTGAAGGATTAACAAACTTAGTCTCTAGAGTTCGGTCGGCCATCTTCAACTTTAAAACATTGTAAAAATATTAAAAGAATTACCCCATCCGAAGTCAATGATCAGTAGTTGTATAGAATGCTAAACGCGTTACCAGTGGGCTCTGATCGCATCAGTTATCCTTCAAACCAGCTTCCGCTAAGCAATCCCAGTAACAACGCCACAGTAAAATTTACTTAGTTTTAAACAAAGCGTGGTTCTAAAAACGAAGACATGTTGGCAGTATGCAGCTGGAAGAGGACAGTAGTCTAGGTGGGCCGGTGGGCGCGGAAGAAGAGAAGAGGAAGACCGCATCGAGAGAAACGTCCGCTGGGGGTAGCGGCAGAGCGGAAGGGGTTGTTGGCAATCAATGCTCCTCATAAGAAAAGCTCGCCCTCTCTTATGGGATCAACCCTACTCTAAAGTATATACGCGGTGAGGTCTGTATCTACAAAAAGGAGGAGAGGCTCGAGAGGAATGTGTGGCAAGGAGGGGATAAAGACGAAGATGGGGAAAAGTGGGTGGAAAGGAATGGAAAGGGGTAGGAGGAGAAGACGGCGACGTCAAGTGGCGATAAAGAGCGAGGAGCCGGTTGATAGGTTGGAGCAAGAGGGAAGAAAAGAAATCTATTTCAGGAAGGGGACGTAATAGAAGAAGATGAAAGAGGATAGCAGGCCAAAGAGGGGAAAATCTGTTTGCAGGGGATAGAGATAGAGGACATGGGGTGATAGTAACCAGAATGAGGACTCCATTGGTGGGAGAAAGAGGGATTCAACGAGGTGGAAGACGGAGAGAGCAATGATACGACGGCGAGGGGGTTGTTCCTGGCTCGACCAACCAGAGGCAAGACGCCATTGATCGGCACGTGGCTCCGGGTTGGT
This sequence comes from Sphecodes monilicornis, assembly GCA_913789915.3. Classification (NCBI taxonomy): domain Eukaryota; kingdom Metazoa; phylum Arthropoda; class Insecta; order Hymenoptera; family Halictidae; genus Sphecodes; species Sphecodes monilicornis. Next base: position 19,209,633 of record OU565297.1, on the reverse strand, counting down.
TCAACGGTTCCTACGAGGGTGGTGGGTGCAGCTTCTGCTCTTCTCTCGGCTGATGCCACCGGTTCCAGTAGAACCTGCTGAAAGAGGACGAGGAGAAGCCGGTCTGGTGGGGGCGGAGACGCGTTCTGCACACTCCGTTACACTTACTGGTAAACCGTATTAATCAACGACATCATGGTTTATCCCCCACTCCTTGGCATCCATCTACCTCAACCTACTATCTCTCTGCCCTCTCCCCCCTCCCCGCAGACTCCATCGCGATCTATAGCGAAACGTACACTGACATAGCCTTACAGCACCCTTACCGTCTCGGATGCGGACGAGGATGCTGGTGGGTTGTTGCGGGGGCGGAGAAAAGGGTGAGACAGGGATGAAAGATAGCGGAAAGGGTGTGTGTGTGTGAGAGAGAGAGAGAGAGAGAGAGAGAGAGAGAGAGAGAAAGAGAGAGATGAAAGTGGCGTAAAGACGTGTATGCCAAAGAAGTACGGAACGAATGGGGAAGAAAAGTGGAGGAAAGAGGTCTACACAGCGAATGGGACGGATTGATTGTGAGAAACGGGAGTGGAGGAGAGAAGACTGGAAAGAAACGCGGGAGGAAAATGGGAGGGAAGCACGGGGGCGCTCGTAAGTAACGATAGAACGAGGAATGATACAATGGAACGAGTTTAAGACGAGACTGAAGAGAAAATACGAGCGGGGGTGGTCAGGTTTACGGGGGTTAAAACGAGTAAAGAAAATTCAAAGATAAATTCGCGAAATACGGCTGAGAAATAAGCGATGGAGAGGAAGGAAACTGACAATGAAGGGAAACGAAGGATCCGTAATTCTATTTGACTACGCACGGCTAGCGGAAGAAGTTGATGCTTTCGAAAGATCGCGACTGGCGGGAATCAGGAACCGGTGAAATAAAGAATTATTTTATGCTTAACGAGTCATTGAGTGACTTTGTGAATACTCGTTACTTTACGAGCGTGCTCTTTTTATCTTTATGTTCTTTCTTGTTCTACGGACAAAACCTATTTATATCGGTCCTATTCTGCGTGTGCTATTTTCACACAAAAGACTTTTTGTTTAACACTACCCGAAATAAAATGTGCGACAATTTAATGTGAGTATAAAGAATAGAATTATAAATAAAACATTAATATTTTTCTTTAAGTATGTTATTAACAAACAGAGAAGTGGAAAATTAGTGTCTAACTTGTTTTGTATATCTCACGGACATATAATTCATCATGTAAATAGATATACTACTATACAAGAAAGTTTGAAAAACAAAACGAGCCAAAGTGATTTAAATAATCTTTAGTCATACGAATCACTTATTACACAGTACATAAACGAAAATAGTGTATTTTTCTGCTTACACTCTACATGGCGGTTCAAGCTACACTTCAAATATACAACTTATACGGAATTCATTTATACAAATAAATTGAAAAATCTATTATAAAAACATTCACATATTAAAAATGAAGTATAATATGTTTTACGAGTATTTGTCATAAAAGTAGACATATTAGACTTTTTGTGAGATAAAACATGTGGAAATTGAAATATCCCTCTTATTTAGCTTATTCGAAGTATTTTAACATATTTGAATGCTTCCTAAAAATCTTAAAAGTACCTATAATATTTATATTATATTATAGTATGTAGTATACTACAAAATATTCTACAGATTTTGTACTCCAAATTCACCCTTTTGTAAATCATATTCAACTTTTTCAAACCAAATACACTCTTTTCCATACCAAGTTCACCCTTTTGCAAATCAAATTCATCGTTTTTTCAAATCAAGATTTTCTACAAATTGGTTTCCTTAAATTATTGTAATAAAAATAAAATTTATTGCTCCGAAATTCAACATTTTTTTGCGTATAAGATTCAATGCTTATGTAACATAAAATGCTTATTTAGTAATATACAGGTCTCGCCAGATATTACCACCTTGATTTACGTCATTATTATTACTCGCAGCGAAAACGGTATTAATGGCGAATAAACGGTTTCAAAAGATGCACATACTGGTTTTATTAGTTTTTTTGTAACTGTACGCATGAAAAACTTATGAAGGTCAACTTTGTTTTTTAAATGGAACCATACAATTTTTTATGTGCCAATCGATGCAACTTTTTATTCACTATAAAAAAGGTATTCATGCATGTTACGTATGTTGAAAAACGATTAGTTTAGGAGTTACTTTAATTTAAATATTGCTAAGAAACCTCGGATAAAGAATAAAGTTTACTTAGGAGCTCCGACTACTTTGCTATACGAAAGAACGTATCATAAACGAACGTCGTTAAATATCGCCCGACATGTTACAAGTTGTGAGACAATCGCTATTCTATCGGTTTCAAAAATGTCGAGATGTAAATGAACATCTTCTAAAAAGCTGCGCATCGAGACATAAAAAAATATACAGTTCCATTTAAAAAATCAAAGTTGACCTTCCTGAGTCCTTCACGCGTCTATTTACCAAAAAAAAAAACTAATAATACCAATATGCGCATCTCTTGAAACCATTTAATTTCCTTCAAAACTTTTCCCGCGGCGAATAATAATAATGACGTAAAGCAAGGTGTTAATATCTGGTGAGATACCCTGTACACATTACTTTATGTATTGACAATGGTTCTCCTATCACTGCTTGAGGTAATTTCATGTACACATCTATTTATGTAATCATTATGACAATCTGTGGGGGTAATCATTGCAACAGAATATGTAACAAGTCAGCAGGATTCGTATAACCGTAATTTCACTTTCGAGTTACCAACGAGGTGAATTTGATTTGCAAAAGGGTGAATTTGGTCTGTGTAAGCGTGAATTTGAATTATAAAAAGGTGAATTTGATCTCTGCAAGGGTGCATATGGAATGCGAAACCTGTATACATTTGTTGATACATTAAAATATGTGTCACTTTTATTGTGGTCAGATGTTTTAATTTATTTCTATCACGTACATATATTCTGCAATATTTTCCAGTTGTAATAAAGATGAGATTTATTAAAGTAAGAATACGAAGAATAAAATAGGGACACAAGGTTTCCAGAGAACATAAAAATTGCTTTTCAATAATTAATATTACAATTTTTTATTTACATCATAACTTATAGAAGAAATTATTTAATACAATTTTATAAGTTGTGGATATTTTTCTTCAAATTTATCTAAAAATTTCTTCAGTATTATGCATGATAATGTGAAAAGTCATAGTTTCGTTATTAGTCTGGGAATAGTATACCTTTACAATAAAATAAAAAATCTCAATGAAGATGTAGTAGATCGTTTAATTTTTTTATAACCATCAGAAAATTTGTATACAAAGTATCAGTCTTTATTAAATTCTTATTCATAAATAATGAATAAGAATTATTCATAAAAAAAACAAATCCCGAAGTCTTCAAAAATGTTTGTGATAATCTCACTTTTTAAGCCCATCATTAATAAAAGGAATGTGGAAGAAGCAACAACGTAAGTACTTTATTGCTACATTGTAAAAAAGAAAACAGGAAATAGTGTAAAAATGAGGCGCCAAGTCACTTTGGCGAAGAATGACATGTACTTAACGATGTCTCTTGATAGCCATTATGTGACAAGTTGGGATTTAACCACCCCATAGCTATCATTGTGTACAGTCAACGAAAAATCCGATTGATTCTCTAGCATCCTCCTCCTGTCGCGTCCCTAAGGAGTCCAACATGGTCGATATCGCCCCACTTTGTTAACAGTTCAAGTGCAATAGAATGAAGCAGATTACACATGAATTTATCATTAAAACTCAAACTAACAATAACTTTCTACAATTTCGATTTTGAATTAAAAAAAGTCGCGTTAACCCTTGTACGTTCATCAGAAATAGTTGTATAGGAGATATACAAATAATACTGCACCCATTTTTGCTATATACTTCAAATCACCAAATTATATTTCATTTATAATAATATATGTTGAAGAAATACCTCTTATAGTATAAACAAACAAAAATTACATGTTTTACAGTGTCCAAAAAGGGAAAATGTGTGAATAACTGGCGACGGAACGATACGATTAACGAAATAATGCATTCAAAAGTAATGTCAAAAGCGAATATTGTAGCTATATAACATTATAAATAATTATATATACTATTATAATTATAACATTTGAATTTTCTAAACTTAACTATAGAGGTACAATTAAGTATTAATTCTTCTACCTCTCACACAAATTTCATTAACAATTTCATCTCTTGAAATTAGGGAATCCACATTATTATCAATAGTTACCCCATATACCGCAGTCGCTATTAAAACACAAGGACGAATCAAAATTGATTCGCCGTCGGCTGAACGGAGGTCGGTTAACCGACTAATTCATATGAAACATGTATCAGCCCCGAGAATAGATCCGAAAGCGAAAGGGAATTCCAGGATTCGGTGTTACGGAGGATCGACCCTCGATGTGGAATTCCTAAGAAGAAGAGGAGGAAATTTCGCTCGGTGTAACCGTCTTGCAAACTTCAATTTTCCTCGTTACACGCCCCACTCCAGTTATCCGTGTCCCACCCCCGGTTTCGACGGCGATTATTCCAGGACGACGTTCATATTAATCACGATCCGGGTATACGCGATGAGCTTGCGAATCAGGACATAGTAACTGATTTTAGAGCATCGGGAGGATCCAGGGACGTCGAGGTCGAGAGGTGGCGCGGCACCCTGATGCCGGTAGACAGTGATTAATACGGTAGACGTCGTCTGGCGTCTTCTTCCCCGTTGTAGAGGAGCTGGGTTCGCTTTGCGTGGGTGGGCGAGCCCACGAGAGCGTTTTCAGCTGAGCTCCTCTCGAGCGTACTCCGCGGTAAAAGGTTTTACGAAATTCATTGTCAGGCAATTTGCATGTCAAAGCCGCTCGAGAGCACGCTCTACGACCTGCCAGTTAGACGGGGGAGTCTGTCTCTACTTCTCCTTCGGCCGGGCGGCTACCCCGCTCCCGCCCCTCTGCTACATAGCTGATGGAATTATTGGAAAAATGAGGCCACTGAGCGGCCATCGCGACGCCTCCACCAATACAACTGTTTGTCAACCGGATCGCAGTGTGGCGTTTCAAATAGAATCGAAAGCTTGGACAGGCTGACACGATTCGTGCGCCGGACTCCCCTTCTGTGATCGGTGCGACATGACGCCTTCTTTTAGTGGCGCGTTCACTGCCCATACGTGGTTTACAACCCTTGGCTATTAACACCCTTGCCTTATAATTTCTTTCACAACTCCCATAATTAGAATTACAGCAATGTCTCGATAGAAGTAAATACTTCGAGACCGAAATGTCGTTTATTTGATGGATAGTCGGTATTACTTGATCTGTTACGGCTAACACCAAACGTACACCACGCGACAAAACAATAAAGCATACAATGACTCACAAAAATATTCGGATACCACATCTTACATTTCAGAACACATTTTTAACAATATTTGATAGTTATAGTTGGTATCCAAAACCTATGGTAGGATTAAATGCAAATGGGTCAAGTTACCAATGAATGAACATTTTCTAATAAATGGACAGAGGTGAGTGAACAAAATAATATTTGTGGAGAAAATGAGATTTTCAATGCACTTTATTCGTGACAACTGTTATAATCCGTAGGAAAATAAGTTACACTACATCCTTTGAAAATTATGAACATAGTTGTAATTCTATATTATTAAATATTAAAGTAAACGAAGTAATATACGTATGATCTATAGTATTTCAGTACTTATATCCGAACAAAAAAGATTGATTAAGTGATATCAACGATACATACTAATAAATTTAGTCTACGGTGTAAGCCAAGTGACACTTATTTGTTAGAGATAATCATTAAGGTATTAATTTTACAAATAAGTAAGAAAAATCTTCCATTTTGAGAAAGTGGCTTCATAAACAATATTTAGAAATTATCGAGCTGTACTCACTACAAGCGGACTCTTATGCAAAATAACAATTTGGTTGCAACAAATTAATTTTTTAATTGTCTATACTGAAATTAGACTATGTTCAACATCGAGTATGACTAAAATAAATTATATTTCATATAATTTCGCTTAAAACTCGTTATATATTCTAAATTAATAAAGATTTAAAACAGCTAGAATATTCAAATAATAGGATTATTTCTAGATTAAATTATTACGATTAGAACGTCTGTATGCCTGTAAGTGTATTATTCGTTTAAAGGTTATAATAACAATTTCAAATGTTAGCATCGTACGACTGAACTTGTATTTAATGATTTTTAATATATAATAGTATATTACTATTTTCAGTTTTAATATGTATTAATTAGTTATATTAGCTCCATTTATTGTAAATTTCATAGTGTTATTTACAAACCGCAAACTTTATAAAATGTCAAGCAGCAATAACTAAAATATGGTGACATAAACACGTCATATAATTTAATCATTCTGATTTTAGTTTTATCGAATGATATGGATGATGGCAAGAATATGAATCTTATTTCTACATTGCCTAAACAAGTTAGGTTGTATGTTATTCTAAATATATATACTTTTAGTGATAAAAAATTTGCAAACACATATACTGATCATAAGAAAATCCTGTTGTATACTTCTTTTTTGTAATTAATTTCCTCCGAATTCACCAACAATCTTATGAAAGCCTCTCGCCTGACACATTCATCCCACGAATACCGTAATGTGAAAAGAATTTTGCTAATTAGCCCGATGCTGCTTGAAAGTTATTACGTCCATTCAATTTTTTATTGTACTGTAAAGCTTTTGCGCGTATGATAGGCCCCGATATAGGCTCTCAAAACCATGCCAAGAATTGTATTGTTAGCAGATTTCATACTTTTTCGTGTGCACTGTGATGAATCCTCGCTAAAATTCACAATTTCACACTTTCGTTTTTTTATGTCGCAACCTATTGATTTTTCGATCCCGTAAGACGCTGCTATTTCGGTTATAATTTCATCACTATACAAGGTGAGGCAATTAAAACAGGACACCTGAATAACTCGCTTGTTTTCGGAGATAGAAGAAAATGCTTCAGACCAAACTTATTTGGTATCGGAGGACTAATAATCTGATGTTACTAGTTTTTTGATAGGTGGAGTTTCTTTAAGTGAGACACTACATTCATTTTTTTTCATTTACATTCCGATAGAGTGTTTCAAGACGACTAGAATGACTTATTATTGAGGTCATTCAAGTTTCAATAAATTGTCTCAAAGCACTCTTCGAATACTTTTGTGTGTTCTCTGGTTGTTGGCATACTGCTCTTGTAATTGCCGGCAAGGGTCACAAAACGTAAACAAACATTAAATCACATTGTACGCTTGGATATGTCCACAAATGTTATTAATAGTTTGACTGCCGATTAGAGTACGGCTTTGTAATATTCAATCTTATCGTTCAATTTTCAAAAATGCGTCATACGATAGCAGAGAAAGTGGAAAAAATCAGTATCATCAGATTATGAGTCCTTTGATACCAAATAAGTTTAGTCTGAGGCATTTTTTTCTATCTACAAAAACAAGCAAGTTATTCAGGTGTCCTGTTTTAAATACCTCACCCTGCATAATCGATTTAATATTTCACGTTTCGTCTAAGCTGATAAGATGATACACTTACGTTTTGTTGACATGGCGGTATATCCTAACTTAAATCTGGCAGTTACATGTATATTCACAATACATATATGTATAAGCGAGCGCCCGATGTTCGGATAATCGATATTCGGATAGTCGATATTCGGATAGTCGGTATTCGGATAGTCGGTATTCGGATAATCGAAGTTCTACTGTACTATCATATTGGAATGATCGAAGATTTATAAGTCAACTAGCATTATTACTTCACATTTAGTGCCTTGATATTTATTCTTAATGACCTAAGAACAAGTATTAATGGAAGTGTAATGTATTAATCATAAAACTAAACGCTAAACACTGAATTTATAGGTAAATAATGCCTTTTCTCTTTTCCTGTTTTTGCTTTCAATGTAAAAGTACAATAAATAATTGTACAAAGATCACAACTTGTTGACTGAACTATGTTCATCCTATTTCCAATTCGTTGAATAATGCTGAGTGAGAAGATAATATAAACTATTGCTTTAAAATATCTATTTAACAATATATGTTCCTCCAGAACTATTATTAATCGAATATAAAATAATTGTTGAAATTGCACTTTATTGCCAGTGTGAAGGTATCAATGTACAAAGTTAACATAAAACAGGAAAGAAGTAATTTAAAGTTAAATGTTTACTACATGGTTTTAATACTCCATTTTTCTAAATGCCATATTTTTGCTAATCTCTAAGTAATATATTATTATTATTTTCGAGGAAGAATCACTTAAAGGGTATTGCAACATTATTATTTCATAAATTCAACCCTTAAACTGCTAGATCATTTCCCCATAAAATCGATCGGTAATTTCTCCTTGAATTATGAATTGCGATTTTGTGTAAAGTGGTATTACAGCTAGAAAGGGAGTGACGTTGTAATTGAATCACTTTGTGGAGGGAAATGAGGGTACTTTATGGTGGGTTCGCGCTCGACAAAAGAAAACAAGCGGATCCTGCGCCCGAAGAGAATGCAACATTTATTTTGCAGGATAGTTTCCCCGCAAATTTCCTCGTTTAACAGCAGCGAAATTACGTGCTCCGTTGCGATTAATTGAATTCGCTTAACAATATTTTGCGATAAGATTCGCTACGATTAAAAGGTTACTGCAACATCAATAAATAAACCAGCACTAGCTCCGCATCAGAAAAACAATTTAAAGTTATACACAAATCACCCGCAGGGTACACCATTTTTGTTGCAGATGAAAAAGTGCATATCATCATTACTGAAACAGAACGATATTTGCAAACATATTTCATGTGAACAAAAGCGTATATGCGAATATATTAAAGAATTTGCAGGAATGTTACTAAAACATGATTTAACTTTTGAGTATGTATTATCTACTTCAATATAATTGTCAAAGGTATTAGGAAAGTTTATGTGGATAATGAAAAATATTAACTAATGCAGCCATACTATTAATTACATTGTTTGCACCATTTTATAATACAATTTGGTAGTTGTTATAAGTAATATGTTATAAAGGAATAACTTCGTACGCTTAACAAACAATGTGTATTTAAGTATATGAAATTAGAATAAAATAAAAACATCCATAATGTACGAATAAATGTTTTTGCCATTCTTCGACTTGTAAATATCATGTTTATTGGAAAAAATAGATTTCAATCATAATTCTACTCGTACTAATTACTTAAATTTAATATGTCAGAATTATGGAAAATATCAATTAAAATAGAAATAAATAATAGGTGATGAGAAGTAATAAAAAAATAAACAGAGGGCAACACCTGAATTTTTGATACACCAGACTGTAATTAGAAAATTAATATGAACCATTTAAAATCGTTAAAGTAAGGAAACTTTGACGCGTTAAAGATCCTTGGCTCTATTTAAATATCTTTTAAACGTACTTAACAGAATCGTTCTACACAAGAAACATTCGTGTAACATTTACAGTTAAACCGAAAAAAATCTTAAAATTGAAAATGTAGGTTTTTCATAATTGTTAAAAATTCACAGCGATGACGAGAACCAATTTTCAACTTATAAGAATCACCTATTGGTTATCGAAACTCAAAACAGAATTTAACTCTTACGTTCTCGAATTATATATTTATAATAAAGATTCCATAAGTATTGAATTTATATATATTTTTTTATGTGTTTCAAACTTTACCTACATCATCTTAGTAGTCGTATTTAATGACAGTGCTAATAATACTTTAAAAAGTTTTATATGACATTTTGTATAATATATTCGTAGAACTTTTCTATAGTAAATGATTAGACTGCAGATTTAATGTAACATAAAAATCGCCTGCATTAATTAAAAGATACATAAACACCTATTCCTTTTCTTAATAATTTTTATAAGTCGAAAATAATATGACAATACTTTGAAATTGCACTGAAGTTGAATGTTTTCGCTGTTTTACATTCGATCTACTACAAATGATAAACGCTGTCAGTGTATCTTCAGGGAAGAGCAAAGAGGGTTGCATGGACCCACAGAATTTGAAAAACGAATTACGGTAGTACGGATCGCAACACAATAGGTATGCCATGAAAACTTAGGAACAGCCTGTACAGAAGTAACGTCGATCCGACATCCCGATGGAAAGAAGAACGAAGGAGAACAGCCGCGAAGTGGATTTGAAAATTGAAAATCATTGCCGTTCCTGATCCCCTTAGCTCCTTCAGACAACCACGATAAATTCTCTTGCGGCCTAGGGCTCGCACTGGGGCTTTGCTCTTTATAAGGCGTTATACAGGAGATCCAGGGGTCGTTCCTTCGGCCTCTTTCTATGCCTTCTACGCCCTCGTCCTTTTGTCCGGCGAAACTGTGCCCTTCGCTTGTTGGAATTTGCACCATTTACAGTGCTGGACAAAAGTGTAAAATACTTCATGCATTTGTACATTTCACATGTTTCAAAGAAAAGCATTGCACATTTTATCCATCCTATCTTCTTTATACTACTTCCAGAGCGTGTATGGATCATTCCATGAGAAAGCAATTACTTTTTTGAACGATGTCTCGGATTTCACTGAAATTGAAATATAATGTAGTACAAGTGAAAATAGGAAGGGTTTGAGCCTCCCTTTTGATACCTTCGCAATTGTTTAAAAGCTACAGACTTTCAAAGTTTGCCATTCTGGTTCATTTGTACGAAAATTGCATTTTCAAAACAATTTATATCACGCTTATTATTACAGATAGAAACATTTTTTTTAATCATCATCGTAAAAAACTGTTGAGTAATTATTCAGGAGTTTGGACTTCACAACGATCTTAATAATTTTTGTATACGTGGTGGAGTGAGTAATTTTGAACAACTCATTCCTTTGGAAGTATACAGGATGGAAATTATAAAGCGTTACAGACGAATATCTCCAAAACTATTGATTATACGCAAAAAATTTTCAGATGAAAGTTTTTCAGTACCGAGGGGAGCATCATGTGGTGGGACTTTTATTTATCCCAGTGGACACTCCTAGGTGAAGTGGAAGTCAACTTCCTTTTTTTAAATGGAATGATATGTTTTTTTATCCACCATCAAGTAGTGTGTTTTAAGATGAGTTTAATTACGTATAACTCACGTGTGATCATTTTATTTGTACTTCAATTTAGTATGAGTTCAAAATGATTACCTCTTACTTCAATGCACTTAACAATTCTTTGTTTAAATGATTCTCTAACTTTGCTCGACATTTATTTTAGCACAAGCTTCGCATATTCTGACTTTCTAGTTTTCACACGTCGTAAGCTTAATGGACAGTACGCAGTTTTTAAGCACGTAACCTGAACTGAGAAAACATTGCTCTAGTCTTTTAAATGCCATATGCAATTTTGATGGTCGGTCTGTGTAGCATTGTGCATACAAATTAACAGCCATTCTGTAATTTTTCCTGCATTCTCCGAGTACCATAAACATATCAAAACAATTTTGATACATTTCCATTTTCACCACTTATTTAAGTACTATCGCTCAGCGAAGGATACCTTAGCACCAATAGTAATGAAAGTAAACTGCCTATCTTGATGAAGAGCACAGTAATACATAAATATGTTTGTTTTCATTTCATGACTACCTTGAAGACGAGCACAGTAATACGTAAATACGTTTCTTTTCATTTCATTGATGACTTTGATTTCCCTGTAAGTTTGACCTTCAATGACCTTAAGTCATAGGTAATTGAACTCATCTTATAACGCACTATTTGATGGTGGATAAAGAAACACTTCATTCCATTTTAAAAAAGAAAGTTGACCTTCACCTCACCTTGAAGTGTCCATCGGGAAAAATAAAAGTCCCCCCACATGATGTCCCCCTCGGTACTGAAAAACTTTCATCTGAACAATTTTTGCGTATAATCAATAGTATTGGAGATATTCGTCTGTAACGCTTTATAATTTCCACCCTGTATATGGCGGACTCCTTTATTTTTGAAGATATTTGCGAAACTTGTCTCGAAACGGTCACAAGCATTGTCAGCAGCGGTAGATTCATTGTTTTTGTGAGAAATCGGTAATATAGATTGCCGATCGTATTCGGTGTATCGAGTTGACCCAGCGTTACCTGGGAACATCGCGGGGGATTACCGCCAGGGGGAACGCGTGGCGTCAGAAGACTGGACAGTTGCTTAGGAGATCTCTCAACGAAATGTACCAAAGATATTGTTGTTCTATTTCATTTTATAATAAAAGGCCGTAAGGTGAAATTACTGTGTCTAAATAAAGCCAACAGTTTTGACAAAGAACCTTCAACCAACAAATCGATCTCCTTAAGCTTCGTTCATATACAAGAATTTGATCAGTTCTAAGAGAGTCTTTCACATTCTTTAGAATTTTAAAGATAAGAAATAATTAAAATGCAAACCTATCCCCAACGCGAAAATGATTAAAATAGAAATCCAACCATGGCCTATGTGTCTTAATTTTTTTAAGTCCTGAAAGATCATGGATAGTTGTTTAGGGTTAGGTTAGGGTTATGACGAGCTCCTCCCCGCAATAAAGTACAAATAAAAAAAATTTTCTTGTAAGAACGTCGGTACGCAGTTGTGTATGGGCCTGACAGACCTGTGGAGTGTCACTTGTCAAGTGGGGAGTGTAATCTAGGAGACTATGCTTGTGTGTGTCATAGACGCACACGCATGGACAGAATTCCTTGTAGTGGTAGATACAATTTTTTGCAAATTTCTCACAAAACCAAGGGAGACCGTCATATACTTCCAAAGGAAAAAGTTGTTCTACATTACACCACCCACCACATATCCAAATCTTATTAAGATGGATGTGGAGTCCAAACTTCAGAACAATTACCGACTTTCCATTTTAAATAATTTGAAGGTAGTTTTCGTACCAATGGGCCAAAATGACCAACTTTGAAAGTCTGTATCTTTTAAATAATTGCGAAAGATAAGAGAATGAAGGCACACGCCCTCCCTATTTTCACTTGAACTACAACATATTTCGATTTCAACAAAATCCGAGACATCGTACAAAAACTTGATCACATGGAATCACAAGTATACAAATGCATGGATAAGTACTTAGGGTCCAGAACGAAAAATTTAGAGAAGAAAATGTAAACATGTGCTGACTTTGGTTGGACAAAATTATCCCTCCGTATAAAATATGGGTCGTTTATGTCCGGAGTGAAACTTCACTTCTGGTTACCAAATGTGTACAATAGGTCAATAAAATGCTAAAAGTTTTAACGAAGAGTAACGGCTTTTTGGAAATATTGCTACTACTCTTTATTACGCCGGTATACGGAATACCGGGATTTCGTGCTAATTTGCAATTTCGTGAAACCGGTATATGCTAAGGTGTTCAGGATTCAAGCTGTGAAATTCGGTATATTGTCTTTTCTGGCGACCGCGGTTTCTTATAGTTTTTTTTTTTAATTGTTTATTTATACAGGTCGCATCAACGTCTAGGTCATTAGCGACGACAATAATTACAGTATATAATTACAAGCGATTATGTTTGTACTTAGGGCTAGCGGTGAGTATATTTAGTATGTAACAATTTAAAACATTATACAGATATGTAGATACATTATATATTTGGCTACAAAGTATGGTATATATTTATAGCTTTTAAGAATAATATAACTTGGACGATGTTATTGTAAATGTTTAGACACTCATTGAGATTGTTAGGAATAGTCAGTCGGCGTCGTTGGGAGGAAAAAAGAGGACAATGAAGGATGAGGTGTTCCACAGAGATTGTTACATTGCATCGAGTGCATACGGGAGGAGGATCTTTTAGAATTTTGTGTAGGTGAGTCAGGTTAGTGTGCCCTATGCGTAGTCGGGTGACAACTACCTGATCTCTCCTATTATTCATCGAGGGGCAATCGTTATTAAGGATGTCCTGTCTTACTAAAGATAGTTTGGAGGGAGGGGAAGCGGTCCATCTTACATTCCATTCGTCTCTGATATCTTTTTTTATTTGGTTAATCAAATCTCTGTGAGAAGATAAACCTTTCTGGTAAATTTCTTTAGATGCTTCCCTGGCTGCAGAATCCGCAATTTCATTACCTGATATCCCCATATGGGAAGGTATCCATGAAAAGATTATTTCTTTGTTGCTTTTTTTTGCTTTGATCATATAGTTTTTGTAGCGTATGTCAACACGCGGCAAGAGCGTGTGTCGCCGTTGCTCGACACCGCGTAGCAACAGTTTTCACTCTCATTGGCCGAATTCCACCGCTTGAATCCTTCAAATCATGACAAACAAGGATCGTCCGATTCGCGAGCTCCAATCACGGTGCTCCGAATTCGGCGGCCTTTGTTATTTAAAGCACCTGCGCTTGCCTTCTCGCTCTCTCAACGCTCTTAACGCTCTTAACGCTCTTTCTGTCGCACTTTTGCAATTTGTTCGCGCTCGTCTCGCTCTGAGTAGATCTCAATATATCTCGCTCTGAGACTCTCGCACAGTTTATTCGTAGTATTCTCGCGATCTTCCGCGCCGCGTTACGTGCATTCTGAATCGCGTCAGGATCTCCGTCGTTCGCATAGAAGATTTCCGTCTCGCGGCACCACGCGTTTCGTGCTGCTCAAGATTTCCGCTCCGCGATCCGACGGCAGAAGTTTGCGCGAGCAAGATATCCGTTCGTTCCGCCGGCTCGCGCCTCGCGACGATCGCGTTCTCTCTCGCGCTCGCGAATGACTCGCGCCACGTGCGTTTTGGAACATTGTGCGTGAGTTCAATAAACTGCAGTTAAATCTAATCTCTCTCACTCTCTCAACCTCTTACTGATCCGTTCCCGTGGATTTCCTTGCGCGCTCAAATCTGAGTGGTCCGGCATCAGGCTGCTCCGACCGTCGGTCGACGCCGAAACATAAGGTAAAATACCGGTATTTTCGGTATTAGCTATAAATAATAAATATTTTTTTAGGGCATCTTATTTGAAATTTACAAATTAATTTTTCTGATGACGAATTCGATTTATTATCAAAAACTGTATCAGCTCTGCTTCCAATAAAGCTGGCTGCAGAAGCATTATGTCGAAAGGATTCCAACTTATTAACAGCGAATGCAGCAATAAATCTTATGTTGCAATCACTTAAAGAGCAGGACATGCCACTGTCTGAGGAATTATAACAGTGAATTGAAAATTCGTATACAGGAAAGGCATAGTGAACTAGAAAATATTTTAAGGTATTTATATCATTATAACGACTTTAGAAAAGAAAACGAAAAGGAAGAAAAAAAGCTAACAAGGTCAAATTTAATTAAGTTCGTCGTCAATTTCCACAAAAACATTTATGAAAAGCAAACACAAACCTATCCAGAAGAATTTGTTGAAGATGATGATGATGATGTTAATATCGAAAAAGAATTGTCTCTCGAGAAGAAATTACAATTAGCTATAAATAAAAAAATTTTCCACGAACAATAATACAAAAAATAGATATATCCAAAACCATCAGACGAGAGACCGAGTTGTTAGAAGATGAAGGACATCGCGGCAAATATTTAGAGAAAGTATATCGCTCATTATAAACAGTACCACTAACCAGCGTGGATGCGGAAAGAGTATTTTCAATTCCAGGTAATTCAACTGCGATCTCCTTGGATGTCCAATCTGCCCTGCACGTTTTCCAAAATAACAGACACTAATAACACCGACATACCCGTAGTAGCAATACTCCCAAAAAGCCGTTAGTCTTCATTAAAACTTTTAGCATTTTATTGACCTATTGTACACATTTGGTAACCAGAAGTCGAACCATCGTCGAGTTCTTAATTTCCGCCTGCTTTGTTCGAGTCAAGGCGCTGGTTTATGGCCACGGTAATCCATTGGGCCACGTGGATTCCCGCTCGGGGGTACAAGCGTACCTGCGAGTGGCCCCCGGTTTGGGGGCGGTCATTTACTCTTTCCATTCCATTTGAAAACACGGTTCCATCGAACAGTTGCTGAAATGAAAATCGGCAGTGTGCTGTTGAGAGGGCGTTAACCTCGTCAGCTGTTCTAAACTAGTCTTCCTACGGTCGCGAGTATAAACGGACGATTTTTCGTGCACGGGCAGTCGAAACAGTCGATTCACGTGCATCAAATGTGTACTAGTTGTACGTGATATGTGGATTTCTGTGAATCACTTGTGTGGATTTCATTCAACGTTTGTGGACCCAATGGATATGTGTGAATAATTTTACTGTGATCGTGAATAAATTAATAATGTGTGCCGGATTGTGCAGCGAATGGACATTGATCCCTTCTGCTCGATAATTTCATAGAGCGAATAATTAAAATGCTCTTGTGAATTTTACGAGTAGGTAGGTTCAATGTTGTACACCGAATAATTTGTGAATACAGGAATCATTTTCACCTCGCTGGGGCTCTACATGAGAACCAAGGTAGTGGTAGGTGGTCGCGTATCTAACAGTTGTTCGTGCTGCACGCCTTCGGGGCCGTTCGCGACAGTAATATCGCGGTGCAGCGTTCGCTTTAAATAATTTGAATTCCGTCTATTTTAAAGTGTCTTCCTTTTCAAAAATAGGTCCGTAAAGAGGAGACTTGGAGCTGTCATCTCATTTATTCTCGAATTTTTATAAAAGTACCGGCTATAAGAAAATTGCATTTGTTTAAAACATTTGCGAAATAAATGGTGAAAAAAACATTTTTTCCAAATCGAAATATTTTCAATAGATACTCTTATGTGTTAATTATAAGCTCTTAAAAACTCATTTTCGTACGTTAGTTCTAGTGTTATAATTTTATGAAAAAAAGTTCTTTACACGTCTGTAAAACCAACATTTTTTAAGATTTCGAAAAATCCTTCGAGATGTGTTCATAAGTTACTAAAGACTACAACATATTCAAATTTGAACTATCCGACATAGGACTCGAAAAATTTTCTTCTCTTGTTTGTTCCTTGCTTTCGTCCGCGGTGTATCACCATCGCTCGGCTGCTGTCGCGCGCGGCCGTCTCTGCCAATACGCCTCTAGGTCGCGCTCTGATTGGTCCGTGTTTTTCGTTAATAACTCCTTAACAAAGCCGAAACGGCCATTTTTGCAAAGGAAAATGTCGCTTCAAATGGCCTCAGGAACCTCCCCTTTGAAGGAACCGTGACATTTTTGGGACACCCTGTATATACCGTCCTAAGCCGTCCTTACGATATCCCTGTGTCTAAGGCAGGGCCCGCTAGATAGCCTTACAGACGAGTCCAGGGCCCAGGACGAAACGATCCCTTTCCTTTTCCTTTTCTCTCTCTCACACACATTACAGCCACCAAATTGACAAAGGGTTAACTATATGTAATCACCTTAACGCTTTCCCTGAACGGTGCTGTAATTGATACAAAAATTTTCGGTCGGCCTACTAATAGCAGAGTAATCTAAAGTGATCACATTCCGCGGTTCACCCAGTATGTCGGCTGGTAGCGAACGTGTTAATATACGTGCAAAGAATCTTCGAATAATCGTATTCAAAATTTCCACAGAATATTTCCTGCCAAAGCTGTATTCTATATCTGAAACAAATCTGGGCAGATGCTCCGGATGCTTAATAAGAAAGAGAAAAAGAAAAAGCGAATGGTCGTCTGTGAAATTGCATGGCGCGCTTCATTTTCTTTTTTTTCGGCACGTGTCCGCAGCACTGGGTGCACCCTTTATCCCGAGGAAGCGGAAACGGAACTGGATGAAGCCAGCACCGGCGACTCGAAGGTAACGAGGTTTTCCTCGGTTGGTTAATTTGCCGCGGATTGGATCGCGCGAAAACACGCGCACTAACGTGGTTTTCGACGAGCTCTCAACCCCTCCGGCCTCATCCCATTCACTCTCCCATCCATCGACCGTCCGGCCAGTGTCACCGATATTCTGCACTTTGATCATCGCGAATCGCCGATCATATACCCGATGCTAAAATGTCGCTCGCGTAACGCGATTACCGCAATCGACTCGACCGGTCTTTTTTTTTTAATACATTCATACGCGAACCCCGTAGGTTCGTTCGTTCGCGAAACCTGGTCCTGTCATCGGTGCTCAGTTCGTTACGTCCTGATGGCCGTTTCGCTGTTGTATAGCGAGCTTGAAAAGGACTCTCTCTCTCTCTCTCTCTCTCCCTCTCTCTTTCTTTCCCACACTGCGATTAAGCTTTCAACGTGCGGTTCGCTTTTTAATCGAGTCTTTCGAGATTCGTTTCCGTGTTTTGATTAACGATAGCTTTGACGGGGAAGCTTCGGAGAGATCTATCAGCTTCTATTGTTTTAACGCGATTAACTCTCAAGTGGAATTTCTATTTTACACTCGAATAAGTGATTTAGTGTTCACTCTTACCGAATCGATCGATGGAAGTCAGTCTTTTCAACATTGTCTATTTAGAAAGGCCGCATTAACATCAGGATCATTAGTGGCCACATTGATTTACACGCAATGAATTAGTTGTAAACAAAAATTATTTCTTTTTAATTTCTAGTGTTAATATGGATTATATTGCATCTATTTTAAATTATGGAATATGTATTATCAACTTTTTGAAAGGGAGGTATAACAGTTTTGTAATCTCTAAAGACGGTTTTGGAATCTGTAGACTGGGAGAACAATTTAAGTGCAGATAAGATTGCAAAGGCTTCACAGAACAATGTTTTCTCAGTGAAATTGTTGTATAGTCGCATCAATATAGATTTTAGAATTAGAGGACAGCAGCCAATTTTGAATAAGTGGATTGATTGGACCTAATTTACAATTTAATATAATAAGGTATTGTTAAAAGTAATATCTTATTATACTATCGATTTACAATACAATAAGAGATACATCTAAATACATCAGTCGCAAGACATAAATGTCACATATAATTTTAAATACTTTTAAAAAGTTAAAAATTACCCATCGGCGTCCTCTAATTTTTCTAAACCGTCTACTGTTTCAAATTAGTCGTATTCATTTTTTCTCATAAATCATAAAATCCGCAGCCTAACAATAATAAACAAGTATTTTTCTATCTAAAAATACTGGTGGTTCAACGTAGGCGCACGGTCCAAATTGGACAATTCTAAAAAGTATTAACCATAAAACCTTATATATTTTTTAAAAGTTATAATCTTACAGTTAAAAATTTACAATTTTATTTTATATTATCTTTGTAATGTAATTCATATATAATTCACCAAAATGTAGTGTTAAATAATGTTAAAGTGCATATTTTCTGTGTTTGTTGTGCATTTACTTTGCATACATCTAGTATATACTATTAGAGCATAAATTATTTCAATTCACATAATTTATCAGATCAAATAGATATTATTGCCTGCAATGTTGCCAAAAGTATATTTATTATATTAACAATGAGTTGAAAATAATAATGTGATACAAGGGATAACGGTATGAGAGATTAATGTAATGATAAACAATAGAACAGAGGAATTGGAACAAATTGATATAACATGAACATTGGTGAAGAACATAGAATAAACCATCAAAGACTGCTTTCGGCAAGGAACCTCCTAAGAAGAAGTTCCTTTATTTAAAAGAAGACTGTTTCAACGTAAACTCGTTGATTTATGCAAACGACTCCAATAATTTGATCACACGCTGTAATAAAAAAAAAAGAAGCTGCAAGTTTGTTCCACTCGTGAAACGCGAATAAAATAACAGAAAATTCCGCATCGCGAGGAGAAAAACGAACAGTCTGAAAAAAATGAAACGCGAGAGCCCAATTTGAAGCATCGTGTGTAATCACTCGATCATTTTTATTTCATCGTTCGTGTCAGGGTTCCGTGTGCGCGTCGTAACGTTGCGAAAATGGCGGCGGATGAAAAGCGCTGGCGCGTAACGAAATAGAAGTAAAACCTTTCATAAGTTTTGATTTAAACTTTTCCGGATAACTCATTCCGCAAATAACATTTTATAGTTCGCGTATCGTTGCCGTTTTATACGGGCGCGCAGCACTTTGATCAGCGCGAGGTAGCTGATGGAAAAATGCAGGCTACGTAACTCGGTTATACCTGTAGTTTGCGTACACGTCAGCGAACGTTTTTGTGCATCCCACCTGCCTTGAAACGTTCTAAACGGTGTTTCGAAACGAACAACACACGCATGGTGATTCTATGTTGAATCGTAAATCAGCTGATTATTAATACTAGATCTACTGAACACGAAAAGAGACTATTTTATTAGGTGTAAGGGAAAGTTCTGTCGTTAAATTTAAAGTCAGTTATTTAAAGTTTTTAAAGATAAATGAATCTGTTATATATTTTCCTTCATTAGATATGATCTTCTGCCAATGCTATGGAAACATATTGATTCCTCTAAGGTCTTATTCTTTGATGCAAAAAACTCGTCGATTGCCGTGGGTACACCTTCGAAACATTACATATTTTTTTCCATTGAGAAAATTTTGTAACGACCAGAAAAGATAATAATGAAATGGGGCGAAGTCGGGAGAATACGGGTGATTGGAAGAATTGTTACAAAATAACAGCGTATTGAACTAAGTTCTGTTACTGAATACTGTAGCTTACATATTCTTAAAACTGACGCGTTTTGTTGCCATCTATGTTAGCTATAAGCTTTGAAATTTGACATACCGATGTTCTAGTGTTAAGCTCACTGTCTAGAATCCAATTAGGTAAGTGTTCTATAAATTAAGAAACATTGTATCTACCAAACGATTAGGGCAAAATGCGTAATGTAAAGTTAAAAATCCACAAAATTTCAAATTTTTATAAACTTCTACAGTTTAAAATATACGAATAGAAGTAACTCCCGTATACACAGCCACACTTTGAAAACATGATATGTTATTTGAATTCGTATTAAAAAAAATAATAAAAACCGGCGTACAAAGCAAGAAAAATACACCACTGCTTATGTTGGGGACTCCGCTCGAGATTTGGCCGAGAGCTCCAGAAGGTCGCCGGAATCGCACAGCGCTGTGCGTGCAGCCGGAAGATGGAAGGTGGAGGTGGAGGTTAAGCGCGGTTACGCGAATGAATAAAATTCGAAGTGGACTGTATTGATTCGAATTGACTAGATATTTTATATACAGGGTGTTTCGTCTAAAACAGGGCACTTAAATATCTCCTCCACCCCTGAAAATACAAAAAATGTTTCTAACGTTATCTAAATGGTTTCAAAGGACGAATCAGATGGAAGAATCGTTTTTTATAAATTGTAATTTTTCAATCGTTTTTTCAAGGTCACTCGTGCTTTTTTACACATATACACATTTTTTGTTGTTATATGTTATAGCTGTTACCAGCCAGGGCCGCGAGCAGCACGAGTGGCCAGCAAAGGCTTGTTGTCCTGGTGAGTCTTACGTCTCACACGAATGTTTCTGTTGACACTACCAGTCTCAAAAAATGTTTTAACAATACTTGAGTATGCAGAACGTGATGGAGAAGTACGTTCTGGAAATCTGTCTTTGTAAACTCGTATTATTTTTCTTAGACACTCTCGAGCTTCACCGTAAATTAAAACCATTTGAATTTTCTCCTGTTCTGAATAACGCATTATGAATCGCTTGTCGATACACTGAGAAATCTAGCAGTGAGCAAACTCTTAAATACATATCTCTCTCACTCTCTATGTACACAGAGGAATGATACAATGTGTTTATTTACAAGTCCAAGTTCATGGTCGAATTTCTGTTATCGTTGAAATCTGAAATGTCGCTGAAAGTAAGTTCTGCATTAATTAACAAATTTTAGAGTTCACAGTCATTTCAAGGTCGTGCTATTAATCATGAATGCACAATAATGTTTGCTATAACATACAACAACAAAAAATGTGTGTATATATGTAAAAAAACACGAGTGACCTTGAAAAACGATTAAACAATTACAATTTATATTCTACAATTTATATACTGATTCGTCTTTTGAAACCATTTAGATTACGTTAGAAACATTTTTTGTATTTTTAGAGGTAGAGGAGATATTTAGGTGTCCTGTTTTAGACGAAACACCCTGTATAACGTATGGAAGCTATGTACAAAGTGAAACGAAAATTTATTAACTGCAAGTAACAGAACTAAGACAATGAAGAAAGAATTGGAAGGGAAGCAGTCGCCGAAATTGAGAGAAATGAGATCACGTGCGAAATCGACTGCTTCCTTGAACGACTTGAAACGTAGAGGCCGTTGCCAGGGATTGTCGCGCTTCTCCGAAATTCTAGACAAATCCATGATTGGCCAGCCTAATTCACATTTTGAGGAGAGGGAGTGCGTGACAATCCTTGGGAGCGGTCGACTATACAAACATTGTGGTGTGTCGAAAAAACTGTGCGATCGCAGGCGAAACAGGTACGAGACAATGCGCACGGTTTTTGTTGCGGACGCAAAATTAGAGACGCAAACAACTATTGATAAATACGTGTATAGATAGAATTATAAATTAATATAAAATTTGTGATTTCGTTAATCCCGAACACCTCAAAAATGCAATCTTTTGAATACCAGTGGGTCTTAACATTTTCGAAATCACAAAACATTTTTCACCATTAGGCAATTTATGGAACATTAAAATCACTAAAATCGTAAAACAAATAACAAAAGTACGCAGGAACGTACCTTTCATTAAAAAGCAGAGACTACTGACTGTATAACAGTTAAAGAACCTAAAATGATAAAGCTTAATATAAAAATACGATATTCATAAAAACTGTAATTGAAATAAGTTTGTATAATTATAATAATTTCATGGAACATCACTACCACTTAAGAACCATTGATTTATGCTTACAAGAAAAAGACGCGGTCATCGGATTTTAGATTTTATCGAAACTTTGCATACTGGTAGATTTCGTTCTCCTGTTTATGAAAATATAGCATTATAGGCTTCGATACTCAATAATTTTTGAGATATTTACGATTTTAATTTCATTATACCCGTTAAGCCGTTAAGCATAGTTTTGGTTGATTTTTGTAAAGTGCCAAACGGCGTGATGGTAACTTACTAGATTCATTACCGGGAAGGCCAGTGTTCCCTTTCTTCATTTTTTCTTTTTTTTTCTGTTCAGTTTATCTACTTTAATTAATTGTATTTTGCACATTAAAAATACACTCATAATATCTATAGGAAACAAAATACAACAATTTTATTGAAAAGGAACATAATATGAAAGAAACACTAACTTCATCAATCTTAACGTATCTCAAAAGTTGTTGAGTATCGACGCCTATAATGCTACATTTTCATAAACAGGAGAACGAAATCTACCAATATGCAAAGTTTCGAGAAAATCTGAGACCCCATGACCGCGTCTTGTCCTTGTTAGATTACAAATAGGAGACGGCATTACATTATTTTAATATGATTTTTTATAATTCGACCGATATGACTGCAATAAAATTTTAATCGGTGGAATAATTACCACACATTTGGAAAGGTGGAACAGATATTGGTAAGAGGAGGAAGGAAGGAAGGAATTGTGACCTGTGTGGGGATAAGTTTGGTACGTTCGAATACAGTGCCCGAAATCTCCATAAAGCCACCCGATTTTTTGGTGAAATCTTATAATTATGTCATAGTAATGAGAATCTGATGCACGATAGCATTTTAGGATTAATAATAGAAACCATTTACATGATTACATTCATAGATATATTATTTATTTATAAAAAAAAACGTAAAGTTATATAGTTTATCAAAAACCGAACTGCGAAATTTCCATAAAGCCACACGTTTTTTAAGTAGATAACCTCAAGATTATCGAGAATTTCTTCTATATATACAAATTAATACTTAGTATAATTGCCATTTCTTCGAATAACGTCGAAAATTCGATTAGGTATTCATGATATCAAAGTATGAAGAGTTTCTGCTTGAATGGATGTCCACGCTTCGTTCACCGCAATTCACAACTCAAAAACAGAGTTGTAGTGTTTGCAATTGTCATATACTTTTCTTGCAAGTATTCCCCACAGGTTCACAATTAGGTTTAAATCTGGCGAACAAGCGGGCCATGTCAAAATCCTAATATTTCTGTCGTCTAGTCACTCCTTTGCTCGCCGTGATGCATGAACAGAGGCGTTATCATGCTGAAAAATGAAATTTTCAGTCTCAATTTCTTCTGAAAATGGTATTAAGACCATCTCCAACAGCTCTGTATATCGTGTCGAATTCATCTTATGATTTATTCGACAGATTGGTGTTTCTTTCTTGGCTCTGAATGCAGCCCAAACCACTAATGAGCCACCACCGAAGTTACGACTCATTGCAACATTATTTTCTTTTCTTAAATCGTGCCAGTAGAATTTGTAACCATCTGGCCCATCCAAGTTAAATTTTTTCTCATCGGAGAAAATGATATTTTCCCATTCTTGGGTCCAGGACATATGTCTTTCTGCAAATTCGAGGCGTGTTTCTTTGTGTCGTTCTTTGAGTGCTGGTTTCTGCAGCATTTTTGTCCATTTAAATCGCCCTGAACTTTTTAAAATCTGCTGCACACGCCTTGTTGTTATCGGTAGCTGTAGCTCAGTACGAAGTTGTGCTGAACTTTTTATTTCCTTTGCTGCCAACTTCATCAATAATGAATTTCTTGTCAATTTTTTATTTCCACCTGCATGGTGTTTCTTACCACATGCTTCGCCTAATTTTATACAATTATCTATCAGAGTACGTGACCTATTAATTTTTTTTGCAATTGATCGATTAAAACACCCCATATCTTTGTAAGCATCAATGGATGCCTTCTCTTCGCTTGTTAATAACTTGCCTCGTGGCATTCTAATAAAAATAAATTCAAATATAATATATACACAATTTTTATGAATTTAGGAATCAATATTAATATGAATTCACACATCTTAATCGCAATTAAAGTTCTTTGGTTGATTCTCGCTGATGTTATCCACACAAAATGTAAGCACAAACTAAATGGCTTTATAGAAATTTCGCACTCTCGTGTCGCTGCCTTCAACGAAAATGTAAACAGACTCAAAATATAAACATTTGTGAGAGAGTAGGATATATATCTCTACTCAGTAGTAAGTACACAATGTTATAGACATTTGAAAAGTATCAAATTTCTCAATATTCTTTAAAAACACACCAAAATGTAGGTGGCTTTATAGAAATTTCGGGCAGTGTATCTGATAAGAGACTGTAGGGAAGTCGAAAGAGGGATAAGGATAAAGGAGGTAGTGAGCGGGAGAAAGGATGAGAAGGTGGACAATTGGTTAAGGAATCTGGTGAAGGAAAGAAAAAGAAAAATGGGAGAGGTGCTACGCAAGAAGGAGACAGGGGAATAGGAAGTGTAGCGAATGACTTCCAGTGTGGACGCGCATAGACAGGCGGAGAGTGGGGGAAACAGAGAGAGAGAGAGAGAGAGAGAGTGCGTGTGGAATGCCCGGTAGCGTGGGTTGTAAGGATGCAACGATGATAATCAGTTTTGTAGTTTATGTTATAATAAATAGTTTAATCGGTAATGGTGCATTGGTTCCTCTGTATCTCTACCACGTGGCTTTATCCACTGTACACCGCGATCTTCCAACAGGAAGTCCACAAAGTAATATAGTAAAGGGTGCAATAGATAGGATAGACAGGGTAGATAGGATAGGAAAATTAATTAGGAACAGATGAATATCCTATTATTAGGAATAGATGAAGTAAGGAAGAACAGGAAGTAAATGGGAACGAGGGAATGAGTGAGTAGAATGTGATTAGATTAAGTTAGATTTTATGTAAAGCCAAGTCCGATTATTAGCCGTGAGGCTGAAATAAATAAATATTATTATTACTATTATTAATTACCACACATGAGAAAGTTAAATCGAAAGCATTCGTATTTTAAAGATGTACAATTTCTATGTCCAATACTATAGCGTGCCGGGGTCCAGCGCGGCGCGGTGTGGCGGCGTGTCGCGGCGCGTCGCGGCGCGGGCACCTTCATCCACGATCTTCAATTGTTACTTTCCGGCTATTTCTTCTAGTATTCTACAGTCATTGTTTAACTGCGTCAGAAAGCACATTTCTCGTGTACCGTTCGAATATCTTTGTATTTTTCCATGAGCTCGCCTTTTAGAAAACGCAAAATTGAAAATGAACATCGACAGTTCATGGATAATTGGACATATGACTATTTTTTTTCTCGTAGAAATGAACGTGCTGTTTGTTTATTATGCAGTGAAAAAATATCTGTGTTGAAAAAATATAATATTAAGAGACATTATGACAGTAGACATTCTTCAAAATTTAATAATTTCCAAGGACAATTACGTAAGGACATGGCGGATCAATTAAAATCGAATTTAAATTTGAAATTACCAAATTTACTTGATAGTACTGCATCCACTGCAGAGGCGGCAGTTCGTGCAAGTTACCTTGTTAGCCAAATTTTGGCAAAAAAGATGAAACCTTTTTGTGACGGAGAAATGGTGAAAGAATGTTTATTAGCGATAGCAGATGTCGTTTTTCCCAATCAAAAGGATATAATTTCCGAAATTAGTTTGTCGCGATTTACAGTCGCAAGGAGAATTGACGAACTTTCAGAAAATATTGAGGAAAGTTTCCGGAAACATATTTTTCACGTTAGAATGGATTTCTCTAGTTGTGTATGAAAGTTGTGACATTAACGATACCGCACAACTTGAGAATTTGTATCTTTAGTTCCTATTTTAGCAACTACTACCGGAGACGATATATACAGAGAAATAAAAACTGTTCTGAATGTATTAAGCATCCCAATGGAAAAGATTGTTGGAATAAGTACAGATGGAGCTCGTGCTATGTCCAGTATGAATATTGGTTTGTCGGGATTATTATCGAAAGATATTAAAAATTTAACAGGACGTGAAATATTTATTTCTCGCTGCATTTTACATAAAGAAAATTTGGGTGCTAAAGTTCTAAAAATGTCTAATGTTGTTCCACCTATTATTAAAATTGTAAATTTCATTAGATCTCGAGGACTAAACCATCGTGAGTTTAAAGAATTTTTGAAAGATATAGAAAGCGAATTGGCGATATTCTTTTTAACACCGAAGTTCGGTGGTTGAGTCGTGGTACAATGCTAAAGCGTGTATACGATCTAAGAAACGAAATTAAACTGTTCTTAGAGATGAAAAACAACCCGTTTCCACAATTTGATGATAAAGACTGGATGTGTGATTTTGCATTTTGTGTTGATATTACGCAACACTTGAATGCATTAAACATAAATCTTCAAGGGAAAAACAAACTTATCACTGAAATGTTTGATAAGATAAAAGCCTTTGAACAAAAACTAAAAATTTGGAAACTGCAATTAGATTCAAATAATACGGCTCATTTTGCAATTCTGAGAAAAGAAAATCCATCAAATACGAAGAAATATGCGAAGGAGATACAGAGCTTACAAAAAGAATTCAGTTCACGGTTTATAAACTTTCGCGAAAACCAAACAAAGTTTGATATTTTTTCATCACCCTTTAACATAGATGCTGAAAGGATTCCTGAAGAATTTCAAATGGAAGTAATTGATTTAAAAAATGACAGAATTAAGAAACAAATTTCAGAATGTTAGCCTTAGTGAGTTTTATAAGGTTTGCTTTCCAGCTATTAAATTTCCATTGCTAGCTACCCACGCCAGGCAAATAATAAGCTTACTTGGCAGTACATATATGTGTGAGCAGCTATTTTCGAAAATGAAAATTATAAAAAGTGATCGTCGTAATCGATTGGATAACGAACGACTGAAAAATTGTATTAGAGTAGCGGTTTCAAATATCACACCCAATATTGGCAATCTTGTTAATGAGAAAGAGAGTCATGTATCGCATTGAGTTTCAAAATTTGTTTAGTTTCATTTAATTAGTAAAACTATATGTAAAGATGTATATAATATGTACCTATGTATTATTATGTGTTTGTGTGTGTGTGTGTGTGTGTGTGTGTGTGTGTGTGTGTGTGTGTACATACATATAATTTATTAATAAGAAATAATAGATCAAATAAAATACACGCTTTATTGTAAATCTATGTATGAAATGACAAATACTTCCCTCAAACTAATAAATTCGTTAAAGAGGCACTAGGAAACCATAGCGTAAAACAGACTGAAATTGATGCTGGCGACGCAACAAAGTATTTAATATTGCGTTCGTTGCCGGTTGCGGCCCGCGCCTAGTCTTATGTTTCCACTTTTGGCCCACTGCAACCCGTGGGTTGCTCATCACTGCTATAGATAGTATAAAAAGTAAAGCTAATTTTTAAAAATAATTGTTTTTAATGTAAAATAAACGAACACAGGCAAAATATAATATTCTGACAAAGTACTACACTTTATTCTAATGTAAGTAATCTAATTCTTAAGATTACATCAGCAATTTTATAACAAATTCTTGTATTTCTAAGTTTTTAACATAACGGACGTTATGGAACAACCACTTCACGCATCACCACTACCACTAAAGCAAGATAAATTATGGACGGCATAATCTAACAGAAAAAAGTTGGCGAAATTTTTTCGACAAATATTGCCGTTCAATTTTGTAATTTGGCTACGTTTAACGAACGGTCGATTTATGGGACCCGATAATGGATTCGACATACAACGATAATTCTGTTTCAACTCACAGAATTCATAAATTGGTGATGTATAAAAAAGAGTACGAAATTTTCCAGCGAAACATTTTCGAATATTAGATTGGTATACTTGTTGTACATAGTACATAATTAAAAAACATTATTGTAAGAATGTAAGAATGTAAATAATGGAATGCAAAATATAGCTCGTAATATATTATAAATATTACAGCGGAAAAAGCAAAATGTTGTTTGTAATTATTAATCTACATCGAAGTAAAATAGGGTTCACGATAGTTAGGTATATACAGAACCTTCCAATTCAGTATAATCAAGCCTAGTTTTAAAGATTCATGAAATTAAATTATATTTAAATATTTAATGTTTCCATTATCGCTGACTCAACCTCACAGCTTAATTATCTTTAATCATTTATTTTTAGGAGAGATACGACTACTGTTTCAGAACACCAGCATTTAGAATATAAATACAACACTGCTGATTACAAAAACTCACTAATCGAACGACATCTTAAGCAGTCATTTGACAAAATATAAACTTTTTAAAAATTTTCGATTCACTTGTCAATTAATTTTCAGACACAGTCATACTTGGACATACAGGCTCAGTGCTAAAATACATATTTGACGGCATACACTTTAAATCAGAATAACTTTTTTATAAATGGACCAAATTACTTCAACTGTTTTGCCAAAATAGATGGATTAGTTTACTATATGAGCTGTACGAAAAATTTTGAAAAAATTGCTTTTAGTCTGAATTACGAAAAAAATAGTAAAAGTAGCTTTTCACAATTTTGTTATATGTGCTTGTAATGAAAATTAAAAAAAGGTTTTTTGTAGATTCATATACACGTTATATGTATACATGCTGAGAACTTTATTCGAAATTGATTAACTGGTTTATGAGATATAAACGATTAAAAATGGTAAAATTGCAGTTTTTTACGATTTTCAGCCTATTTGTGCCGTGTAATTCTACCTATTAATTCGGCTAATTTCATAATTTTTAATCGCTTATGGTTCATTAATCAATTTCAATGAAATTCTGCATGTGTATAACTTATACGAAACTACAAATCACATTTTCTTAAATTTTTATTACCAGCCCAAATAAAAAATCACTAGACTGTATTTTATGCATTCATTGCAAAAATGAACTAGAAGTACAAAACTGTTACGACACGCAGCAAAGTTAAAGCTACTGTTATATTATTTTTATCTTGGTAGAATTATTTTGAAATCAAATACATTCTTATTTCAATTACCTAGATTATAAATTAGTTCATAGTTCATAGTCTAGTTTTATAGTGTATAATGATTCTTCGAAAATTTGCCATGCTAATTTAAAGTCTGTAAGGTACGTTTAAAATAAGTGCTATGTTATTAATATATTCTGTATGTATTGATTAAGTACCTTTATATAATTAGTATATTACTAAGATATTGTATATATCAATGTATACGTAAGAAGTTTGAATCTTTACATTATATCTTTAACAATTTTTACTTATAAAAATCTTTTGTATAATTTACATAGTTCTACATAATTTTCAACATGATCTTAATTTTAAAAAGAACTATGACATGAAAAAGTTTCTTGTAAAGTTTTTAGATAGTAAGAATTACTTTTGTATCGAAAATCATATGCAAACTGAGATGTACTTTAGTTTGGACAGAAAGATTATGCATTTTTTTTACTGACTACCCCTATATTATTTTTATAAAGAATTATAAGTTTAATCAACAATATGTTTCCATTAATTACTACCATTCTCTCCTTTGCCAAATATCATTACGAAAACAGGAAATAGTTCTATAAACGTCCCGTTCAACCCAATATAATCATGAAATTTTCAGAACTTACTGTCCTTGGGAATAAAGTCATAATCAGGAAAATCACACATGTCGCACATGAAGCATTTTTATTCGTGAAAAAATCATGTCGTCGCTGGTCGCGCAACGAATTTGTCCGCACCCCGTGCATCCAGGATGACGGGTCGCAACATCGGCAGGCGCAGCCAAGCGTCCGCCAATTATTCAGCAAATGTTATAATTGGCACATTCCATTACGCGTAATGGATCGCACTTAGCGGCTACCGGTGTGATTGGGGCTCCAGAGTCGTAGAGGGAGAGTACCAGAGGACGACGAACCAAGAGGAACGAAGAGGGTGAAAACCAGCGAGGGAGAAGGAGGTGAGGCCAATCTCGATAATACGACCATAGCGAAGGATACAGCCGGATGCGTACGTGCTGCTCGAAAATATCGCATATCTAATGCTAGCACAATATTAGTCAGGGATTAAGATGATTCAATCCCGATCAGTCGGCTATGATACGGATCTCTGCATTCGAAGTCTCGGTGATCTTTGTTTTCTTAAATAATAGCACGTCCGCTACCAGCATTTGTTATAGTAATAGCCTTTATAGTTACAATATTCTATTAACCCCTTACCTTACAACTTAATCCCAAGGCTTCAGACTAAAACATAATATTAGGTTGATGCATATGTCCAATTTTAGAATACAGTTGTAAAGTTGCTTTTTAATCTGAAAATACTATCAGAGTCTACAAGTTTAATAATATACAATATTAAGGTGCAAAGCTGATATTTAAGGTCCTATCTTCAGTTATTAATCAGATATTTAGCTTTAACGTTAAATAAAATTCATTTCAATGTTAATCAATATGATTGCTTTGTATTCTTCTTATATGGTTAGAGAAGCAAACATATTGACTGTTGAAGCTTCCGATGCGGTCGCTCCGATACAAACCTCGAAAAGAGTGTACTATTCCAATTGAATTTAACGAGATAGGAACGATGAGTTAAAAGGTGTTGTATGAACGGTAGATTTGAATTGAGTTGTTTGCTGCCTTTTATTTGGCAGAGGTTCTGCCAGACAGAGTTTTGGGCTGTACGTTGCCCGACGTTCTGACAGAGTTAATTCTTTTCCCTTGCTTCACTTGGGCGAGGTTCTCCAGAGCCTGGGGTTCTTCCTCAATCCCTTTTACCTGGACTTCCTGTGTGGTATAGAGTTTGTTAGTGGCATGTAGGAGTGGTATGTTTTATTGTCACATGCGTGTGTTTATGGGAAATGTTTTCAAAAAACTTATAAGCTTAAGAGGGAGGGGGGTGCGTGAGATTCATTCTGTGGGATGTACTAGTCTTTTTGGTAGTGCGGTTGTTATTTTGAGCGGGACGTCTTGGATGTCGTACTATCCAATGCTACCGATAAGTCGGTTGCTATAATATACAAAAGTTGGCTATCTCTGTTGTATAGGGAGGATAATATACCTATCAGAAATGATGTGTTGATTTCCACAAATTATCAAATGAAAGAGCGTATTGTACATTAATAAAAATGTATGTTACAGAAGACTATGAATTTTATAGGTTGACAATTGATACTGAATTAACAAGCTACAAGAAAGGTAATAATAGATTGTACACACCAAAAAAAGACAAAATCATACAGTTATAAAATGCGAAAAGTGAATGTATAACATTATAATTACAAAATATTATAATTCTCATTATAAAGACAACTTCATAGTTTATATGGCGACTCTCTGTAAAAAAATATTACAGAGTAATAGGAGGTATGAATTTAAAATTTGAAACTACATTTTTTTTAGAAGAACTGTTACAAATGAAATTCAGATATATCTACATATAAAACGTTTTTATAATTGTACTTTTGAACCAGGAATACATTTTTAAAAAGCAAAAGAGGAGGTAGTTTTATCAATACAGAAACCTGTTCGACAGATTTTCAACAATTTTTTGTCAAACGAAACTATATTTATGCAAAATTACATTTAGCAAAGTGCCTCCAGTTCGATAACACTCCGAAGGAATTTTGTAAAGCATTCATTTTTAATTTTACTTTCCATAAAATTGTTAAACGATTTGATGTCAATTCTTAATTGATACCTAACGAAAAATGTTTATATCTGATAATTATTATTTCTAGTTTGCAATTATTATTTATAAAATCGAAATATAAATTCTATAAAACAATAATGAAAGCAAAAATTATTATATTAAATGGTGTAGTAAGTAATTCTTAATATGTAGATTTTATGTTTTTTTAGCATATGTGTGTGATTGCACGTATTTTTAATCGGTAAAATAAATCATTTTAATACAGTATACGAAATAATTATATCAAATAAAGCATTTTTATGTTATTAAAAACAGATATTTCTTAAAATAATGTTTTCTCGACATACATAGGTTAATATTTTCGCTACATATCATAATAGTGACGTAACTGAAATGTTAAAATTAGGTGTGACACCCTATGTATTGTATACACAGACAACTTTAATATGTATTATACTCAAACTTTGTATGCACTTGGTTTTCCGGAGTTAGTCTTCAAAAGTTGAAAAATTGAAAAGTATGGGTGGCGCTATAGTTATGACCACAGTGTATGACGGACATTAGAGTAGTTCTGTATAATAGCAGATGGTTGGTTTCTTCGATCGAATAGTTTCTGCCACGGGCAACACATAAAATCGGTCCATAATTTTGCGTCCGTAATGATTTGTGTTAGACAAATGGTGATCCATGCGCGAGGAATCTTCGAGCATCATGCGGTTTCGTTCGATAAACGTAGATTGGATAGCGAGCTGGTCCATCATTTACTGTGAAACAGCCGGGCGCGATAGTAGTAGACGCGGCCAGTTTCTCCATACAGCCTGTGACAATTATT
Source organism: Sphecodes monilicornis (assembly GCA_913789915.3). Taxonomy (NCBI): domain Eukaryota; kingdom Metazoa; phylum Arthropoda; class Insecta; order Hymenoptera; family Halictidae; genus Sphecodes; species Sphecodes monilicornis. Next base: position 19,176,337 of record OU565297.1, on the reverse strand, counting down.
AGGATGGCAATTACTGTTCCGGCACAGCGCGCGCGTAACAATGGCGCTCCCATTGCCAGTGGAAGAGGGAAATCTAGCCGAACGCAGCGAAATAGACTCAGGTGTGCTCGTCGGCCGCTACTGAATTTATAATTCTGTTAGGGTCCCTCTGCAACAGACCTGTCGCACGCCCGCCGCGCCACGTGCTACCGGCGAACCCTCTAAATTCAAATCGCGACGAATAAAATGTCGGGGAACAGTTTTTTGAAACTGGCGTTGCGTCGTTTTTATCGAATTAACTTGATTGAAAGATGCTGCACGCTCCACTCTATCGCCTAAATGAATTTAGATATTGAAAGACGAATTACGAGTTACTTTTATGTAATTACAGTTGCTACGAATCGCCAATTTAGCTGAACGAAAGCCATCTTAGCGACCATTATAAAATCTTCAAATTTCGTATTGCAAATTACTGGACAATGTTTGAAATAACTGGGAAAGTAGGTACATGTAAAACTATTGTACAAAGTCTAGTAATCTTGGTACTTGCCTATCTGAAGTTGGCCATCTTAGGGATCTGTTCTTCATACAAGTCTGTTTAAAACATGCTGGTAGCTGGTAATCAGTATTGGACAGAATTTTATTTATTGCAGAAATACGAAATAATAAATGAAAATAACATTACACTTGTATATAAGAATGAATTGTTTTATTGAAATAAAATTCATTTGAATACAAATAAATTATTTATCATTGCTTATTTGTAAGTGAAACTTTATTTTTTATTTGTATGCAGTGGAGGAGTAAACATTAAATATTGAATATGTAATATATGTATAATTTTTCAATTCATCGTACGTGTAATTATTAATAACATCGACACAGATATTATACATCTGTTTAAGTAGATTGGCAAGTGAGGAAAGGATATCGAAAGACAGGTTCGGTGATAAAGATTATTTAATAACTTCTTTTCGTTTTCAGCTATTCCATTAATATGTTATTACAAGGTCCCATTTTTTCAATATAGCTAGAGAGTATATACAGAGAGGTTTGTTTCCTCTCTAAGTGTACGTTAACTCACCTATAAACAAATAACACAATAATAAATATTTAGTATGTAAAATGCGAGGAAGTATTGCATTGATCACTGAATCTTCTTATTTTTCTTTTCAATACAGTATAAAAATATATTTAATATTTTTAGGCAAAAGAGTATACTGAAATATAGCAGAGTATGGTCAATTATAATTATTTTACGCAACTTATAGTAATTTGATGAAGTAAAAGTCGCATCTATACATTATACATACAGTCACTGGCATTAGTGTTCGGACACTCGTGAAAAGACGATAACTTTTTTAATATTGAACCATACGACTTGGATTTTTTTAAAAAGTTAGGACAATTAGTTTACTACACGACGTGCCGACAAATTCTTGAAAAGATTGCAATTGATTCCAATTGTAAAGAAAATACTAACAGTTGTTTCATGCAATTTTTTTATGTGGGCTTACATTGAAAATTTAAAAAATAGGTTTTGCATGGTCTATACGTGAAGTAGCGACAGGCAGCAAAAGATGTAACAATCCTTTGATTTATTTCATACAGTTAGAGCCGAAAAATCGTCGACGAAAACTGCAATTTTCACCATATTTAAGCGTTTGTAACCCGTTGTAACATTGATCGATTTTGATACAATTTTCTGCATATGCATAATTGACATAGATCTACAAAATGTTTTCTCTACATTTTTAATGTAGGCCCACATCAAAAAGTGGTAAACAGCAACTTTTTGTCCTTCTTCCGCACTTCCGACCACTTGCAATTTTTTAAAAAATTTGTTGTCACGCCATATAGTAAACTAATTATTCTAACTTCTCAAAAAAATCCAAGTCGTATGGTCCAATATTAAAAAATTCCGAATATTAATACTAGTGACTGTAGTAGACAAAAAGCTTTTATACCTCGTCCATACAAACTGATCACGACGGTAAAGTAACATTAGAATTTAAAAAAGAAGTCAGTACTATAGTTTTCCCATTTTTAATATATTCATTATCGTAATTAATAAATTCACTATCGATGTCATATTTTCCTGATTGCTTGCAAGTGTTACATCAGGTTTGAAATCTACTCATCGAACCTATGCTTATTGAAATGTTAAGTCATGAACACATTGCTAACGTTAATATAATCGTCAACATTTCTTAAATTTTGGAGGAAGAATTCCAAGCTCTCCTGACTATAAATTTAAAATGTAACTAAACGATGAAATGTGAAAAATTTGTATACTGAAAACTGAATGACAGCCTGAATTAAGCTTTGCCTTACCACAAAGTAGTGCAAGTGTAATCTTCGGTGGAACAAAGCTGATTTGACAGTTCAAAGTTGAATGAAAAATGTTTTATCCCAATCTTTTCATTGGAAACTAAATGCCACTATTAAAGGGACCACCATTAATTTATTTTTAAATTTTATTGTCTCTCATAGAATCTATCCTTTATTATTTGGATTCTATTTTAACTCATATTAACTATAATTATGTATAAAAATACTAATGAAAAAGATGATAGCAATAATTATTCAATACCTCCTCCTTGTATCATAATGCGGTAGTACGACTACCGCAATGCGTTTAAGGTTCCCTCATTTTCTGGAATAAATTCAATTGAGCGTTTACAGTACTTATAATACAGTGTTCACTATTTTGTAACAATTTTTTCAAACAACATAATATTATTACTAAAGTCGTTCCATTAATTCGTAACTCTGTCAATTCTTTTGTATTACGTTATTAACGGTTTCAAATGTTCTTATGTACTTTCTAAAAGATCTTCATATTATTTCAAACAATTCTTATCTATTCTCAATATGCAAAATGTATTAAAACTCAAAATAAAATTCTACTTAATTCCTCTCTCGTAAAATTTGTTTACAGGAATGGCAAATTGCCTAAACATCGGTAACTTGATCATAATTCGTTGTATAATATTTAAGCTCCATTAAAAAGATACGTAATAGGAATGAATACTATGTGATAACAATGACAAATTTAAATACAATAATTCTATTAGTTCATCGTTGTTTCTATCCTATACATCAGTACAAGGGCTTAATGCATCACAGGAAATGTTCGTAGAACGCCCCTAAGTATCGATGGCACCCTACATCTCCTGCGCCTCTGTCACGTTCATTGAATGCTTACTAACACGTGTCGCTCGATCATTAAGGCTTGATCCTTCAGCGAAATCAAGGAAACGTCTCCTTACATCCGGAAAATGACTCCCTTCATTATTAGGACTGTATTTCCCATTCTACTTCATGTATTCGATTAATGTCAAACCTATAACAACAGCGTTGAAACAACTGGTATTTTTGCTGTTTGGATAAGACTGTATACATGACAATACACATGTATACTATTATACATATATGAAATATATTTTATGTTTCGATAATGAAACAGGTTTTATCTATTAATATTGTGGTGGCTGATCCGTCGGCGATCGAGTCCGTCGGCGTGAGCGAGTGTGTGTGTGGCTCGGAGAGTGTGCATGTGGCGTGTGCCGGCGTGAGCGAGTGTGTAGTGGTGCGAGGAGCGAAGCGTGGAGGGGCCCGTAGTCCCGGAACGAGTCAGTCGAATGCAGCGTGCCGAGACTCGAGCTTGTAGTCATTTTTCTGAATATACTTCTTTTTTCCTTTTCACCATTATACACAAGATCGTCTAGTCGTTTCTCCCGTAATTGATCCCACAATATATTCGTCGTTTTGTACAACAACCCCTCATATCATTCTGAACATTAAATCTTTCATATAATTCCATCGCTTCCCTATAAATTGTAAATCTTATAAATACTATAATAAAAGAGATGAAATTTCGAAAACTATTTCTGATATAGAACATTTCTATATTCATCTTCTTATTTTAGCCTACACGAAAATGAAAAAGCATATGAGCCGTTGTTTTTAAAAATGGTATAAGTCCATTTTTGGAGAAAATAAATTAATGATAGTTTTGGTTAGATATAGATACCCTATTTTTATATTTTTAATTACACAGTCTATGGTATTAAATATCCTCATAAATTAATCAAAAGAAGTTGAACTGTAAAATGTTAACGCAGGAATGTTTTTGTTGAAAGTGGAAAAAAGTCCATTCGTAATAATGATAATTGAAACAACTTTCTAATCGCATTAAGTATTAATTATTACGACTTCAGTGCGGTGTGCCTTTAAATTCTTTACAGCGGATAATAGCTAATGGCTTAAAACGTAAACCCTTAAAGATAGACTTACACCAGTTTCAAAAACAACAGCTCGTATGTAGTACTTTAAAGAATTTATCACCGACCATCATTTTCAAGTCGCACAAAATAACTGAAATAACCCGAATTTCACCACTTTCTCCAATCAAAAGCTACTTAAAGTTAACCACTTTCCATGTCAGTTAAATGACAACTTACACATTCATATTACACAACTCGATTTTGACGACATTTATGTGAGAAATAGTTCTCAGAAAAATAATTTAGTGCCTGGAATACCTCCTATAACGACAGAAAAAACATCTAACGACTGCCAACATAGTTTTATAATTAAAAATATTGTAATACAACTTATATTGTAATAGATTAAGTTGTCATATATAAAACAAGCCCGAATACTTCCTCTTTAACAAGATGGGAAAGTATTATGAATTTAATTATTATTGTTACATGCAACAATAAAAAAATCCAAAAACACATATCCCATATTTTGATTCATAAATCAAAAATTTATTCATCTTTTAAATGGGAGAGTGACTTTTGGGGCACCCTGTACAACTTGAATATGTTCCCTTGTTAGCAAGAGCTCGTTCCTTTTTAATTTTCAGTTTCAAATTTGCTTAATTTCCAAAAATACTGGAAAACTAAAATACAAAGTGAAACCACAGAGCCATCGCCGAGAACCAAATTCGGGAAAAACGGAATTTTATTAGCCAACATCCGTTTCTGAACGTCTACCAATTAACTCCAGACGATCAACCGCGGTAAGAAGTAAAGATTTTCGTATCGACTGACATGGGTCCTTGTAGGCAGTAGCATTGAGGAATAGCCTGTGCTGACTGATGAGGCGGAAGGCACCTAAAGAGATAAAGCGGTGAAATGGAGGGACGAGACACGCAGAGGGATGCGGAGGTGGCCAGGGACCGTAGGTGGGGTGGTATGAGCCGTAAAGCTACGCGAAGAGAAGCGAGAGGGAAGAAAAATCAACTTTTATTTGCCCGGAACGTCGTTAGGGGTAAGTGGAGGACCGAAGGGTGGCCGGACGTAATGGCGCCCTCAACCCAACCTCGGCTCTTGCTTTCCGGTATCTGTAGTATGTCTATCCTGCCTCTTCATCCTTCCCTCTTTTCACCCCGCTTTTGCCATCCCCACAATTGTACAGGGCTTTCAAGAATGCATCGACGGCCAAAAAGATACCGGTACAGACAGTTCAGGGGTGCCATCGTGATTATATTCAAGGATCAAGGATTTTATTGAATTTCTTGACTATTTAATCGTTTGATATCGTTTTTTTTTTCTTATAAATTCAAAGTAATTTATTTAAAGTTCTTATAAATATGTCAATAACAATATATGTATTGTCCTTTATTAGATATGAACTTCTGCCACCGCTCTGGAAGATTTTTGATTCCTCTAGAGAAGAAGGTCTTGTCTTGTGATGCGAGATGTTGGTCGACTGCCAAGTAGACACCTTTGAAATTTGTATATTATTTTCTATTAGAAAAGTTATGTAAATATCGGAAAGATAATAATCAGATGGGGCTAAATTAGAAGAATATGGGGAATATGGTAGAATTTTCCAACCAAGCGACTTAATCGTTTGAGTTTTAATATTTTCGTAGAGAAGCTACTCCGTGCATCTCGAAAGCTGAAATATACTATCGCTTAATTCGTGCGGCGCCTAAACACTCATTTCTGAAATGAATCCACGCTTCTTTATGTGTTCCAATGCTGTTGTTTGATGAACTTCAAAAATGTTTGCAATATCAATAGACGTTAATGTCTGTTCTCAATCATGGTTCGTAAAACACCATCATCAATATTAGATGGTCTCCCTGATCAGGGTCTTTCGAAACTTTTTGAACCATCTTTAATGGGCTGTTGAAGTTACTGCGGCTTCGCTAAATACACGACATAAGTTTTTTGCTGTTTGCACAGCGTTGTTTCCTATTTAGTTCCCATACAATATAATATTCTCATATACTGCAATGCCTCAAATGTTCTTTCGAATCACGCATTATGGAACAGACTAATATTAGAAAATAACAGCTTAATGAACTAAGTTTTATTACCGAATACAGTAGGATATACATATACCCCCAAAATTAACGCAAGTTTTGTTCCGATATGTGCCACCAACTATTAGTTACATGCTTTGAAAGTTTACGTAATAGAAAACGACAGAACTTTCGTTTATATGTAATAGAATTGACGCAATGAATAGACGTAATGTATTTAATCAAATACAATGGAATTACAACAAATATTAACGAGATATTAAATACGAACACACGATTTCATCAAAACTTTACTTTTGAGGGTAATCTATTTTTGTTTAAATTGTTACATACTTTTTTATTGTTTATATGTCAGTTTCTTTCGATGTTGAGCGTAAGCTGAGTAACAATAGTACTATTGTTCATATAGCTCTACTATTTTGTAATTTTAAGTATTAACACAAATATTGCCATTTGTCGTTCAGTATAACGTATATTTTTGAATCCTATATAGGCTTCCAAACCATATTAATTAAATGCAACATAAATCAATTTTATTAGCTATAACAATAATAATAATAATAATAATAATATATAAATACTTAGTAATATTCATATGTAGTATATCATCATATTTATTATCAGTATATTAAAATTCTTTACTTTAATTACATAATATTAAGACCTGTATCTATACCAAGTATATCATTGTACAACAAGACAAAATGTTATAACTTAACTTGTCGTTATAAAAAAAATAATAAAGTGTATTAGTTTTCAATAAATATTTATTTCGCACTAACATGCATACCTAAATTGATGCGCATAATACATATAGTACGTACATGCATGTACACAATAGATTGTTTATTTTATGCATTAATTTCGACCATTTAAAACTCACATAAATACAATAAAAAGTTGTGTAATGTGTTTTTATTTCATTTCCGCTCTTATAAGACTCTCAATAGAAGAGCAAATCTTTTACACAATTTTAATCTCTGCAAATTAATGTACTGTATTACAATTTTTATTTGCTCGGTAATGGGCGAATTGCAATTTAAAGTCTTACTGAATCGGAATAAACCACGAAGGAATTATTTAGAAACGGATAAGCAAGAAACCCAATATCTGAATTCACGTCAAATAAGCACGTTGATTACACGAGTGCAAATTGATCCTCCTCCGAAAGACCGAGAGACCGAAAGAGATTCGAAAATAATAAATGAATAAAGCATTATGGCGGCAAGAGGATAATGGCTTTCAATGAGGATCACTGGCCAGAAAAGCTAATTCCGGAATGACTATACGATAAATTCGACCCTGACTATCCGGCAGAGATATTACCATCACAATGGTAGACTTAGAGTGCGAGTGGTACGAAAAGAAGTGGGCTGGGCGGGACGTTAAGATTGCGACGTCCGGCGTCCCGACGCTCCCAAATGCCGCCATACACTTCCCCTTCCTTTTGCGACGCCCACCCGATTACGCGCCCCTGCGTTTCCCAAACTTAACCGTATCCAAAAGCGGAGCAAACTTTATACGGTCACGTGCCATTTACTTCGAGCTCGTAAACTTATCACACTGTTCGACAAATTTCAACTTTTTTCGGATTTGTGTCTTCGAATAAATATACAACGACTTTCATAAATACTCGTATACTTTTTAAAAGAGAATAACTTTGTTAACAGTGAACCAAATGACAGATTCTTTCTAAACTGAGAAGGATTAGTTTAGTAAATGACGTGAAAAAAAAATTTTGAAACAATCACAGTTGGTTTTAATTATTCTGAGAATACAGAAGGTTGCTTCTTAAAACTCTTTTATACGGGCATATATTGAAAACTCTAACCCTTACACTGTAATGGTAGGTCATTTTGAAATTTTCATCGAAAAACACATTATTTCTACCTTAAAGGCGCTGTTGTTCTTCAACAGTAGTAACACTTACAGTTATAACTCTCATAATAGAATGCTGTGGGCAAACTGTGTTAAATGTTTAACCAAAGTCAAAAATGCAAATTCGTGTCGAACAATGTAATCCAGATGCAGGAAGGTAACTCTTTAAGTCTAACGAGTGACTTTATCCGAAAATTTCGATACCGATGTCCAATTGAGGTGGCTGTAATAAGCAAACCGCATCTGTTTAGGGTAATTTGAGTAAATCAACAATCAACACCAATATTCGTGTTAATAAATTTCTACACTGAATATGAAATCCATACCTTTCTTACTGTTCCAATAAACAGAATTTGTAATTGCCGCTGCCGTCTTTTGTGCCAAAATAGAGAAAAAATACCTATTAAAAAGTACAGTAAACTCGCCTTATATAAATCGTTATCAATTGTCATTTTTCTATAGCGATAATGGATTTCGACATAAAACAAGCGGGTTGTTTTAACTGTGCCACCAACTTTTTTATGTCTGTTTAACTTTTTAAAATATCTATGATATTTTATAGAGATATGAAGATAACCTTGAGTCTTTGTAAAGCAGTATTAAGCAGAGTTGCGTTGAAATACAATTGAATTACTTCACGAATTACAATGAAAAATCAATTCAATTACATTGCATTACATTGTATTCGTAATTCGAAATTCAATCACTTCATTTAATAAAATTACAACGAAATTTGCAATTATCGTCTCATATTCAGTTAAATTACAATGTAATTTGTTTTTACAATTGAAATACAATTTCAAAACTCAGTATAATTATGACTTATGTATAAGAAGGATAAGAGGAAGAAAAAAACGAAAATGAGAGGGAATTAGTGGTGAAAAGAAACTATGTAAAAGTTTGAAAAAGGAAAAGATTAGTATCAGTGATGAACATAGTATTATACATAAACTCATATTATGTGATGAAAAATAAAGTTGTTTATTACAATTATAATTTCTATCGATCGAAAATGTGATAATCTGATAAGATGCTATTGTCGCAAGGTTCGATCTAATTGATCTAATTGATCAATTAGATCGAACCTTGCGCCAATAGCATCTTATCAGGTTGTTTATTACGTTCGTTTCAGAAAGGAAATATAATTTGTAGAAAGAAAATGCATAGGTACCTTCTTTATCTAGTTTACACTATCTATGGCAATCATTTAATACGACTCATAAGATAAAATTAATACAGGTAAAAGAGTAACACTATTTAATAGAAATAATCTAAAAAACAAGAAAAATTCTTCATATGGCACTAATCACTCATGCGATCATGTTCAGTCATTACAATTGTCAGCAAATTTTAAATAAATTTTAATGAACACTCTTTTACGCATTACAGTCACGGAACAAGAACAAACACAAAACATAAACATAAAATTGTGTCGTCTGTGAATGCGATACGAAAGAAACACGGATAGAAATTTCATTACAATTACATTTCATGTCAAATACATTGTATTTCAATTACACTCATTCTCGTAATTGACAATTAAATTAAGTGAAAGGTTCGAATTATATAATGCAATTACAATGTAATTCAAATATTGTGTAGATAAAATACAATGTAATTAAATTACATAATTCAATTACAATTTATTTAAATTAGCATAACACTGCTATTCAAATGTACATATGTATAGGGTAAAAAAGTAATAGTTAGTGAGATATTCCTCAGTGTAAGTTGATGGAACTTTCAGTGCATGTTGGTCAAATTGAATGATAACTTGTTTGTTTATAATTATTTTTTTATGAAACTTTCACCAACCTGTTTGTGACGTTTTCTTATTAACATAAAACTCAACATGATACGATTTGGATCTTATATACTTGTTTAGTTCACGATTTAGTGAAATCACGATTATCCAAACAAGTCAGTGGGACGTGAATGTTCGAATAATGAACGTTCTATTGATTCGTGGATGAAATAAGTAACAGTGATGCAAGTTACATCGTGTTTAGACTCGCTTTCATAAAAAAAACGTCACATACATATATATTAGCAAACGTTCGACAAACAAATAAGTAAAAATAACGTGTAAATGAAAGGAGTAAATAAAAAGGTTTTGTCATCATACTTCCACCAAAGATTAACTAAAGAAAATCTCGATAATTATTACTTTTTCACCGCATATAAATATTTTAATACTTTTTTACTCAACATTCAATACTCTTTCAAATTGCATATTCAAATATTACATATTACAAAACAAAAATGTGATCCAAATTATATCGTGTTCGGTGTCAGTTTAAGCAGAAAAATTTCATGACTGTAATGGTGGATGTTTTATTTCAAAGGTAAAGGAATCTCGAGGAATCGTGTCTCTCGCGATGACTGCAATGAAGCGAAGTCGCTGCTTGTCCCGTATTGCGACAAAACTGTATACGATTCAGATTAACCGAACAATCGATTATTCGGCAAGAAGACCGGCCCCTAATGGGTCGGTTAGCAGGGAGTCTAATGTAATTATCACTAGAATGGATTTAAGGCACAAAAATATGCGCTGCAATTATACGTAGAAAATGTTGGGTATTGGCATACGGGTAGGGCAGAAAATTTGAATATCACCAGATCGTGATTCAGATCGCGTGAAACACCCCCGATTAGAGGAGCGATATTCATTTACACGGGGGTTGTATCAGAAACATGTTATCTTTACGCTTTATCCTTCCTGCCGGTGGCCACGTGCCGCCTGCCACGCGTATGTACACGGTTTAATGGCAGTCGCAACATTACCGAAAGCCCCCCCTGAACGTTTACCGCTATTATGTCTTTTGTATATAAAACAGAACGCTTCCATCCACCGGAAGCGAGGGAAGGAAAAGGGAAGACGGTGATCAGCGCAAGAAAGGAATGGGCGGGTGATATTGCGACGAACCCAACCCTCAACTTCCGACGTTATAAATTAACAGAAGCTTACGACACTTCCAGGCTCTTTGTCGAACGTAAAGACAGTGGAACGACATTAAGGGGTTGCTTCACCGTCGAAGATGACTATTTTTAATGAGACCCTCGCCGGCTTCGTTTCGCTATTACGTGTAAATGGATACCCGCCTCGTGATCCTTTCATACTTTCCATACTTATTCTAATGGAATCTTTGATCGTTTGTACGCTTTTTTTACGGATTTAAAGGCGAAAACGAGAAGGAAAAACGATTATAAGACTTGCAATTTATTGTGTCAGATTGCGGATACTTGTGCAAAATGAAAATTGTTTGTATTAATTGCAAGACTAGGATCGAAATGGAAATTTATTTCTATCTTTAGTGGTCTTATTAAGTTGTAAGAAATATATATGCGCGTCTATTTATTACAATTAGAGAGCGGATTTTTATGCAATATAAAAATTGTCTACGTTAATTTTACGAAATGGCAGACGAATCGAAATTTCACTCTTCCTTTAATAACCTTGTTAAATTGATAGTAATACATCAATTTACTAACATTCGTTTAATCGTTTCACTGTTTTAAATTTTACCTTCTCATTTTTGCCATAATTGCATGAAATCCTCTGTCCATATGTTCATCATGAGCTTTATTATTGTAGAATATAAAAGACACGGGCATATAGATCCACTAAACTCGAAATTGTTAAAATACTCGCAGAATTTATTTATAATAAATAGCAATTGATTATTATTGAAAAACAAGAGGATGGAAATCTCTCAATTTCTACGTAGTTTTTATTAAAACAATAAATCATAAACAGATGGAGTAAACAATAAATCAATGAACAGATTCGTAAGACGTTACCTATCGACGAATATGTTGTACTGTTTAATATTTTTGGTTCACGATTAAGGATTCGTTTTAGTAAATTTTTCAATAGTAATAGCAATTGTAATTGTAATCCATAAAATCACCTCAAGCAATACAATCTAGTAATTTCTTGTAGGTTTACCAATTATTTAGAAGATTTCGAAGTTCCTTTTAAGTATTTCTAGTTTTAAAGGCAAAAATAATGGTTTCTATTTTGTCGTAACTTCAATTGCAAAAATGAAACATTATACTGGGTGAGCCACAAAACGTGATCAGTTTAGACTATTCTGTTATTGGCAGGCCGTTTGAAAATTTTTTTATCAAGCATAGCACGCTTCAGAGAGATTTTTAGGCGTTTATAATACATTTTTTGTGATAAATTCGATAAGTATAATAATACATATTTTTTATCTGAACTGCAAGAACTTTAAAAAATAATCTGTTATATTAATGTAAACGACGTTCAAAATGACGTCCATCGCCTGCAATACACTCGCGTACCCCAAAAATAAATGACGGTTTTCCTTCTTATGACATCTACACTGATAGTTGAGCATGCCTCCACAATTTTATGTCGCATATCTTCCGACGTTGTTGGAGCATCTTTATAAACGTTTTCTTACAATGTACCCTATAAAAAGAAATCTAACGGAGTAAGATCAGGCGAACGATCTGGACAATTTACTACGCTTCCATGACCCATCCAGCGTCCGGGAAATTTTTCATCAAGCACTTGACGGGCTGCCATGGTATAATGTGCGGGTCAACCGTCATGTTGACGCTACATCTGATTACGATACGTTATCGGTACTTCAGTGTATCTCTGGCCATTTGGGGTAGCATTGACATAATAAGGACCAAATATTCAGTTCCCTATCATACCACATCATAACGTTAACACTCCATTAATTTTGCCGTCCAACTTGTAACAAGTGAAAATTTTCTACCGACCAGGATGTTTTACTATTTTCTCAGTCCAGATGAAAACAGAATTTGTTATGATGCTTAGCGAATTCGTCTTAATATCCACTAAAAGATGGGTATAAAAATTTTTTTTTGTTGTATGATGCCATTAGACATACCTAAAATAAATTTTTCAGATGTGTATTATTTGAAATTTTCCTTAGCATGTGACAGAGCACATCGAGAAAACGGGTTCGGTATAATAGGGAACGCATTGCCTTGATTTATATTGTTCCTAGGTCTTTTTTAGCACGATTCCTATAATAGCACGGCACTTCGAGAACACGGCTTCAATATAACACGGAACGGATTCCCATAATTTGTATAAGTTCTAGGTGTCTTTTAACACGGTGCCGATACAACACCTATAGCACAACTATCGTGCTATTGGGATCCGACATGGGGGCGTGGCCAATATACAGGGTGTTTCGTCTAAAACAAGACACCTAAATATCTCCTCTACCTCTGAAAATACAAAAAATGTTTCTAACGTAATCTAAATGGTTTCAAAAGATGAATCAGTATATAAATTGTAATTTTTTTGTCGTTTTTTCAAGGTCACTCGTGTTCTTTTACATATATACACATATTTTTTGTTCTTGTATGTTATAGCAAACATTATTGTGCATTCCTCCATGTTTTATAGCAGGACCTTGAAATGACCGTGAACTCTAAAATTTGCTAATTAATGCAGAACTTACTTTCAGCGATATTTCAGATTTCAACGGTAACAGAAATTCGACCATGAACTTGAACTTGTAAATAATCACATTTATTACTGCAATGAATGTTCGAAATGATGTCCTTCCGTTGTGATACATTTCGTGAGGCGAAAGACGGCAGATTGTATAGCTCTTTCGAAAACCCCATTGAAAAAAGTGTACGCGGTTTTCAAAGTCTCCTCCATGGAGCTCTTGGTGAAAAGATAAATGGAAAGGATGAAATTTCTGCGAATGAAGACTCCGGAATATGCTTGTCACACTAATACCGGTTTCACGTCCAAGTTGCCTTATACTAACATGCGAGTTTTGATTAACTTTAGCGATGATATTGTTCACATTTGTTTCATGAGTAACAGTCTTACGTCTCACACGAATGTTTCTGTTGACACTACCAGTCTCAAAAAATGTTTTAACAATACTTGAGTATGCAGAACGTGATGGACAAGTACGTTCTGGAAATCTGTCTTTGTAAATTCGTATTGCTTCTCTTAGACACTCTCGAGCTTCACCGTAAATTAAAACCATTTGAATTTTCTCCTGTTCTGAATAACGCATTACGGATCGCTTGTCGATACACTGAGAAATCTAGCAGTGAGCAAACTCTTAAATACATATCTCTCTCACTCTCTATGTACACAGAGGAATGATACAATGTGTTTATTTACAAGTTCAAGTTCATGGTCGAATTTCTGTTACCGTTGAATTCTGAAATGTCGCTGAAACTAAGTTCTGCATTAATTAGCAAATTTTAGAGTTCACGGTCATTTCAAGGTCATGCTATTAAGCATGGATGAATGCACAATAATGTTTGCTATAACATACAACAACAAAAAATGCGTGTATATACGTAAAAAAACACGCGTGAACTTGAAAAAACGATAAAAGTGACAATTTATAAAAAACGATTCTTCTATCTGATTCGTCTTTTGAAACCATTTAGATTACGTTAGAAACATTTTTTGCATTTTCAAAGGCAGAGGAGATATTTAGGTGTCCTGTTGTAGACGAAACACCCTGTATATATCTATCCAATATGGCGACAAAGTGCTTGGACTTAACATTGTATTCATATCTTTTCTTTTGTTTCTACTTAAAATGTTTGAAAGGAAGGAGAAGACATTGTGTTGAGGGAAAAGCATCGGTATTATGGACAAATCCAGCTGGGAAATGGCAGTGTTAAATTTAGAACTAACATATTTTGTTATATATTCTCAGTTTGATAAAAAATATTTAGCTTTAAGAATTACAAGAAATGTCAGTTTTATTTTTTCAATATTGACTAAATTAAAAAATATTTATTATACGAATACGATACATAAAATTTGTTTATTGGAAAAAATATGTGATGAGAGTAAATAGATTTAAGAAATAATAACAAGTGACGAGAGTACAGACTTAATAATAATGACAAGTTTAATGTTACTTCGAAAAGATATATTTATTAAATAAATGAAATAAATACACGTATAAAAATCAATAAAGTATGTTTTATCAAATGATTCATTTTACAAAAAAAATTCGTTTTTTAATATACCTTCTAAATTTACAATTATAATTTCATAAATTTCGAATCGCTTAGAATTGGTGAGGACATATTAATTACTCCACACATAATTTTACAAATATCTTTTATTAGAGGCACCAATGCCACAGGCATCAGTGAACCAAGAATTTTGAAAGTCTATGTACACTGGTTAGATCTTTCAATATGCACTCCAGCTTTAGCTATTTTAGCCGTTAAAATAGACCGTTCTTTGCTAAATTGTTTCTTATATTCTAGAAATGGAGGTCCTATAAATTTCAAGCAGTTCACTTCACATACTTCATTTCAAAATGTGGAAACGGAGCAACAAAATTTTGTTCGATCTACTATCACAATCTTTCACTGCACAGTAATCAAAATATTTTTGCTACGCGGTGGAAAAATTGGAGCTTCCATAACGTTATTTTTAATTAACACCTGTTTTAACACTGTAAGTTTATACTGTAATTAACACCTGTTAACACTGTAAGCTGCTGTAAGCCAAGCCAAGCCAAGCCAAGCTTAGAGTATTCCTACATTTTGGCAGCAGACGGCGCCACTGAAAATGTCAGATCCCAATATAAGAGAGACGACTGCATTATTTTTGTTTCTCAAAATGGTTAAGACGGGAAATGAATTTTTATTAAACTCCTGTTCAAAATGAGTAACGCCAATAACTAAATCCTTCTTATTCACTTTCTCCATTACGACTTTCAGAAACGTATTTCAGACGTAAAAAGTGTGTGAAAATTTCAATAATCAAACCATTAAAGAATACTCTTCAATTAATTGTGTTACGGAGATCTTAAACCATTATTACTGTTATTTATTTGTAATATTTACCAGATGATTCATAGTTCGAAGCTTGTTTGTGTTTCCCTTATGAAACCAGTTTTTAATAAACGTTCCATAAAAACTCGTTCGCATAGAACTTTCATTATGCAGATTCCAAAATATCTGCACCATGAGGACACATTTCAAAAAATTCCTACGTGTAACCCTCATAAAGATTTCAAAGGTGCACATTTTTTAAACGTTTAAACATGACATATAAGCTCAAACAGAATTATTTTAAAAACGAAACATATTTGTTTCTGTCCCTCATCTTGATGTTACAACTTTCACTGTATTTATGTTTTAAAATATATTTTTATAATGCAGCTGTCAATTAAATTCACAACATACTAACGTCCTTCAAAACATTAAGCCATCACTGACCGCCTTATCTTGCACATCAAACCCGACGAAGCAAGATAAAATTGACATTACAGAAATGCCATTACACAAACCTACACACCTCATCCGTTATCTCTAGAATTCCCTATCCCAACGAAACCAGGCATCCGCCGCGAGCGGAGAAAGTAAAAATCCCATCAGGGCGTGTTAAAAGAAAGCGTGGCATATCCCCTCGAACTGCGTCCGAGAGAGTATTAAACCATAAAAATTTCCAGGCAACACTTACGCATTGAAAAAAAATCGTGTAGACATGTGAGGAATGAGAAAACACGATAAAAAGTAAAATCACGGACAGACGTACCACCCGCCCCCACCCCCTTCCCTGGAAAGCGGTGGTTATTAAAGGAGTGGATCTCCGACGGTGTACCACGTGGTCCGAGGAGGTTGAGCGGGATTCAACGATCTGCGATCGCGGATGGAAGTTCAAACACGGAACCGCGATCTCATTATCGAGACCAAAGAAAAGAGCGAACTTAAAAACGAACTGGGGGGCTGCGGTGGCCGACGGGGAACGATTACTTATTGAGCAAGGGTGAGATTTTGAATGGCGGCCGCACGCGAGAATCCGCGGTGATGTAACCTCGTCAGGAACGGTAGCTGCTGCGGTTAGGTAATAATAAAGCTACGTTAAGGGCGGAATGAGGAAAGGGGGAGATACACACGCGGGCCCGTGTATGGACAGAGACTCTTAGGCTGACGGTTAGGAAGGAGTCCTAGGACGGCGCGGTGCAGCGTAGCTTGGGAGACGGGTAGGACGGGTACGGCGGATAGGGGCGACATGATACAGAACGACGAGGAGAGCGAGAAGCCCGGAGGTCGGGCTATCATAATATAGATTAGCTCATATGGCTCTCCCTTATGTTAGCTCGGATCTGGCTCATAGCCTCGAGTGCTCCGGGATTCACTATTCATACACGCGACAATTAGATAGGCATTACTCTATACACGTGTGTGCAGGGCCACCTCCGCCTAGCCTGCACCCCCGTTCCTACCTTCTCTTCGGCACGGTGTGTACGTGTGTGTCTGCTGGGGTGGCACGGATCGGAGTTGGCTGAAACCAAGGACTAGGGTGGGGCGGCTTGAGTCAACCCCTGAGCCAGTGTAAACACGTTTTAATAGAGATTCGCTCGAGCGGTTATAATAGCTTTGCGGATGTAGCGGCCCGTCCGCCTTTCGCGAGCCCCGACTCACCCCTCCCGGACACCCTTATCACCGACGTCTGTTCTCGCTGGTTTCCTCCGTAGGCCCCCGATCGTTATTCTCAGACGGAAATATCAGAAATTTTGAGACGCACGCGCCATTACCGAAACCAAGGTTTTGTATCCGCCAAACCGAGATACCAAGAAATCCGTTACTTTTGAACAAGTCGTTTAAAACTGATAGGGGGAGTTCTCCAAGTACCGTACACAGGAAGTCTTTTTGAAATCTATCCAATGTTGCACACTTTCAAAACATGGTAGATTTGAGACACGTATGTACAGTAGAAACTCTCGTATCCGAATATCCCAATATCCGAATGTTCTATTCTCCGGACGTTCTGTTATCAGAACATTGTTCTGCAACGAATAGCGACGAAAAATTATTAAAATGAAACTTATTTGATTTCGGCGGAGACATCTTATGGAGATCACAAATCTTCTTTAAGTGAACGTGCTTCCGTTTAGCTAATTTTAAGCTAAATTTTGAACGGCACTAACTGACCTTGAATGACCTTGGAATACGACAGCGTTATAGGTCAGTGAATTTGTTTCAAGATAGGTAGAAATCGATTAACGTGCACACAAGCTACAAGCGGTTGAAAGTGGTGAAAATCGCAGTTTTCCACGACTCTTGATCTATTCCTGCATAAAATTCACAGATTCTTACATCTTTCGATGCGTGTCGTGTTTTTCTACGACAATAAATTCCGATGAAATTTTCAGCATATGTACAATTAACACATGTCTGGTTTAGGTTGAATTAGGCGCTAATAAAAGAATCTTTAAAAATTCGTTTTTTATTTTTTCATGTAATTCCTAGCAATTGCAATTTTTCCGAAATCTCTTTGGCACGACATTTAGTAAATCGATGCTTCAAATTGATGGAAAAAAATCAAATCGTTTGGTCCACTTCTAGAAAAGTTATTCAGATTTAAAGGGCGTTTGAATTCTTGCGCGGGCCATTGTATGTATGTATACTAGGGTGGACCTTATTATTCGATCATCAAACTTGTTTGATCTCACCCCCTACAATTATGACAATTTTGTTTCTTTAACAATAGGTTTGCCTCATACGACGATTCAACTTTTGTTTGAAAAGATTTTGTATATATCCACAATTAATGAAGATATTAAATATGTTTATTCGAATGGCCATATCAATTGTAGAAAAAAGGTAGATAGAGGTATGTAAATGAAATAACTGTATTTTTATCAATATTACAATTTTTTAAATATTTAGCCACAACTTGCTATGACACAAAATCTTATATGAAACGTGTTGTGTCGTGTCAGTGCTCAAACAATAACTAGTGAGCCGCTGAGAAACACGCCTCAAAGAGAGGTAAATAAGTAATAAGATAATTGGATTTCGGATAACTTTAATAAAACTGAATTTGATGGACTGTATATAATAGAGATGTTGTATCTATCGATTCTACTTCGCAACTGTCACTCTACGACTCTTATTCTCCGACTGATAGTTTCGACTCTTATTCTGCGACTGATCTTACAACTAACGCACGAGAAGTAAAGAAGGCTCATGGGGGTGAAAAACTCCCTCCACAAAATGTAACATAGTGGAGGCCCCAGCCAATAATAATATTATTGGGAGGCTACAAGTGATCTCCCAAAAGAAGGGCAACGCCCATAGACGAAAATACGTTGCGACGAGTGTCGCCAAACAGACAACACGCGCTTTCCCGTGATTTCACCGGAAATCATATTTTAGGCTTTGGGCCACAGGCCCCCCTTGGCGCTAAGGATGGGCCTACGCTACGTCAAGTGCCATTGAGAGCTGCACGGCTAGGCTGACTTTCCCATGGTCAGCTGATACTTTCCAGCCGCACCAGAGTCATAAAACAATAAATTCGTCAGAAGACGCTAGAGGACCTCATCGACAATGGCACTGTTCAAAATCGACCGTAGCGTAGACCCAAACCGAAATACGAGCCGGCCATACAATAATCACGTCTTAACAAAACGTTTCCACGGTGCAGATATCCTTCTTGAATAAAAATTCGTAAAAGATTTATTATATCTTCCGTGCCGGCATCACATTTATGAAATAATTTTGCGGAGTTTACATGATCAGAAAATACGAAAATCGTCAGGTCCACACATTCCGCTTTTTAATCAATTTCTGCTGGCTTGGTCTTATATCATCAAGTCGAATTACGGGGCAGGAATTAAAGATAATTTCGTCCGCCAATCAATTTTAAATTTTACGGACATTCTAGACTTTGAATCGTAAACTTTGGAAAGAGAACGACAACCACGAAAAGATTATCGTAAATTTCTGGAACTCCTAGTTATTTTCATAGGCGGAAATCCTACGAGACATTGTACTTTCCGGGCTCCAGGAGTTTTTCACCACGCACAATGGAAGGTGGAGGCGGTATACTGCCTAAAAGTGTATTTGTTTAGAAATTAATTCGTCTTGACCAGCGAAGAGGCCACTGGAATTCGGGATATTCATATTTTTCTTGCCGGTTTATACTTGAAAGCATGGATTCAAGCTCCAAACGCAGTAGAAGCCCGCGACAAGATTTGGAGTTTCTAAAGAATTCATATACCTATCGTCAAGTTAACGATTTAATAAGCCGCACTGCAAAATGATCAATCATTTATGGTATTTGACGCCAGAAACTGCAACGTTGGCATTTTTTCTTGGAACAAACAGTGAAGAAACCACCAAAAGGTATACAGTTCTCACAAAGGATGTGAAACACCTATATCGAGAAAGGCATAGAGCATTTTATCTCCCCACGGTCCAAGAAGTTTTTTGATGGGATCTCAATACCGACGGCGTTTCTGGAAAGAGATCCTTCTACGTGAGAAGATGGCAACGACTTTAAAATTGGCCGGAACATCACTCGATAATTAAAAATTGTAAATTACACTGCTGAACGTGACGTCAAACTTGAAGGATATAATAAAATATTATCTAAAAATGAAGAGCGGAAACAGTTTATAATACACAATGTAATGGAATGTAGAAAGAAGTATGCTAATCTCACAAAAGAGAATTTGTCACAGAATTTATAAAGGACTCAGTACTTTCTAGAGTGTCGAACTAACATTGTTATGTAGTCCAAGTAAAATCTGAATGGTCGGTTATTAATGTTGTTCATGATTACGTGTGCACACAATAACTTGTAGCTAGTCTTAACAAATTATTTATTAAAACTTTGTTGTTTATGACCTTTACGGTCAACGTCCCAACTCGATTACAAATTAACACCAAAAACACGAGAAATGATACAATAACCTCATTTTCTAGAATTACTAATCCAACGCGAATCTTAGGCACTAAGTAAAGAATTAGCACGAGTAAGTAAAGAATGGCGCTAATTTGCACAAGCGTGAGAACACGACTTGTACAAGTGTAAATATAGACGGACGTTTGAATGGAACTTCAGTCAAAAGTTAAACTATTCTATAAGACAAATATTGCATTATACAGGTTGATTTACTATATTCGTTTTAACGAACATTATTTTGAGCATCTAAAGACTTGATATAGATTAAAATGTTTACCATAAGCAGTTTAGCTCTTATTGGACTTTTATCTTCTTATTTATCAACAACTCCATCACGGAAATCGTAAATGACAGCATCAAAGTGAGAGTACGTAACACGTTGATAAACATTGTCAGATAAATACCGCCGTCTTCGCGTATCACTCGGAGTCATTGGGCTTTCAACGCGACTTTACGCGGATCAAACTTTCGTTAATATCTCGTTAACTATTAGCTCTTGATACCCTATATATGTTTGATACAAAAAATACATGATTCTATATGAAAAAAATGGTGACCTTGAAAGCTTTGAAACGCCTCCACCCACTATTCACTCAGTATTCTGTGCCATTCTGAATATGTCAAATATGTAAAAAATATTTATTTGTAATATTTACGCTCACATTTGTAAAATTCGGCGCGATTGCGTGTACTGTTAAATAGGAATCGACTGACGCGTCTGACCATAACCAACTAATTCTACTTCTTATGAATACTCAGACACGCTACGCGAATACGTTGAACATTCAAACTCAATTTTATCAAAACGAAGCATCAACTGAAAAAATGTAATTCGTTTTTTTTTACTTATTTTTGCACATAAAATCACCTTGTGCCCGCCTGTACCACGTCCTGAGACATCCTATATGTATCTACGTGTATTTATAAATTCAAACTGTTGAATTTTTATTATATTACAATCTTTATAGGTTAGTCAATAGATATTTATACAAAGTAAGTTCTTTACGTTAATTCCAATAAGCAAGAGTTTAGTCAAAATTTATTTCGCCTCATAATAATTTTACTAAATTGACAATAATTTAACTTTATTATATTTCACCTACTCATTTTTACGGTATACGTACATGATGCTGCTATTTACAAGTCAACATCTGATTCCTAATATTAACAGCGCACACAATTTATAATTATCATTGTGTTTATAAGTAATTAATTCAATTCGCAACTAAAATTTCTTCATATATTTCTATAGAAAACTTGAATAAAACTGATAAGAAATATAATCGAATTTCTGCTTTAATACTTCCAGAATGATAAAACGAAAGCGAAATGTGTGCTATTTTAGTGCTATTCTCGCTTTATTAGTCTGTTGAAAATTTATACATGTTATAAATGCATAAAGTTCCACAGAGTAGTAATTAGAGTGTCGCACCGTGCTGAAATTCATTCGAAAATAGATACTGTAAAGCGTATTTTGAAATATTTGGTCACCGCAACCCCATGTGATTATTTAGGGCTGAACCTTCTGTGAACACTGTGGGGCGCATATGTTTCCCGGCTTATTAATGCATTTGCTGCAGAAGTTCTGTGCTTAATCAACATTACAGTAGTAATACTTTTAAATTCTCCATGTTTTTATGTGTTAAAGGTAACATCAAACTTGTACTATACTTACTAACCGATTATTTTCCGCAAATTGTCAATAAAAACGTAATATAAACATAATTTCAAACAAATATTTACCATTAACAAGAATTAAGGTCACTTAATCGAAAGTTTTATAATGATTATAGGTAATTTTAGAAATGTTGGCCTTCGTCGTTTATATATGGAAAAAATATAACAGTTTTTACCAATTCTTACCGCCATCTTGCTTTGAGATATCGTGCAAGATTTAATAAATATTTTGCTACGTTTTCTTGTGTATTTTTGGTATTATAATTGCAGTGTTTACTACTCGGCTTACGCATTTTTTGTTCTCCAGACGAACTTTCCATTTGAATTTAACTTTTTACAACTGGCTTTGTTCAGAACTGATTTTGATGTGTAATTTAATATAGACATTTTGTCTACCAATGATTATTTTACACAACCTTATATTCGGTGTTCACGTGTTTCCAATTTTTCTAACAATAAGTTTACTTCGCGAAGTGTAACGTTATTTTAAAGTAGTGAAACATTTGACAAAAATTAATTTAAGAAACACATAAATCGTTTGAACTACATTCGGTAAAGTTGATCAAAAGAATCAAAAGTACTGGATACATTCTCAACGAAGCTATAATGCCATGAGTTTCGATACATGTTAAAGAATAACAATACTGTTTAACGGTAGTAAAAATAAAAGAAACTACGAATCGTTTGAAATGCATGACATATCATCGTTACTGTTTTCATCGATCCAGAACATCGCCAAACTTACTCAAAATAATATACAATGAACAACTATTTTAAAAGATCTAAGTTAAATGCTATCATCTGATGATACATTCTTAATATTTCGTATATGATAAACACAAGAAGGTAGGGGAGAATGAGGTAATGACGGTCACTTAAGCATTAATTATAGTAAAATAAAAATGTGGGCTGAAATATTTATTTACGGATACGTTTCATAAACTTAAATTAATCATTTATTCGTACAATAAAAAGAAATTAGTTTCATATTCATCTAAGTAGTTAAATTTATAAAAATAAAATTTAAGG
Organism: Sphecodes monilicornis; assembly: GCA_913789915.3. Classification (NCBI taxonomy): domain Eukaryota; kingdom Metazoa; phylum Arthropoda; class Insecta; order Hymenoptera; family Halictidae; genus Sphecodes; species Sphecodes monilicornis. The sequence goes on along the minus strand of OU565297.1, from coordinate 19,152,779 downwards.
ATATCTTTAACTGCCCTGCCATTGCCCATGCTTCTGGACAATAGTGGTCATTTTACTGGCAATGGTGGTCTAGGGCAGCGACCGCCAAACTATGGCACGCGTGCCACGAGCTGGCACGCCAAGAAAATTATGATTAAATGTAACCTATTATCGTCGTGGTGCAGTTTGTGCAGTAACAATAAATCCAATCGTTTTAGTGAAAAATTGGTTAAAATCGAATTAATTCTGGCAAAGTTGATGGAAGTATTACAGTAATTCATTTTAAAGCTTCAATCCTGAAGGTAAATCTTTACTTTGAGTCATTAAACCTCTACTCGGATTATAGTTTGATGTTTTTGAAAATATGTTTTTCGTATAACGTTTCTTTAATTATGTGTTCTTAATGCAATGATTATTAACTGCAATTATGTATTTTATTTATTTAATTATTAAACCAAAGCTATATGTTTACAATTGATAATTATTCTAACGAAGGTAATTTTCATTACATTATATTATAATATTACATTATCTTTGCATCCTTTTCCTTAAAAGAGGTTAACACTTAGGGGTGCCACGCGTCCGACTTGTAATTAAAAATGTAAAATGTGGCTCGTGTACACATATCGATTGCCGGTACCTGGTCTAGGGACCGTCACATTTTTTGCATAGACTATATTCTTCTGTTGAATCCCTTCCGGAACATTCCGAGTGGACTCAAAGACCACAAGCAGTACACCGGAACCACATTTAATTGCCCTGACTAAATTGGTAGCAAATATTGCATTTATATTCTATTTCGTCTATATCGTTATCATCATCCTTAGAAAGATATGATCTTAAAGTTTCTCCCTTCCAGCTTAATCTTTTTAAAAGGTTTTTTTTATTTTTTTCTGATTTTTTATTTTTCCTTTTTTTGATCATCAATGCCCGCATATACATTAATTGATATAACTGAATATTATGCATATAAATCAAAAATATTCTTGTGAAATATGAATATATAGTATTTTCTATTGGTTGTACATTTAGGTGTAAATCAAGTTATACTGTAAAAAAGCTTTAAACTTGATACTAATCTGTTATATTCTGCAAAGAAAATATTACATCTATCACGCTAAAAAGAAAACGAACCTTATTTTTCTTCGTTGTTAGGCAATGCTTGCGTGGGGAGCATACGCGCTGCGAATTATAATTATAGTGAGACATAAACAAGAAAAATTAAGAACTTAAAGGGACTTCCTCGTTAAATCATTCAAAATGCAGATGATATTCAGGAATTTTTTTCATACAATATATAACATTCCATAAAAACAACTTTTGTTCTTAGTTTGTACACTCCTTCAGTGTACAGCAACTTTTTATTGCGGTTCCTGTAGTGGTGTAATTTATAGAGGGCGGTCTGCTTACAATATATAGGGTGAAAATGGTGACCACGATAAAAAAAAAGGTGTAAAATGATTCGAAAATTTCTTACGGCAATATTTTCGTTATTGTATTGGCTATCGAATGAATCAAAACGATGAATTTTGGAATACGGATTTTTTTATTCATACTGTTGTACGTAAAATTCCCCGTTTTTATGTGTCTTCATTAAACTCGTGTTAAACATCGCCATTGTGAATTTGTTTTTCTCGCAGTAGTGCATACCATAGTCATTGATATAAAGTTTAAGAATTTCTATCGTTGTTTCATTTCAGAAGAGTTTACAATGAGTTATGGTGGCTACCGTTTTCACCCCATATTTTGTAAGCAGTGCAGTAACCGCCATCTATAAATGAAACTACAACAGATGCCGCAACAAAAACATTTTTTGTATACTAAAAGAGTGTACAAACTAAGGATAATAATTGTTTTATGAAATGTATGTTTCAAGAAAAAAAATTCCTAAACGTCATCTCATTTTGTAATAATAATACTGATTGTCACTGCCCTCCGACTACGATTACTATTCTCCCCTACCACCTGAAATTTTCAAAGAAAAAATACACCGTCTAGCGAAGATAAAAATACAAGAAAAAACATATGCTGTTAGAGATGCATATCAGTCAATGATTACCGTTGTCATCGGTCCAGACTATCATCAAACTTGCGATCTTAACGACGACGGGTCTGATAATGTGGATTTTTGACGCGATTTCAGCGTAAGCACGAGAAAATCTCAAATACCGGTTAGTTACCACAAACTTTATCGACTTACGAGAAGTTTTCGCCGTGGAACGGCAGCATAAAAGTGAGGCATCAACGTGCAAGGAACTTTAATAAAACCGAGCTTCCTCGCCCCGAGTTCTCTCTCTCTCTCCTCTCTCTCTCCCTCTCCTTCTCCCTTTCTCTACCCCATCTCTCACTTTCTCCCCCCTCTCTCTCACTTTCTGACTCTCTCCCTCTCTATTCGGCCGTACCACCTCTTTCCATCTCCCTCTCCGTCTATGACACAAAAAGGATGAGTTTCGCGATATCACAGTGCAATTATCTCCGAGGAAATGAGCTTTGCATAGGCACCAGGAACGTGTGCAATACCGGCGAACTTATATATGAAAGAGGTCGTGCAGGCTAAAGCTTCGTATTTATACGTTCCACGAGGTAAAACGACGTCTTAGGGCCGTTCAAGCATTTATGGTGCACGTTCCAGTTTTGAAAAGGACGCGGCAATGCTCGGGTAAATCGCCCGGCTCTGGCCATGATTTTAAAATCCCCGGGAAATTAGTTGACAGACACGGCCAGCCGGCTGAAAAACCCTGACGAAAAATCTCTTCGTTAGATTTAATAGGAATGCGACCTTCGTCCACGTCCCTCTTGATGGGTCGTGCATTTTTCATGGTATTTATGCGACGCCTGCGGGATCGCGATGATCAGCGAACAATTCCGTAAAACGGGATCAAATTACGAAACCGCGCGTCCGAATTGGCTACAGTATAACCTCGCTCGTTGCACGAAACGGGATCGAAAATGCGTGCAAAAATCGAGGTTGTGCATCGAAAGAGATAACCAATCGCCGTTTTTCCACTGTCCCACTCCGTAATTCCCCATTCCCTAAGCTACTCGGAATATTATGTAGCCACCACAATCCCCACCACGAGTTCCAGAACATCTAATAACTCGCGGTGGGAATCTCTAGTATGCAACGATAGAGGGTTCTTTGCAATAAACGAGATTGCAACGAGCGAGGTTCTACTGTACTTGGAAATAGAAAATTACCAACAAAAGCACCGGTTTTCATGTGGAACATTATACACATGCATGAGCTGTTTGATGCAAAAATGGTGCAAGTAAGAGCAATTAATCATTGGACAATGCGGAGTTAAATAAATGTTCTACTAAGCAGAATGATATCGTGTAATGTTACGGTTGTCTTGTGCAAGCCACGCTAAAATTATATTACAATTATTTTGTTTAATGACGATTAACTCTTGAGATGTAGTGTTAGATCGAACAGATATATATTGACTTACATCACTTTTGTATTAAACGACTTATGTGTAGCACGATTCATTATAGTTTCCACGAAAAACGATGTGTAGAGAACTCATGTTAGGTAACTAATACGCGAAAATAACGATGCCAATTAAACCCTCGAGTAGGACTGAATTCCTTTTATAGAACAATAAAAACTTTGGTATTAAATTTATTCATTGAAACAATAGATGGATCATCTTTACCACAAGATTCAAATGACTCAATCACCATTTTACTAAATGTTGCTTGTCCAGGGTTAACGCGTTGGGCCCGGCGGTGAACTTTCCGTGTGGCCGGCGCTGGTCCCTGAGGACCGGCACTAGAATTTTCGTTTGACTGGCGTCGGTTCGTGGGACCAACAGTATTAAAGTTAAAAAATAAGTATAGTCTCAATGAAATGTGATCAAATGTAGTTTACATTTTATGCATCATACGAAAATATAGTGAACATAATCACACATACACCTAAAAGATGTCGAAAATAGCGCGACAAAGAAGAATTCTTTATCCTTCGGCGATACCCTACAACATTGTATCGCTCACCGGCTGCCGGCTGAACGGTAAGGACAGCAAATTCGGCGCCGTGCTCAACGTGTTAAATAAAATCGAATTACATAGAATTTCATTATTGGACAGAGGATTTTCTACATTTACGGTAAAAATGGGTGTGTTAAATATAAAAGTGTAAAAATTTCAGAAAAAAAACTACTGATAAATTATCAGCGACATATTAAATTTAGTAAGGAAAGACATCTCTTTTTATTGGATTTTTTTTTGTTTTCTGTAATTGTTTCGGAAAATTTCTTACTGTATAACTTCCACTACATAATCTTATTTCATTGAGATCTTTGGGTGTGTCTGGACCCTAAAGGCAAAGTGTATAGCGTCACATTTTTCAAACTTTGTAAAGGAGATAATCAAAAGTATAAAAACTGTTTAAATTTAGAACTGTTGTAAATATAAAAATATATTATTTTATTGTTTAAAATTGAAATTATGTACTAGACATCGTTACTTTTCGAAATAAAAAGTAAGTTGAATTTGATATAATTTGTGCACTATTATATTAAAAACTAAGCGACTTTGAATAAAATAATTTTTACCATACCTTTCCCAACCATTAATTCCTTCCCACTGTTGTTTTCCATTAATTGTACTTATAACGAAGTTCTAGTACACATTAATAAACACCCTGTATAACGAAAAGTAATGAGATTATAAATAAGTGGTATTGTATGAAGAGGAACATATTATGTCGAGGAACATAAGAGGAACACAATCTGTAGTATACAGTACAGAATAGAACACTTCAGAAATCCGCTTATTATTGTGAATCGAACAAATGTCATAAGAATACATGATTAGTTAGTGTTGAACTTTGGGTATTGTCCAGTGGGACACTATGAATACAGGTAGCTTTAATGGAACACTGTGCGAACATATGGAACTTTATTCTTAATGAACACACGTGGTCACGCCGTTCTAACCTAACTTATAACTTAATTTATGTATACACGATGTTGCCTGAGCGCGCACCAGTGCACCAGATCGAGAAGACCGCGACTCACCGATTCCCCCGCTAGGGGAAATTCGGATCAGACCGAATATTGTTACCCAGGTTTAAATGAGAGTGTTCGCAAACGGAAATCGGCGTCCGACTTCTCAACGATTCTTTTTCTTCGAGTCTGGGAGGCCATATATCTCCAGCGGGTGACGGCTCCTTGCTGTGCGTGGCACAAAAAGAAAAGGTTCCTATAGGCTCCACAACTCCTTTAGGAAAACTATCGGTAGCTCTATTTTACAACATCTCGAACACTTCTCAAGTTACCTCAAAGTTCGGACGGAAATGTATAAACACCCTAAAAACGCGTTCGATATCGGACGGATGTGTATAACCCGACCTTTAGACGCGCGATTTGCACATAGACGTGCGACTCAATGGAACGTTCCAACAGTTAGCAAGGTGCAAATATATATGTATAATATAGTGGTGTAAAGGTCGGGTTATACAGAGCCGTCCGATATAGGACGCGTTTTTGGAGTGTTTATACATTTCCATCCGAACTTTGAGGTAACTTGAGAAGCGTTCGAGATGCTCGAACAAAGGCCAAGAGCCGAAGATCTTGTCATTTGCTACCATAACCCCAGGGGTTCCGAGAACCTTTTACTCCACTCTACAGCTCGGGAGATGTCTATGCTAGAGTCGGACGACTGACTGCAAAATATTTTCCTCGAGGATATGCTGTCCGATCGCTGGCGGCACGAAGGCAGAATTAATTAAAACGTTTAATTAAAAACTATTAACTGGAACTTTTCAGAGTTCATCGTGCTAATAGCCGGGGAATACCTTGCTAAGGAATTTAAACGTTATAACAAAAAAAATAACAATTTCTTACTATGGTAACGAAAAAAAGAGTATCATCTGACAAACTGTACTAAACAACTCCGGTGGAGGTTCAGAACGTTCTGGTTCGTTCAGTACGTTGCCGTCCTAAAAAACGTTGACGGTGGACGCGCAGAAAAATATAAAATTAACATTGTTTACTAGTAATAAGAGGTATTAATATATTCTTATTGAATAGTTACGTGGTCTACATATTTAGTATTACAATAATAAATTACATCATTTCACCATAATTAACATGGGCCCCGAGAGTTATATAATAGTAAGAATTTTAAAATTTCTTGTAATTTATATTTAGTTATCTTTTTAAGCATCAATCTGTGCAAATGTGTTATTCTTTTGCACTATGATCACAAACCTTTATCGAATGTAATAACCGAATATTTACTGTGGCAGATAGTAGCTGACACAAATTTACTAACAAAAAGTACATTTTAAATCTTTGTCACAGGTGTACATGAAGAATTTGTAGAAAAAGCAATATTCATAATTTTCTCTAGAATTTTTGACACTCACAAATTTTTAAAAAATTTTATATTGTACACGCCATTTAGTAAAGTAATCCTTCTTTAAGTTGTGGAATGCGGCCCGCGGCATGCGGGCGGCAATAAAACATTTTTGACCGCCAGATTTGCCGCTTTGCCTGCGATGGATGGCCTGATTTGCCGCTTTGTCTAACGTGCATCGCATCGGTTAGCTTCTCTCCGTTCCAATGAAAATTTTCTGACAGGTCAGAAACGTCAAAGGTAGGATACATTCAATTCGTATTCAGGGTGTTCGCGATATCGCACTGGATATATGCACACTAGGGTGGACATTATTTTGACTGGTGGACTGCCCCGTACAAACGATAGGGAAACAGCAGTGGGTTAAGATATTATAAACCGTTGCCGCCCACTGCTACGCGATTGCACGGGGGTGGCAAGACGCCATCTCGTATGGGTTCGAACTGGTGACACTGTATTGATGCGAACCTGAGATGAAGGTACCCAGGGAGGAGTACGATGACTTCCGAATGCGCGGCCGATTGGGTCAGAGCGGAGGAGGCAGGCCTCGTTTCACACGCATTTTGGGATATTGTCGTAATATTGGCTACAGTGGTCACACATACTATGTAGCGTGCAACGTCGAAGTCAAAAGATTGGGACTACGGCCGCGGCTGCGGTGGCGACAGGCAGACCTAGCTATAGGCTCGATTTGTTTATGTGCCGTTCCCGGGGCTGTTCTCTATGGAGAGGTTTATGGCGGGTCATTACTATTGAGCTAGAGTCGGCACTTCCTCGGACAACACGTGTTTAATGTAAAGTAATTTGTAAGCTCCGACTTCTTCGGTGACAGATTGCATGTAAAAATGCTACACATGTATATCCGAGAAATCTCAAAAACGTTCAGAACCTCCGCTGTGCTCACTTGAGTTGTTTGACGAATTGCTTCGCCTCGCAGATTGTCAGATATTGTTTTCATTTCGTTACTATAGTAATAAATTGTTCTAACGTTTAAATTCCTTAACAACGTATTCCCCACCTATTAGCACGACGAACTCTGAAAAGTTCTACTTAATTGCTTTTTGAATAAATACAGCATGTCATATTCTGCCTTCGTGCCGCCACGCCAGCGACCGGGAGGACGGAATATACATATTTTCCGGCAGCCTGGTAGACTCCAGCATTGGCATCTCCTGGGGTGTAGGGGATGATACACGCAGAAAATAATAATAAATTGTTCATTTTAGACTACGATACTTTGCAACTTGCTTGACCCTGTACAGACTGCATAAAAATTTCATACGGTACACATGGCATGTGAAACACTCCAATAACTATAAACAGCTGTTAGGTTTCAATTGTTTTTTATTTTGGCCATAAAATTGCTGAACAATCCTTAGACATTCTGAAATAGGGGTCGGCAGCATTTGTCCTATAATTGCAACTTGTTCACGTTGTGAAAAGCCAGAACGCCGAAATCGCCGGATGCGAAAGGGATTTTTTGATATCTTAAGAATTGTTGATTTTACAAAATCGATGGAAATGAGTTTTTGGGATATTGTAGTGAAAACATTCAAGGTGATTCGGAACCCAACGTCATAAACGGTAGATCTGTCTGAAATTAAGTGTTAGTGAGAGTGGAAAGGGAAGGGGGGGAGTGGTGAAAATTGGCGTAACAATGAGCTGGTACAGGACGCCGTGTACCTCCGTTTCATGTAGAGGCGAGTCAAGCGCACCGCTATTATGGTCCGTTGTCTATGCCATTGTCACCTTTTTAATTAGAAGGTAAAAACCCTAAATCCCTCATCGGTTTGGATGGAATAAAATCATGAATCTTGTTAGGTTCTATAAAACATGCCAAAAGTTTATACATTGAAACATTTTCAGAACAACGATGTGTCTAATATATTTTCTAATAATTATTTTAAATCATTATATAAGAAAAATTCACCAAGTGGCAGGAACGTTCCCTATTTCCATGATGTTGTAAAGGAGAGCTACAGATAGTTTACCTAAAGGAGGTTTGGAGCCCATAGAAACCTTTTTTTGTGCCACGCACAGCAGGGAGCCGTCACCCGCTCGAGTTATATGGCCGTCCGACTCGAAGAAAAAGAATCGTTGAGAAGTCGGACGCCGATTTCCGTATGCGAACACTCTCATTTAAACCTGGGTTACAATATTCGGTCTGATTCGAACTTCGGACATGTATAACCCGACCTATAGAAAAAAATTGTTGTCGAAATCACATTTTTTCACATTCTAAGATTTTTTAGACAGATCGTTACATTTTATCGATAGACATAACGTATTTTTAGTGTACTAGTATACAGTATAATTTTATTTCCCCATAATGTAAGTATGTATATACTAACATAGTCTTTTTTATAAATACCTTTGATTTATACCTTGCAACTATTTAAGAAGCATTTCTTAATATACACATACCATCACAACAAAAGAACATAATTAGATGGCCTGTTTTAGATGGAAAAACCAGTATTTTTAAGAAATTTTTGACTGATTATGTAAAATCAAACAATATATTCTGCTCGCTATACGTATACAAATCATCACAAATCTTACATGCATTTACCAAATATGAAATACTCAAAAACTGAAAAAGCTTCAAACGTTTTACGAATACTAAATCTTAAGTATATAAAATTGTAAAGATGTGGAAATCATATTCGGGTAATGGAAAATTGAGGTATCATCAGTTCAGTAAACACGTAAACACGTTACAGTAAACAAGTGAATATAGTCCAATCTGTCTCGTGTTTAATGTCATTTTAATCAGAAAAATGTTACATGAAAGAATTTCATAAAAAAATAATTACCCTCCACCGGTAATATGTTTTTTTATCAACATGTTCTGCGGAATGCATTCTTGCATTCAGGGGTCTAATTTCACATTGTTTCGAGCTTCTGAAAAATTTGGAAACGTTCTGAGGCATTTATAATAGTTTTTAATTTAATGTGCAAGTGATACTTTAGCCAAATGTTTATACCATTTTTCAATGAAAATAAAAATTCGACAAGAAGCTATGAAAAGGCTTGGAACTCGTGGACCCATAGTGCTGGCAGAGATTTAAAAACAAAAACAGTTTCGTCACTGGATTAATATTGTCTCATTAATACACTGCGCTGCTATCAATGTTTTATTTACTCGCTACCCTTTTCTACGTTCGACGCTGGCAGCAATAAATCAAGGAATATTGTCTGTACACAATATAAATGATGTTTTGGTCACTTTTTCACGCGTAGATATTGAGACGTTACCGTAGCTGAAAAAGTAGACTCACCTGATTCTATTAGATGATTGCAAAAGATCATGCCCGATGTAAAATTTGTCTAAAATTGTCTCCTAATATTTTACAAGTTAGTGGACTTCTATTTCATAAAAGCTGCATAGTTTTTCTTCAAAGATGGTTTGAGGTATTGAAGAATCGTGTACGAGCATTTACAATTATCCAATAGACATAATGTATACTAAACAAGTAATCATTCATACTATGTGTATGTGCGTCGCGGCGTCGGCAATTAGGTTAGCGACGATCGAACAACGCGGAGGAACTTCACCGAATATAAAGTCCTGTCGAGAAGTATGATTGTATAAGTGAACTGTAATAGGTTGGATAGAAAACGCGGACAACTACGTGGACTAAGAATGTGTATTTACAATGTGCTTTACACGAATCGGACTTTATGAATCACACTGTCGCTAAGTCTATCGCTCTTATATACAAATCGGTTTGTAGGAGGATCTAACTATTAGCCTATTGGCATCAAGTGGATTTTGAGCCATGCCCTTTTCGAATTTGCTTGTTACCACCCACTACAAGCCTTGTGGGGGTAGACGATGGCCGCTGTGGACGGGCCCAAGGTGGGAGGAAACTGGCGAATTTTCATTGTGGGGGGTTTCTGACGGCAAGGCCCGTTAGGGTGGCTCGCTCGCCTTACCGCTGTTTACCTGGCGCTGTACAAGTTTATTGTTTTATTGCTCGAAGGCTAGGAGACCCGAGATGAACGTGGGTGCCAACTGGAAACCGTAAAGCAATCTTCGGGGTCCTAGTCCGACGTACTAGTCCGACGTACTAGTCCGACGTAAAAATCCTCCGTCGCTAGGTAGTAAATCTAACTGTTTTCGAAGCCTTAACACTACGAACAAGTAATGAAACACATTTTGAATCCACCAAATGAAAAGAATAATTTTAGTCAGCTGGATCAAGAAAATACCTCACAGTGTGTCCTCGTCGCAGATTCAACAGTGACGCACGCGAGTCTCCAGCTTGAGTGTCGCGACAGATTATTCCCAAGCGTCCTGTGCTGGACAAATAAAAAAAACAGTTTTTGATAGTGATTAAGCGGGGTGGAGCGATACCGTGGCGGGCGTAGAGGGTTAAAAGTAGCGGTGAGCGAGGGTAGAGAACGCAGAAACGCAGCGAGTCGGAGGAGGTCGGGTCTCCGTGTACAGGTCTGGGGGATGTTTGCGCGCTTGTATGTATTCCGGGCTGCAGTAAGAGGCTTTTGGCATACGTACACGGCCAGGTAGCGTAGGAACCGTGAAATGTGTACGTGTAGCCCCATACAAACGACAGGCAACTGAGCCAAGCAGCTATCCATCAGGGTGCTTTTGTCGCCCTAATGAGAGCCTGAATTATTCAGCTTACGGGACACCCCTCTCACTCCCTCTCCCTCCCTTTCTCTCACTCTTCCTCCACGAACACCCCTCTCTCGCCCCTCCTACTACGGGGAAACCTGCTTGCACTCGTTGCAAAACTTAAGAGTCGGTCGGCCATTCCGGTGCGTAGGTTAACGCCGCGTTCTCGATCACCGATTTCGCGAGATTTGCGCGAAGTTTTTGGTCAGACGACACGTTTGTACTAGAGATCACGAGTTTGTACGTGTATTTAAAGTTCACTTGTACACGTGTACACTTGTAAAGAATATATACGTGTTTGAGTTCGTGTAATGTATAATACACGTGTATTTCGACACACGGGTACACGTGTATTTCGATACACGGATACATGTGTATCGAAATTAGCATTTCTGATTTCGAACGTTTATTGAAAATGCGTGTTTTAATCCGCATACCGGGTGCACGAGTATTGAAGTACACGGATCGTAAAATCTGTATAGGGTGTTTGAAAATTATATGACGTGACTACTCTAGCGTGATTCTCCATCTCTGGATCAGTGGATATTTGTTAAAAAAAACTTGCAGCAAAATTGACTTTCACCTTGAATTTCAAGTATAGTACTCATCGAGAGAAAAATACTATACGACGCAATAACAAAAACTTTTGACCTTGAAATCACGCTAGAGTAGTCATGGCATATTATTTTGAAACACCCTATACAGATATTACGATCCGTGTATTTCAATACCCGTGCGTCCGGTACGCGGATTAAAACACGCATTTTCAATAAACGTTCGAAATCAGAAACTCTAATTTCGATACACATGTATATGTGTATTCGAGTGTCGAAATACACGTGTACTCGTGTCGTAAACAATACACGAACTTCAACAGGAACATCCGAAGTACACGTGTACACGTGTATTTCAGATACACGTGAAATGGATATCTCTAGTTTGTACCACACGTCGATTTGTGAGGTTCACTGTAACTCCAATCATGCTTGGCCTAGACATTGATGATATCTGCAAAGGGTTTACGGTAGCCATAAAGATCTTCCTTGTCACACTGAAATCGCTTCATTAACCCTTCACGGGAAATTTCTTTTTCTCTTTAAAAAAATGTAAATTAAATATACATTTCCGTATTTGTTAATTTATCGTAAGTTATGTTCCGTGCCTTGTGTGTCGCATGCGCCCCACGCTAAACTTTCCGTTCAGGCCATAAGGAATCTTGGCTATTAGGTGATAGAGAATCTGGTAAAATGTGTTACAATGACAATTTATCAAGATATGAACTTTTTCTTCGTTGTGTAATGTATCTACACTGCTACACTTTTCCTTGATAATTATTGCTAAACTGCAGATTTTATGCATATATGACAAGAACGTGTTACAGCATTTTAAAACAGTAAAATCATTTAAAGAATTTAAGAACGTCATATGTCATTTGCAACTTATTCTGATTATTATAAAGTTCTTCTGGCAATATTTAGACAATATTTAATTTGCACAAAGATTCACAATCTAATTATTACGTTGGCTGTATTTCATATATGATAATGCATATATCATAAACAAAATAATTAATTGTAATAATGCGGGGCTTATGCCATCCAAATGGCTTGAACATGTTAATAAACAACAATGTATAGATTTATCTTAAGAGTACTTAGTATAACTATCCTAGCACTGTTAGTCTACAACACAAAAGTATCGATACTTCAGGATTGTTTATAAGAAGACATAAAATTAATTTTTCTGAAACTTTGTTCATGTCTTTATTATGCTTTTATAATATGATAGAATTTCGAAAAGCCGTCCGAATCATTTGCAATGATTCCTTAGTCCTTGAAGTCCGTCGTTATTAAAAATCGTGAAAGACACGAGACAACATTGTAATATGAGGACGATAACTTAACTAAACAAAGAGCATAGCTGATTACATTTGATGGATCCATTGTTTATATACCAGACAATCTGTTCTCCAAAGCCCAGACCCTGAAGCATCGTCTATCACGTTTCATTCGCAATGTCCTCCAACTTTTTGAATACACCTTGTAGAGGGTAATTTCCATTCGTCATAGCAATTACTAAAAATAAAGGTAATTTATGTCGATAAACAATTATTTTCGGAACTGTCTCAGGCCCTGTACATACATACAGTGGTTTCAAGAAATATTTGAATACTAAATACTCGATTCTCGAATAATTTCTTATATTTGAACTGTGATAATTTCATAAAAAATAATCGTGAGACAATATATTTGGACTCAATGTAAAGCTAGAAGCCCCTAGTTTCATTATCCATCATTCATTTTATTCTATGATTTTTATTGCATGATGTACCGTGCCAGAAACTGAACACTCGTCTCGAAAATGCTATACAATCAAATGTGGAAACTTTGAAAAATTTATTTCGTGCCTAAAGCCACTATAGATTTAAAGATCGAAGCCCCCTCCCCCTCCTCCCACCTTTACAACTACACCTGACATATTGATGTACGATTTTTTTAGTCGTCTTGTCGAGCTTTGAAGGAGAGATGTGTGCCGCAAAATTTACAGTAGTCTAAGTTATAGTCCAGTTCTGTTCATGAAGCCATATGGCGGGCACACGTTGATGCCCGCGGGCGTAGGTGAGTACAATGTTATGAGAAAATTACATTGTTTGAATTAGCACAGTAAAGAAAAAGATTGTCATTTGCTTCATGCCAATCGGTCGTTGATCATTCTATTTCGCTCAATCTCGATATAATCTGCTGTCGATCGCTGTCACTGAAAAGGCATGGTTTGTTTCCCGCCGATTTGTTTATGTCCGGACAAGTAAAATAAGTTAAACGACCGAACTTGTTCCCCATTTTTGATCCGTAAAACGGTGAAAAAAACTGTACATCAATTTTTAAGGAGCCTTTGTAAAAAGGAGGCCTCAATATTCAAATCTGCGACAGTTTCAGTTACGAGAAAATTTTTTGAATGTTTTTGGAGACGTTTTAATTCGCTACATTTGTTAGGGTTGTACTACTTGTTTTTAAGAAATGTAAATATCGACAATTTGTCGAGAATTAATGACTGAAAAATGCAGTGTTTAAATACTTTGTCAACGGTGCACAATGGTTCCAATCGAAAAATTCACTGTTCACAACGATTTTAGCATTGTTTAAAGACTTAATTATCGCTTTATTTGTTGAATTTGTCTTGACGTCAGCTATAACATTACTAAGTAAGAGATATACAGTGACAATTAAAAAATCAAGCTGACTTTAATCTTTCATTTAAAAATACATTTTTTTTCAGTTTTTATATCAAAGTTTATAGAAGAGTGAGTACTGATTAAGTTCTGTTGGAAACATTTTTTGTGAATGCACCAGAAATGCCTGAAAAATTACGATTACATGTGAATAATAAATTATATTAAATATATTATTTAAACAAATGGTGATATTTTCAATCTCTCTGCGAAAGTGTATTTTTTATAAAAATACACACAAGTTTGCTATTTACACTATTCCTCTATCTATATTAGTTTCCAAGATATTCGTCAAAAATGCTTTTCACCCTCAACTTTCAGGTTTTGACCTTAGCTGTTCAGGTTTTTGAAATAGAAAAATGATCCTGAATTATTGAAATAATGGGTTTTATTACCTTGAATTGCGATTATTTGGGCGTCTTACATTAAAAGAATCATATGACAATTTTAGGAACAAACAATAATAACTTTCTTTCCGGGATGAACCCGAAAGTGATGTTGGTCTGATTATACATGGAAAAGTATGAAAAGCTAATGAAAGCTGTACTATTTGGAACTTAAAAGATATTAATTGTAAATTATACATTTTTATAAAAACTAAGACAAAAAGTCTTTTAGAGATTTGCTCGTTTTTGCTTCGTTTTGGAGAAAATCGCAAAAATTCAATATCTCGTTGTCAGTTGCTCTCTTGAGTTGTTGTATACGCTTGTATTTGTGATTGTTTTGACATTGTTATGCGAGTTGTAACAGCGAGGTATGTAAACACTTGATGTTATCCTTTACATTCTTTCGTTTGTTTACATTCTTGCTTGAAGAGGAAGTTTAATCGGTGCCAATCAATTAAAGAGAGCAATTAAGAGACCGAATCATAGATGCAGTGCACCAAGTATCACCATAACAATGTTTAGCTGCAATTTATCAAGTCAGTGTTACATGTAATCCCTGCATTGCTGAAGGCAACATTTTGAACAATAACTACATTAAATAGATGATAACCTAAATAAAATGAAAATAAATAAGTACAAAAATGAAAACTTGTTTTGTTCCTTTTTTGCGTTTTTTTCCAAAACGAAGCAAAAACGAGCAAATCGCTAAAAGACTTTTTGTCTTAGTTTTTCGGTCCCCTACACGCTCCTGAAGTTTTGCCATTTAAATTCTGGACACCCTGTATAAAACGTTGACGATTCTCCTGTCAATTGAATATTAATTTTTATATTAAATAAATTATAAGCAGTATCTCTTGTAGACAACCGCATTCTTAAGTATGAGAAATGTAGTATTGGTAAATAATAAATAAACAAATATTATTAAGAAGTTTCTCCAAGGTATCAATAAGAGGAGTCATTTTCACGTTGAAAAATAGTACTTGTGATATGTTCATATTTGTTCCGTCGCGTACCGCTTCTTCACATTCTTGCCGAGGATCACATTAGGCCAAATAAAGGTTTAACTGTACTTTAGAGGACCAAAAATTTTCAAGTTTTCTGTATGTGATGCTACTCATTTTGACGAGAAAATGATAGACGGGTAAGTTTTAGTACACGAAATTCAAGTTTTGGTTACCGGAGTTCACCGGTTGAAAAGTTATACACGTGTAAACATGAGCAATTTTAAGCGTTTTTGACAGGTTAAAGCGTCGCCATATTGTATATTCGTTGGGTAGTAGACTGTTGAGCAATGATGGTATGTGGTCTCGGTTTTTTCGCGCATGCGCGACGATTTTAGCGTCAGTAAAGTACAAAGTTGGGCTAAAATGGGGTACCTTGGTCACCCCGCATAGTTTCACAAATTTTTTTTTCGATTTTCAAATATGAATTGACAAGTAGCTCCTTCTCTAATACTAGTTGCCATTATGAAATCGAATATATTAACATTAACTTACCAAAATTTCGAAGTACGGTCGTCTCGTCGTGTCGTCTTGCACTCTTCTGTCCGGTTTCCCGCCAATAACAGTTCTCCTCTACTTTCCCCACAAACATAAGACGTACGCTACATTCCTGTACACGCTACATTCCTCCCATATACCATCACTGCTGTTGAGCGCATACGCAGGATAGATGGTGGATATTCAGCGCATGTGGTAGATAGTATGGTATATTCGCGGATCGGCTAAGTAGTACGTATAGCATGCCTTAGATGGAAATTCACTGGTTTAGAAGTTATACGCGTGTAAACATGAGCAATTTCAAGTGAGTGTCGTCACATTAGTATATTCGCTGGGTGGTAGACGTAGGAATGTGGAGCGCATGCGCTAGATAATATGGTATATTGCTGGTCATTGTCAACTCCCAACGCGCCATCTGTAGTTCTTAACTAGTTTAGTTAGTCTTATTTAATTCCCGAGATTCTCTAGTCATTAGTTTATTCTTAGGTTAAAGGTGTAGACTCATGGGTGCGCAGCGCTCCAAGCGGCCGCTAGGGGAAGCTCGAATGGGAATGTGTGGTACACACTCTCCGCTAGATTAGTATATACGTATACGAATAGAAAGGAAACTGATACGAGATTTCAAGCTGTTTCAAGTTTCCGCGAGGCCACTTTTCACACCGAAAGAACGCAAAAGTAGGAGTTTTGAGTATACACTTCCACTAAATGAAAGATAAGCGTGTAGAATTTTCGGCTGCATGTTGCCCTTCAGAGAGGCTATGCAAGCAAGCGCGGCGCTGGCGTAGCTTCTCTCGGGCAGCATATCCCTGCCGCGGTACACTCACACACCGCTCGGTCGGCATGTACGTGTGCCAACGGCGATTGCAAAGGTCCGCGAGGATCCTAACTACGCCTAAAAAAAAGCAAAAATATGATTTCTCTCTAGTCTAGCGCAACTAGATTTACCCTTTACCTAGTCTGCTTGACTACAAACAATTCTTACTTCTGCTTTTTTTGAGCGTAGTAAGGACCCTCGCGGACCCTTGCAATCGCCGTTGGCACACGTAAACGCCGACCAAACGGTGTATGAGAATACCGCGGCACGGTTAGGCTGCCCGAGAGAAGCTACGGCTGCATTATCGACTGCGTCGCTACGTCGACATATCGCGGCGTCGTGACGATGGCGGGAAACAGATATCAGCGCTCGTAACGAAAAATGCCGGAACTATGAAACAGATTTTCTATAAAACTTCTATTTAGGCCTAAAATACGTAAATAAATAACATAATAGATGTTTCATCAACATTGTATGTGCCCTCGCTAGCGGGCGTGCATCCAGTTGTCTCTATAAGAACCCTAAATATCCAGATACTTACAGATTCAACATGTCATGACGTCACGCAGCCTACAACGATTTCTGACGGGCAACATGCTGCCGAATATCTAAAAGTACGCCTCAATATTGCAAAAGTAGGCTGTCTCTATTAGGGCTGTTACTTTTCTGAAGCTTCGAAGGATTCGAAGGAACGAAGGCAACTTCGAAGGTGATGAAAATCGAAGGTTCGAATCTTCGCACCTTCGAACCTTCGAAACTTCGACACTTCGAAACTTCGAACCTTCGATTCGTTTCCAGTTAATGAATAAGAGTTACAATGTTGTTCCGTTTCTCAAAGAAGGCTCCAGTAGCACAAAAATGTTGGATAAATATCTTTATCAAATATTGAAAAAATATTTTTTAAGCCACACTTTTTTAAACCATTTAACATTTTTTAACCACAGAAATAGAATATTTTTTCTAATATACAGATAATATTTATTTCATTTTATGAGAAAAATATTTTTTCCTTTTCATAAAATGAATCTTTGTTTAATATTAGAAATGGAATATTGTTTCCTAATGTACACGTAATATTTATTTCATATTATGCGAAAAATATTTTTTTCTTAATGTAAAATGAATCTTTATTTAATATTAGAAACAGAATATTCTTTCCTTAAGAAATGTTTTATATTTATCATAGAAAAATATTTGTTCCACAACATGGAAGACAAACACATTCCATATTGCAAAAATATATAGTATTGCGGTTTCAAGTATAAAATAAATCTTTATTTAGTATTGGAAGTAAAATATTTAATTTTAATTTACATAATTAATTATATATAATAAATTAATTAATTTATGATCTTATATTATATAATTGATTAATTAATCCATGTTCGTATAATATACAATAATTAATTTTTTGATACTACAACTTTATATAGAACAAAAGACGCACTACATATATATTCAAAGTAAATTATGAACTTAAATATTTTACTTTTAATATTGAATAGATTTATTTTATATTTGAATCTAATATTTCATTCAAATATTTTTCTATGATAAATATAAAATATTTCTTGAATGTCAAGGTAAAAATATTCTGTTTCTGATATTAAATAAATATTCGTTTGGTATTTAGAAAAAAATATTTTTTTCATAATATGAAATGGATATTACTTGTACATTAGGAAAAAATATTCTATTTCTAATATTAAATGAAGATTCATTTTATAATAAGGAACAAATATTTTTCTGCTAACATGAAATAGATATTTCCTGTATACATGAGAAAATATTCTATTTCTACGATAACATAAAATAGATATTTCCTGTATATTTGAAAAAATGTTTGATCCGAATCATATGATCTGATGATATGATCCGAATTATATCGTGTTTGGTATAAAAAGTTATTCCTTGGTAGTACATTGTGAGGACGCGCGGTCTTTGAACTGTGCCGCCTGCTACTCTCCGCGTCTCTCTTTCTTTCCCCCCTACGCTATCCTTCCTCACGCCCGAAACTTTAATTGTCTATTACACAAGTAAATATCATCGGAATTATATCATATTTGATATGATTCTGCATTAGAATAATGCCACGAAGGTGTTGGTGAAAGTTCCATAAAAAATAATTAATAATAAAGAACTTGGAAATTCCGATTAGTGTGGTCCCACCGATATACCCGAACCGTATGGTGTCATATTTCTCGGCGACCGAGGCCTCTCGAGATTCATGGCCCCTCAAGGGGGTACACCCCGCAGAAGTGGGAATATCTCCGGGACATTTGCGTGCTGGTCATTTGGGTCATTTATCGATGAAATACTTTATTACTTTATTTCAGAATGACTATCCGCATTTGTGAACCGTAAGCAAGAGGATTGGGCTTCTTCGACGCCCCATCTGCCCTGCACGTTTTCCAAAATAACAGATACTAATAGCACCGAATTACCCGTAGTAGCAATATTCCCAAAAAGCCGTTACTCTTCGTCAAAACATTTAGCATTTTATTGACCCATTATCCACATTTGGCAAACAGAAGTCGAGCCATCGTCGAGTCCTTTCTTTCCGCTTTCTTTGCTCGAGTCAAGGCGCTTTTTTGATTTTTAATGGTTTTATTGCCTGCTACGGTACTGGGATAGATACAGGTACTGCCGTGGAACACGCGGATTCCCCGCGTGCATCATTCGAGGGTACAAGCGTACCTGCGACTGACACCCGGTTTGGGGGTGGTCATTTACTCTTTCCATTCCATTTTTTGAGACTCATAAGTTACAACTTGATCTTCATGCCTGAAGTATATTGAGATCCAGAGTAGGTTTTCAAACACTTAAATCCAGATATAAATATGGATTAACTAATCCATTTTTTTAGTGGGTCTTTACAAACATTTAAAAGTCAATTTCGCAGAATTACCGGAAATCACCATACCCTTTGTACCATGAGTTTCTGTGCATGACCCGTTTTTTTGTTATTTTATGTATAGTCTTTTTTCTTTTATGTAAACCCTTATGTAAAAAGGACTTCTACCCGTCTATAAATAAATAAATAAATCTCCATACATTTCGAAGACTTGGAATTTCGTGCACTTCCAAGACTTCGAAACTTGGAAACTTCGAACCTTCGATTCGTTTCCAGTTAACGGATAAAAGAAAAAAATTTCCATAATTTGTTTCTATATTCACTATTTAAATTATTTCAATAATTTCTTGTTAAGGTAATATATTTATAACTTGAATTATCCCTTCGATAGCACATCGTGAAAATAATTGTTTAAATAAATAAATTTTCACAATTTGTTTCTAAATTTATTATTTGAATTATTTCCATAATATATTGTTAAAATAATATATTTATTATTTGAATTATCATTTCAATTATTTATTGTTAAAATTATGGTTTAAATGAATAAATTTTCATATTTTGTTTCTATGTACATTATGTGAATTATTTCAATATTTCATTGTTACAATAATTATTTAAAGAATGTACAAGTATTTACATAATGAATATAGAAACACATTTCTATAGGTTATAAAAATTTCCGTAGATTATAAATTTTTATACTCTATAGAAATGTGTTTCTATATTCATTATGTAAATACTTGTACATTCTTTAAATAATTATTTTAACAATTAAATATTGAAATAATTCACATAATGTATATAGAAACAAAATATGAAAATTTATTCATTTAAACCATTATTTTAACAATAAATAATTGAAATAACAATTCAAATAATGAATATAGAAACAAATTATAAAAATTTATTTATTTAAACAATTATTTTAACAATGTGCTATCGAAAGGATAATTCAAATTATAAATATATTATCTTAACAATAAATTATTGAAATAATTCAGATAGTGAATATAGAAACAAATTATAGAAATTTATTACTTTTATCCGTTAACTGGTAATGAATCGAAGGTTCGAAGTTTCGAAGTTTCGAAGTTTCGAAGGTTCGAAGTTTCTGCAATCGAAGCTTCGATATTCGAAGCTTCGAAATCTTCGACCTTCGAAGGAAAGTAACAGCCCTAGTCTCTAATGTCGAGCACACTAGATTTATCTTTCATTTAGTGGAAGTGTATACTCAAAACTCCTGCTTTTGCGTTCTTTCGGTGTGAAAAGTGGCCTCGCGGAACCTTGAAACAGCTTGAAATCTCGTATCAGTTTCCACTCTGTTCGTATACGTATATGCTAATCTAGCGGAGTGTGTGTGCCACACATTCTCATTCGATCTTCCCCTAGTGGCCGCTTGGAGTGCTGCGAATCCATGAGTCTACATCCTTAAGTAGTTGGTAAGCCTAGTTTTTAAGGGACGCGAACCTAAGCAAGAAGGGTTGTGAAAAAAGACGCTGGGCTCAGAAGCCTACGAGAATTACCCTCGAACAGTTGTTTGTTGAAAATATAGACTTTGTGAACAAAAAGTGGATTTCATCTTCTTCGCTCTCCCAGAACCGTTTCCCCCATATTGGTGCCGAAACCCAGGAACACGGAGATTTCGTATTTCACTTCTTTTAATTCAAGAAAAGAAGTTTTTCAAAAAAAAGAAGATATCCGAAATGGACGACAAGGAAATCCACGCCAGCGAGTTCCGGAAGGTGAAGCTTCCCAAGTTTTGAAAGGAAGAGCCACGGCTGTTGTTCAAACTACAGATGGCGTGATGGGAGTTGACAATGACGTCCAGGCTTGAATTAGCACAAGCTGTCACTGAACAGTAATTAAAATATATAGAATCATATACAAGATCTCAAAAAGAAGGTATAGTCCAAGATGGTTTGGGGTTAAGTCGCCGTGGGTGCCGGCCATTGGGCCGGCCCGACCATGCTTATAATGTTTCGCATTTTTATTTCGTACAAGTGTTATTATTTCATACGTGCTTGTGCTGCCATCTAACGGATCTGCTCGGTACTACTTCGCCGAAAAGTCTTAAAAGTGCTCAACTGTACACGCGTATAACTTGTGAACCAGTGAACTCCTGGCAATAAGACTTTCATCTTCGGTGTTTTCTCGTCGAAATCTATAGGACTATATCTATAGGTTTAACCGAAATAAAACTCTCAATTTCCATGAGTTAAGGCGGCCAACGTCGGCTACATTTGGTACTCAGATGTCTGATATATTTATGACGCGCAAGCTAGTACAGTCGTTCTTAAGGAAATTAACTTCTATAACCAGCCATTATTAGTCACATCCGAATATCTAATCGCCCTCAACAGCCAATTTCAGGTCATAAACACAAATCTCCAGAGGGTCTGGAGTCCGGGCCAAACGGTCGTCGGCCAGGTACACCGAGAACGAGACCTGTCGGAAATCCCGTCGCATTGCCAAATTCCGCCACGCGACACCTTTCCCCGCCATAGTGATACTGACTAGTCCACGCGGAGTGTACTTAGGGCACACGGATAGGTCAATACCGCAAAAAAGCTCTCGGAGTTTTCTTTATGGGAATACTTCACGAGAGCAGCAGTCTACAAAGAATCTACAACGAGTACACAAAACGAAACCCATCATACTCCGTCAACGTCACACAATCGTAACATACTACGTCAAACCGTAGACTTCAATTCACATCACATATTTTATCATACCTTGTCACTTACGTAACGCCAGTTATGGTTTAAGTTTGAAATATATTCTATTAACCTAAAAATAAAATACCCTGTCTTTTATAAAGATCAATTAGCCTCATGCGCAGTACGACTTGGACGAAGCAAGAATTTACCCACCCCTGCTTGCTTATGGCACTAACCGCAACTGTCTGTGCATGCACGGCAAAACAATATTGTATTTGAACGGTTTTTCTCACTACAATTTAAAAAAATTGTAATTGATTCCATCGTTTCTAGAAATCATGAACATTTATAAAGGAATAGACATTTGACAAAAGTCGATATGAGAAAGTTGATTTTTTAGCAAATGAATAGCTAATTTTTCGATTGGAAACACTGTGCTGGACGGCGCGAGTTTCCTCCACGCATGACTAGGTCGTTCGAGATTTAACGAGTATATACTCTTTGAACAGCTCTTGACATATTGCACATCTGTTGCAATCGAGGGTTGGGAAGGACAAAGCGATAAAAACATCCTCGAAGACAAGCGGATCATAAACCCAGTACAGGCGTTAACAGAGACTTAAATTACAAGAAAATATAATTCGAACAAAAGTTGGTATTGAAATGGTTATTAAATTATTATTAGTTGCATCGCACCCTCTTCACTCAACTCGTTAAAGAACTCTCTTCTACTTTTTACGAAATTACTTCCAGAAACAAAAAATTGTTCCAGTGTTACAGCTGCAAGTTGCTGCTGCTAAATTTTGAATTAACCTCATCAGTACTATTTCCTAAATGTAATAATAGAGTTTGATATACCTAACTATACCAAAAAAGTTACAGCATTCCTATCCTAGTCCAATATAAAGAATATCAAATATTATTTTATGTGATAATGTTATAGCGAATTACGAATTTAGTGAGTGGGAAAAATATAAAAGTTCCTTAGTCGAAAAAGGTAAATGCCTATATTATAAAAATCCATTCGTGATTGGCAAGAGAATATTGGTTTAGAAACAAAACGTGGCGTTTACACTCGAGATGCGAAGGAAACTGACTGATACATTGCTTCGGGAAGCATGAATTTGACTATTATTTATTTAACAAATTAGATCAGATATAAGTCTATCTCAATCAATTATGAGCTTACAAAAAAACTTAGTTTTAACCTATTTCATGACATGAAAATTTTTTATTTGATTCTACCTATTTATTATTATGTATCATATTCTATTATTATTTATGCTACCCACCAGTCCTTGAAGGGTTAACATCTTCCGAAAAAATTCAAAATTCTAGTTATTTGGCATTTTCTTGAAAATTACAGTAAATAGACGCGGACCTTTCTGCGTTCTCCGAAAAACCGTAAATACAAGGGAGCGCGTAGCGTGTTCGACGACAAAAGCTGCAGCCAGCATAAACTCGTAGGAACGACAACCGTTTTGCACGCCGCAACGAACGATCCAGGCCGGCAGCAGTCCCGCTAAATAATCATAACTCAGAGAGACATTTGTAACGCCAGCCTCTCGCTCGTATTTATCGCTGTTGTTGGACGGTTTGTTGCAGCAATAACGGTAATGGGCCGGCTCGCCTGGTCGCTCCACCCCCTCACGCCACACCGACGACCCTCGAATCCGCCGCCACCGGCGGCTACCCCTTGCCGAGCGATTTATCCTCGGGTAATTAGTACCGGTAATAATTAATGCCGCAGCGCATTGTGCTAATTATCACTGGAGAACATTTTAAGAAATGAAAGAACATTCGAAATAAAACAAAGAGGGTCGGCCGTAGGAGCGCTAAGACTGGACACGAGCAAAGGGCCGACGAGGAGAGTTTCAGAGATAAATAGGATGATACAAGATATTTACAAACCCAAGAAGGAGACTCCGCGGTAATTGCTAATAATAAGATAGAATAATGTGCGAGAGCGTCTATGAGAGCGTAGGCGATCGTAATTGAATATTCAAATCATTTCTGTGTCTCGGCGAGATTTCAGAAATTGAGTCTGCGATAGAACAGGCGATGATTGGGGAAATTATTTAGATGGAGAACATTGCGTAATGTTTGAATCGGGTTGTAGGGGAAGGTAACATCAATTATAAGAATTGGGTGTTACATAAAAATTGATTTCTTCCTTTAGGAATTTTAATAGGTTACAAATAACATACTAGTATCATTACACCAGGGATTCATACCAGTATACAAAATACCTCTATAGCCTTTATAGAAACCGAAATACCGAAATACCGAAATACCGAAATACCGATATAACGTCATACCAGTAAATGGAAATACCGGTATATTTCAAGGATTAATACCCATATTATACCGGTATATACCGGTATTATCCGGTTGTACTCTCGTAACCTTCATAGAAACCGAAATACAGGTATAACGTCATATCGCTATATGAAAATACCGGTATATTTTCTGATATTTGCGCTAATTTTTTAAAATTTCTTATTTTATTTAAACAAAAAATTTCATAATCTTTTTAAATCAACGGTTGAAAACTGTTATTATATCGATTTCGGTTCTCGAAACAGTTATGAAGAACCGAAACGATGTTTTATTAAATTATAAACGAATTATTTATAATTTAAAGAATTTCTAAATAACTAATTTTTTATAATTTGTTTCTATATTCATTATTTGAATTATATTTTTAATAATTTATTGTGAAAATAATTGTTTAAATAAATAAATTCTCATAATTTGTTTCTGTATTCATTATTTGAATTATTATTTGATTAATTTACTGTGAAAATAATTGTTTAAGTAAATAAATTTTTATAATTTATAGAAATTTTATTCTATATTTATCACTTGAATTATTATTTCAATAATAATTTATTGTGAAAATAATTGTTTAAATAAATAAATTTTTATAATGTATAGTAATTTGTTTCTATATTTATTATTTGGATTATTATGTCGATAATAATTTATGGTTTAACTGCGTTTCGGAGAACCCTTTTTTTCAAGTTTTTTTAATACAATCTTAGAGATTTCGACGTGAAAACACCGGAAATGAAAATCTTATTGCGCGAATTCATTGGTTAAAAAGTTATACACGTATAAAGTTGAATACTTTTAAGCCTTTTTGACAGGTTAAAGCGCCGCCATATTAATATATTTGCTAGGTGATACCACCGACGAGATACTGTTAAAGACATCCAGCCCCCGTGTATTCGGTTGCGCCGAAAAGTGGGCTCTGATGGGCTCTCAAACCGGTCGGTAACGGGTCCGATGGCATCGCCGGTGGTTTCGTGGAATGGATAAAGTAGACTTATGAAGTTCCACGGTGCTAAAAGTTCCGCGCTCTCTACCTACATAGAACATTTGCTCGTCAACTGCGCACGACTGCATGAGTGGCGTAGAGGTAAATGGATGTAATACCTTAGGTAATAAATAAATGAAGACTGTCATTATCCATTCTGTGATTTCTTGGAAAATAATTACATATTATTGTATAATTTCATTAAATTCTTATCGCCTACTTATTTTCCTTATTGTTCAGCATTGGAATCACTGTTTTATAATCGATAGCCTGTAACTGTAACCACTTAATTTAATTAATGGGATATTTATAAAATAATTTTTCTTAAAGAAAAAATATTCTGTAATAATTATAGAATAAAAAGGAAGAATAAATACAATCTACAAGAAACGATCAAATTCAATCGTTCTTATCGAGATCCTTAGTAGAAAGCAGAAACGTAATTTTTATTACTTATTTTTCCGATAATACCACTTCTAATGCTCGACAGCACTGTCTGCAATTATTAAATGCAATTATTTTTATCAGAGAAATATTACATATATGATGGTAAAAGTCTCCTAAAAGATTAACTAAAAATGAAAAAGTGTCATCATTGCATTACCGTTGCCTCACCGATGTTATGTACCTGACCTGTACATAATGACCATACACCTGTATATGATCCGAATTATATCGTGTTTGGTATCATTTTAATCAGAACAATTCCACAAATCTATTAGCAAAAGTCTCATAAAAAAATAAGTAATAATAAAAAAGCTATTCCTTGGTAATACATTGTGAGGACATGCGAGCCTTTGAACTGTGCCGCCGACTGCGACTCTCCGCGTCTCTTTCTTTTCTATACGCTATCCTTCCTCGCGCCCGAAACTTTAATTGTCTATTACACAAGTAAATATCATCGGAATTATATCACATTTAGTATGATTTTTATTAGAAAAATGCCACAAATATGGTCATCGAAGTTCCATAAAAAAATAATGAAAAATAAAGAAGTTGGAAATTCGAATTAGGTATGTTTACATTTCTCGGTGACCGTGGCCTCTCGAGCTCGGCTATCCTTCTCTACGTTCGGCAAACCTCAGACAATGATATTCCTCGCGTATAAACTAGGACTGTTACTTTTCCGAAGCTTCGACTCTTCGGAGCTTCGAAGGATTCGAAGGAACGAAGGGAACTTCGAAGGTGACGAAAATCGAAGTTTCGGACCGTCGAACCTTCGAACCTTTGATTCGTTTCCAGTTAACGGATAAAAGAAATAAATTTTCATAATTTGTTTCTATATTCGCCATCTGAATTATTTCAATAATTTATTGTTTAGATAATATATTTATAATTTGAATTATCTTTTCGATAGCACATTGTTAAAATAATTGTTTAAATAAATAAATTTTATAATTTGTTTCTATATTCATTATTTGAATTGTTATTTCAATTATTTATTGCTAAAATAATTGATTAAATAAATAAATTTTTACAATTTGTTTCTATGTTCATTATTTGAATTATTTCAACTATTTATTGTTAAAATAATGGTTAAAATGAATAAATTTTCATATTTTGTTTCTATATACATTATGTGAATTATTTCAATAATTCATTGTTAAAATAATTATTTAAAGAATGTACAAGTATTTACATAATGAATATAGAAACACATTTCTATAGATTATAAAAACTGTAGATTATAAATTTTTATACTCTATAGAAACGTGTTCCTATATTAAATATGTAAATACGTGTACATTGTCTAAACAATTATTTGAACAATAAATTATCGAAATAATTCAAATAATGAACATAGAAACAAATTGTAAAAATTTATTTATTTAATCAAATAATGAATATAGAAACAAATTATAAAATTTATTTATTTAAACAATTATTTTAACAATGCGCTATCGAAAGAAAAATTCAAATTATTATACTACAAATGTCCCTGCGCAGATCCGTGTTGTGGACCATTATCGATGAAATACTGTACATGGTAAAGTTGTGTGGCTTCGTGTAAGAATTACAGATGTGAAGACAGATTTCAAATATCACCTGTTGTTGCAAGAATACATTAAATATCATTCATTATTCACACGTTATTGTAATTTTTCAAGCATTTCCAGTGCTCTGACAAAAAATGTTTCTGATAAAAATTACTCGGTAGTCACTCTTCTATAAATTTCAATATAAAAAATTAAATGTAAAACGCCCCGCCCCAGAATTACGACCAGCCTAGGCGTCACGTTGACGCACCAGACCCCGGAAGGCGAAGCTCGAAACAAGGTGGAAGCCGAAGGACTCGGGAGGGCAGAATACTTTGACATTGCTTGCGAAAGCATCGACGAACTCCGAGCGAAATTATTTGTATTGATACGCACTTTTACGGTAGTTTTGGACACGTACGATCTGAGTTTTAAGACATCTGCATGCCTTACATAAAACAATTTTTTTTATTCGATAAAATTGTAAGGTCTCCTTGATTTTCTAATCGTCACTATATATTTTTTACTTAATAATGTTATTGCTGACGTCGGGCTGAATTCAACGACTACAATAGTTATGAACAGCTAATTCTTCGATTGGGACCATTGTGCGACGCGCGACGCGGCGAAAATCGAGCAGTCGAACGCGAAGGTTTAAAAGTAGGACTCTCCGCGTCTCTTTCTTTCCCATACGCTGTCCTTCCTTGCACCCGAACCTTTCGCCGTTCATTACACGAGTAAATATCATCGGAATTACATCATATTTCGTATCATTTTCATCAGAAAAATGCTACAAGTATGTTTGTGAAAATCCGATAAAAAAATAATGAAAAATAAAGATGTTTTGTTGTTGGATTAGTAGTGGTCTCACACCGATATACCCGACCCGTATTGTGTTACACTCCTCGGCGACCGAGGCCCTCGAGCTTTACTCCGTCCTTTTCTCCATCCGGCATGGGATCGCGGAACAGTCTCTCTTGAACGCTGAATGTCTTATTTTATATCTAATCTAATCTTATTTTATTTGTCAAAATTTAACTTCCTATTTAAAATATTTTTTTATAATTAAATTTGGAATATTTTCTCTTTAAAGGACCTACCTAGAGCAGTCCCGTTTTAATGGTTTTCGGCCAATCACCCGTATTTAATTGCATGCAAAAATATTGAAAATATCTGACGAATTGCGATTATCGACATATATATTTAAGAATTTTTGCCGATTTTTCGGTTGAAAATCTTATTTACAAAAAAGGAAAACATAAGAATTCGAAAATTTCAGGTTTCTTTGGAAATTGAAAAAGGACATCGAACAAATTTTTACGGTAGCAACATATCCAGAAAGAACTTCGATTTATGAGAGTTCACAGTTTATTCGATCCCTGCTCTGGTTATTGGGCGATACATTGTAACGCGTGTGCCAATCTTTGACTGCTCGGTCTTCGCTATAGTATTCGAACGCGGCTCAGAAAATTATTCGAAGTCGAATAAAACGTCGAATAAAGGTACAGATGAAAATGATAACTTTATTCACCGCTAACGATGAATAAAAAAATTATCTTTATTCGCCGAATAAATTTTCATCGAATAAAACTTTATTCGACGCGTGTCGAATACAGATAACCATAATCATTTCTTTTGTCGCGTGACAAATAATGTTTTTATTTTTTAATCGCTGTTTGCATCGATGCTCCTACAATTATATTATATGTATTATATTAATTTATCCTCGCAAGTCTCTTTCGAACTCTATATTATTCGATATAGTATGTCAAATAAACGTTAATCTGTTTTTCAACATATGTATGTTTCCAGAGATCGATTCTTAGAACAATTATTATTAAAAAGTGTAAGGAAATAATGTTTGTTTATGAAATATTTTTAAATTACAAAATGAGGTATTTCGTATGAATTCAGAGGTAGGAATTATTGAATATTGATTTTCCTAAATACGCTTTCATACTTTCTTACGTACAAAATTTCTAGGATTTTTTGTCTTTTATATTAATTTTACTTTTAGTATTTTAAGCCTTAAAAACCAACACCAAAATGTTTGTTCGAGAATGTAACATCTGATCTCATTGCTGTCTGCCGTCTCACCGTCTCAAGAATCTCCTCAGAGGCCTTCTGCACCGACGAAATATCGTCGGTGGCCTTCTGTTTCTTACACCAGCCAAAATATATCCTAGAGGGCGTAAGAGAACGCTTGAATTATTCGGGCACACGAACTCCCGTAAGGCTGGCTGTCTTTAACAGTATCTCGTCGGTGGTGATACACATAAAATGGGGTAAATACTTCCGAACAGATCCGTTAGATGGCAGCACAAACACGTACGTTGTGGGGAAAAAGGACGGATTTTTTTTTTGGGCAACCGAGTGGCATTCGAGGATTTGATTTCGTTACATGGTGCTTTTTTTAGTTTTTAAACAGTTTTCTAATTAATTTTTTTAGTTTTTCAAGGCGGAATATTTCCGATAGTTATTGTTTTAATATAAGTTCTAAAAACTAGGAGAAGTGGATCGCGTTTTCGCTTACAATGCTTCGGTAACCCCCAACCCCTTGGGGTTAGGGACCGACGCGTACATCATTATGGAGTCAAACAAACAATATGGACCCACTAAATCGGATAAGGGAGAACTGGACGAATCGCAATTTAATCTTAAGAGGAAAAGCTTTTCCTTTTTCAAAAATGAAATGGCTACAAAAAAGGTAACACTAGATAATCCAAAATGGGAAACAAATTACTATTCGGACATACACACTGGAACTGCATCTGTGGATGTGGTCATAAATCAAGAAAACCTATTCAAATCAAACAAACAAAATTTAATGTATATCGCAAGACTACTAAGCAAACTCAACACTGGAGCAATAGACTTAAAACCAAGAGGCTTTGGTAAAGCAGAAATTAATTTCCCAAATAAAGACCTGGCAAACAAATTTATCCTCTCCGATACGTGGAAAAACTCAAATATCAGATGCTTCATTCCAAATTATAAAACCCAAAAAACTGGAGTCATAAGGGGTGTTCCTCTAGACCTAAGTATAGATGAATTCATTAATCAAACAGTTACGCCTACAAAAATCAAATTTGCTAAGAGACAAAATAAAAAAGCCTATAACGATATCACAAATAGCTGGGAGTGGATACCTAGTGCAACTCTCTTGGTTACTTTCGAGAGTAACACCTTCCCAGATTACATCAAGATTTTTGGTTTACTCAACATACCGGTTGGAGTTTATGTGGAACCTGTTAGAATATGTTTCAACTGCTACAGGTACAGGCATTCTACAAAGTTTTGCAAAAGCGCAGAAGTTTGCGAAAATTGTGGGCTCAAAGAGGACCTAAATCATATCTGCCAGAGTAACAAGAGGGAGTGTTTACACTGCAAGCAGGAGCACAAAACGTTTTCCAAGGACTGCCCAGAATATTGCACCAACAAGAAAATCAGAGAAATTATGGCATACGAAAACAAATCATTTTTTGAAGCTAGGTCCAGAGTAACTGATTCATCAACCACTCAAACACACAACAAACAACAACAAAACATTCTTACCACTAAAACTTTTCCAGAGTTACCACAAACCACTATGCAAAAACAATTTGCGTTGAAAAACATAGGTGGTCATATGAAACCTTTACCAGTCTCAAATGCTTGGAACACTTCCAAACATATATCTGAGAAAATAAATCTAAAGGCGACAAGAGATACTCCTAAGATGAGAGAAGAAAACAGTACCTCTGAGGTTTCTCCATCTGTATCAGACTATGAGACAGGACACAACACTCAAAAGCCCACGCAAAAAGGTTTAACAAAAGTTTCAGCACTTCAACATGCCAACATCAGCGCAGACTTTCTCAAAAACAAGCTCATAGACCTCAAGTCTCCAAAGACTGATACCTCCCAACCTAATTTAAAACAATACAAAAAAGCCAATAAAACCAAAACATGAACAAACTTAGATTGCTTATGTGGAACTGTCGCAGTGCTATTAACAAAAAGGAAGAACTAAATAGAATTAGTCATAATTACGATGTAATACTGCTATCCGAAACATGGCCCAAAAACATACACTCGCTACACATTAAGGACTACATTACAATTAGGAAAAACCGTGATGTACACAGGAAAGGAGGAGGCGTAGCCATACTTCTTCACAAGTCTATTCCCCATCAAACCCTGAATCTTATCTGTAATGATAAACACACAGACACTCCATGCATAAGGATCCTAAATAACCAACATAACCTACACATAGTAATTGGATATAGACCTCCAGGAAATCCATTTAAGCAAGACGAATGGGAAAACTTTGTCAGTCAGCTCAATAATCTTGGCAACTGTATATTAGCAGGAGACTTTAATGCGCTACATCCTATGTGGAACTGTGGCAAAAGTGATCCAGCTGGTGAAAAACTATTTAACATCTTAGAAGATTATGATCTTACAGTTCTAAATCAGCATACCCACTCCTATATAGGAAATGCTCAGCATTCTAGCAACAACCTAGATCTCTATATTTCAAATGTCAACCTCCTGCACCTATTCCAAACGACACAACTAGAAGATACCTATGGCTCAGATCACTATCCAATTGTATGCCATTTCAACTCAAAAACCACCACTTTCACCAAGAAGTCCAATAAAATCTCCTCCAAAAATACAGACTGGAATAGGTACCAATCGGTTCTCGATTCTCATTTCAACGTCTTCCTCCAAGAAGAATTTAATAACAAATCACCAGCAGATAAATACACCTTTTTTACAAATCTCATCATTGAAACTGTTCGTGAATCCACTCCAACTAAAACAAAGGTTACCGGAACTAGAAATGCTACTTACTGGTGGGGTGAGGATTGCAGCAGAGAAGTCAGAAAAAGAAAAGCCTGTTTCAAGAAATGGTCACACACACTCGCTATGACTGACTGGATCAGTTACAAAAAACAAACGGCCATTACAAGAAGAATACTGAAATTCAAAAAAAAAACAAAGCTTTAGAGAATTTGCAAGCAGCCTCAATAGTAGAACAAATCCAACTCTACTTTGGAACACCGTCAAGTCATTTAAAACTAGATGGGCTAATCTTACGAATACCAACCAAGCTAATTCAAGCTCAATGGAAAAGGAAAACCTTGCAGTTTCCAAAATCTGTCCCACTTGGGTTCCAATGAAACCCCACTTCATACAAGACACACCTGCAAATCAATTTCTGGACCAAAATTTCAATTACACAGAATTCTTAGCGGCAATAGAGCAAAGTAACCGTACCTCAACACCAGGCCCGGACGGTATGGACTATCTCATGATATTTCATCTGTCTGCGAAAATGCAGCTCATTCTCTTTGACATCTTCAACGAACTATATGCAACTCACAGTGTACCAATGGAGTGGAAAACTACAAACATCATACTTCTTCCTAAGTATAACAGTAATGGTCTAAGACCAATTTCTCTTGCTTCATGCATGAGCAAATTATTTGAAAGGCTCATTAAAAATAGAGTACAATGGTGGTGTGAACACAACTGCATTTTTCCAAAGGGTCAGGCTGGTTACAGACAAGGTAGATCATGCACTGATAACATAGGCACTCTAGTGACCATAGCAGACATTAGTTATAGAACCAAAAAACACACCCTAGCTGCTTTGCTTGATATAAATGGTGCTTTTGATAATGTACAGAGAAATATCATGTTAAGAATTCTCTCTGAAGCAGGAATAACCGGTAACACCCTTCACTCCATATCCCAGTGGATGTATGATAGATCTGCATTCTTCATTGGTAGTGACAACTTGGAGACAAACCACCAAAACCTTAGAATCCACAAAGGCGTTCCTCAAAGAGGCGTGCTCAGTCCTCTATTGTTCAATATATACACCAAAAACATAATGGACAACATACCGGAAAATATCACAACCACCATGTATGCAGACGACATAGCAATTATCTCACAAGATGTCAACTTCGAGAAAGCTAGGAAAACTCTTGAAGACGCAGTTAGAATCATTCGCCATAACCTCTTTATTCTGGGACTGGATCTAACCACGACGAAAACAGAGCTTCTATCATTTGGGAACTCTCCAAGGAACTCCAAGCCAACACTCATTACAATAGGCAATGAACCCATACATTCAAAAAATTCCACAAAATTCTTAGGCGCCAACATAGACTCCAATTTACGCTTCAATTCTCACACAGAACACATTGTTAGTACTTGTCACAATCTCATCAATGTTATCAAATTTCTCAGAGGAACATGGTGGGGCAGTGATCCACAGACTCTACTCACCATTTACAAAGGATTAATAAGATCAAAAATCGAATATGCCAGCATATGGTATTATCCAACCACCACAACCCTCAGGCTAAAATTGGAGCAAATACAAAATGCAGCAGTAAGATTGGCAATGGGATACCGTAAATCCACACCTATAAATGTCATTACAGCAGAAGCCAAAATACCTCCTTTTATCTTCAGAATTAATAGACTCACTTCGAATTACCTACTTAATATCATCTCTAAAAGCTCGCACCCCTACTTCAACATTTTTACAGAACTCATAGCTGCCTACAAACTACAAAGTCAGTTTGCAAATCCGTCAACAGATTTGGACAGACCCATTATCAGAGCCTACGACTATGTGCACTCATTCATTGATGTTATGCACATTACTTCCAACTCAGCAAGCATAACGACAGACTATGCAGTACAAAATGAGAAGCCCTCTATAGACACAAACTGGATGGACACAAACATGCACAATGTAGGAAATAATAACTTATTCGAGGACTACGTACATGCAACCTACCCAAACCATATCAGGATATTTACAGACGGATCCAAAATGCAGAACAACCCAAAGGTGGGAGCTGCATGCGCTTCTCCACAACTAGGCTCCTCATTCAAAATCACATTACCTAAAGAAGCGTCAGTGTTCACTGCGGAATGTGCTGCTGTAGAACAGGCAGTAGCACTAGCAAACAAAAATACTACTCTATCTTACATCATTTGTACAGACTCTCTTAGTCTTCTGCTCTCTTTAAAAAGAGCATTCCTTAAATTCAACACAAACCATCACATAGCCAATATCAAAGAAAATCTCTGGAAATTCAAAGAAGCAGCAGCAGATAATAACATCATACTCTTGTGGATCCCTTCTCATTGCGGTATTTGGGGTAACGAAATGGCAGACAAAGCAGCAAAGGAAGCTACAATGGACACAGAAGAAAACATTCATTACCATATAGATAATATTCCATACACAGACATCTCGCAACATATTCGAGAAATAATACAAGGACAAACATTGGCTTATCTCTGGAACAACAAAAGGACTTCAGTATTTTAATAACTTCTATGAAACCAGTCAGAAACCCTGGTATCACAACAAGCAACTCCCCAGACATTTCATAACATGGATTAATAGAGCTAGGTCCAATCACTATAATTTAAATGCATCTTTGAACATGATTGGAATGGTGGAAAATTCAAAGTGCGAATGCGGTCACTTCACACAGGACTTAGATCATTTTCTCTGGTCCTGTCCTCTTTTTGTTTCACAAAGAGTCACTCTCATAAACGGTCTTAATAGTTTAGGCAAGCATCCCCCTTTTCACATTAAAACTTTTCTTAAGGGACCTGACATAACAGTTCTTCTATGTATAGACCTTTTTTGGAAAGACACAAACTTTAAAATCTAACCAAAGATATCTATTTTTCATAGTTACACGTTATATTGATAAGACGCAAGTGCAATTGTACCAAAGATATTATTACAAGTATTCTTTATCATAATTTTCTATACGTAAGTAGTAAACTAAGAACGACTTTTATATTTCTAATACTGGAACTCTGTGATTCAGCTGTGATTCATGTCTCAAGACTGGTTAGAAGTATATAATATAGTTAGCGAATATTTTCACATACTAAAATACTTAGATAAGTATAGCTTTTAAGGTTTAGCACTTAGACTTATACATATCTGTTGAGGTATAACACTTAAGTGTCGTTTTTGCGTGCAATACTGTTAGTTTTAAACTTAATAATTTAATAACCTACATGTAAGACTTTATAAGTGTGGAAGTACTGTGCGCGCGCAGGAAAGATGCTCTCTCTTTTCATATAGAAATTTTGTCTATATGTACTATGTACACACTCGTGGCTTATGGATTGTGACGTTGCTTCTTTTCCGGCGCGTTTTCCGCGGACGAAACGAGATGCAACTCCGGGATTTTACAGGCGCTGAGACCGGGCCTCGGCCGGCCGTACGGACGAGGTCCTCCCGGCACAAAACGCGATTCGAAACTCGATAGCGATACGAAAGACCGATGTTCGGGCGCCAGGTATCGGAAAGATACCACGTGAAACGAAACGGTTCGCTACTCGTAGAGAAGCGAATCGAGAATTTTCGTTACCGAGTTTCAAGCTACGTTACGCGATTCGCGAAGGGTCAGAGGTTCGGACGCTGGAAGGACGGGGACGGCCCTTACGGCAGAGCGGATCTCGCAGGTCAAGAAATGACAATTCGATTTGTCTCGAGATTAATTTAATCAGTGTCAAGCGTTACAATTTTGGCGGCCACGTGGCCGCGACCCGAGAGCCTGCGCTCTTCATACAAGTTCAGCGAAAGAGTGGACGTTCGCAGCGCGGGTTTGTCAATTCTTTAAATATCGCGAGAATACGGTAGTTCGGTATTACGATCGAGGAAATCGATGCTATTGCTCGCGAACGCAGATGGACGGCGCAATTACAATTTGACTGCCGTGTCGATTCCCGGAACGGAACGGAGAGAGAGCATGCGACGGCACGCGATCTTTGTTCTCGCTCGCTCGCGCGAGCACGCTATACCCGTCGTCGCGATTTTACGCGACCGAGATCCGTAGACGGTTTACTCTAACGCCACGAAAATTACACTCACTTTTCCGACGCGACTCCTCCGAGGAAAACTTCCGTTACGTGACGAAATTTCAGGCTCACAACGCCGGCAAATGGCGTGAGCCGCGAACACGAGGCGAGATGCGCCTCGACTCGCACGAACTCGAGGACGATACGAGAATCGGATCGTCCTTACACGAAATTCTCAAAAAAAACACATTCACGAAATTAAATAGGGAAGGATCACTGGTCGACTTACCGTTTTCGGGAGCTGGTATCCGCTGGCTCAGGGGACGAGATACTATACACTTTGTTTTTCTTACTTATCCGCTACGATAGGCGACACGACAGTGATCCTTCGTGGTTTCGGCAACGAGGATCTACCCGGCGATCCCCACCCTACTCATTATTAGGAATGCCTAATTGGTCGGTCTCGCACGCAAAATCATTAGTTTTGTGGGTCTCCGACGGATGGCCCTTGGCCTTAGGTAACATCCGGATTTGCCATAACGATCGCCGTGTGGCGACCGGGGTGTCCAAGACGACCCAGGATGCTTCCACACCACCCACGCGTATGAAACCCCTTCTTGCGGGATGAGACGACTTCAAGGCCTTTTAGGTGGAGTTCCTGAGGAGGAAAGTCCGATGTTGGTGGGGTTCTAGGCTTGAGCCGTCTCCGGGTTGTTCGGCCCGTGTGTGTTGGCGATCCTTTTCTTCACCAGTACACTGGACGTTTTCGGTAGTTCACGAAAAGAGATCCCACGAAGGGAGCCGCCTTAGGCTTCCTGAGAGGGCTGGTGGTGCACGGGGCACGTCCTGAAACTTGCCGTACTCGGCGCGCGCGGTTTGAATTAGCCGCCGATCGGTAATTAACGCGGAATTTCCTCGGGGAGCGCTCTCGAAATTCGCGACTGTCGATTCGGTACGCTAGATGGCGGTCCGGTCCATTCGAAATGCCGTTTCGGCCGCACAAGATAATGGACAAGTGACGTCGCAAAATCTGCAACGTCACAATGGAAAATCCCGATCCGTTAGATTGGCACCCGCCGATCTCGCGTTTCGGAGAACACCCCGAATCGCCGATTCCGCGATTCATGGAAAATTCCATTCCAATAAGGACGGCGATTCCGCCGACCTCGCGTTTCCGAGAAAATCCCGAGTCACCTGTTGTACGGTCCGTAGAAAATCCCGCGCCGGAAATCCCGCATCCCTCGATGCCGCTGCATCGCTCCGCGGCGGTCGACCGCTATCCGCCCGCACCGGAGGAGAGACGTTATTCAGTTGCCGCGTATGACATTTTACGCAAGTGGCATTTGAAATTTTCGGGGAGGCCGGACGAGGATGCGGAGGCGTTCCTCGACCGGTTGGCCGAAATGCGTCAGTGTTCGAATGTATCGGACTCCGATCTTTTGCGTTGTTTGCCGATCTGTCTCCCCGGTGTGGCGGCGCGGTGGTACACGACGTGCGAGGGGATTTCCACCTGGGAGAAATTCGTTGCCGCCTGGCAAGAAAACTTCCAGGATCCCGATTATCAGGAATTTCTAGAGCGCGTCGGGGTCGGCGACGGTGCTCAAGTCCCGCGGGAGGTTCTTGCGTGGGGGGCCGAGCTTAATGGCCTCCGGCCTGGGGTCCTTCTGGGGTCCCTTCTCGAACGGCTCCAGGGGCTCAGGGAGTGCCTCCTCTCCCCCGTCCAGGGGTCCCAGCAGGTCAGCCTCGGGAGGGTCGGCGGGACGTGGGAGGAGGCCCTCCAGGGCCCTCAGGTGTCGCTGGATCCTCTCGAGGTCCCGCTTCAGCTGATCGTATGCTGCCGGTATATCGCAGCTCGGTCGTAGTGGCATCTATCAGGGGCGATACTA
The DNA here is from genome assembly GCA_913789915.3 of Sphecodes monilicornis. Taxonomy (NCBI): domain Eukaryota; kingdom Metazoa; phylum Arthropoda; class Insecta; order Hymenoptera; family Halictidae; genus Sphecodes; species Sphecodes monilicornis. The sequence goes on along the minus strand of OU565297.1, from coordinate 19,114,328 downwards.
TCTGATAAGGCGTGGTATCGGTGGTTCCTAAGGTTTGTACGCCTTAAGGTCTGACACGTGCGCTTTTCCGACTTCTTTTCCCCCCGGTGTCCGGAGCCAATAAACCACCGCGGATAGCCGTTTGGCCACGATAAATGGTCCGTTGTATTTGGGACATAGTTTCGCGGCGACGTTATTCGCGGCCGACGACAGAACCCTATTCTTCTTCAATACGGCGTCCCCAACCTCGAAGCGTACGTCGCGCCTACGTAGGTTGTAATAACCCGCCTGTGTTTCGTACGCCTTCTCGAGGTTTTCCGCGACCCAGTGACGTAGGGTGGACAAGTTCGCCATGCGACCCTTCCACTCCTCCGTTGGCGCCACTTCGAGGTCTAGCGGAACCTCTGTCTCGTCCCGGCGACACGAACTCGGCTTTGGTTCTCTTCCGAAATTCAGAAAGGCCGGGGACGCTTGGAGCACCGAATGGTAAGCAGTATTGTACGCGAAGCGAAATTTCGGTAAATTCGCGTCCCATTCGCGATGGTCTTTTCCGATGTACGCGACAATCATCGTTTTCAGTATTCTATTAACCCGTTCAACGGGATTCGCCTGCGGGTGGTAAGGCGGCGTGGTTGTTATCGCGATACCGTATGTTTTCGCGAGCTCGTGAATCGCTTTATTCACGAATTCGGTTCCGTTGTCTGTTAGTAGTACTTCTGGGGTTCCCCAGCGCGAAAAGACGAGAGTTTCTAAGGCCTCGGAGATTTTAATACCCGTTGCTCGTAGAAGAGGACAGCACTCCACCCATTTCGTGAATAGATCTTGGATTACTAACAAGTACGAGAAGCCAGCACGACTGGGAGGAAACGGACCCATAATGTCCGCAGCGACGACCATCCACGGTGCCTCGATACGACGCCTCCCCATGAGCCCTGAAGGGGGTGCTTGCTCGACCTTCGTTAACTGGAACGTAGGGCAGCGTCGCACGTATTCGACCGCGGTACGGAACATGCCAGGCCAGAAATATCTGGTGGCAACACGGTGATAAGTTTTCTCGACGCCGAGATGGCCCGCTTGCTCTTCGTCGTGTGCTTCTTGCAATATTTCCGCGCGTTTGTCGGCGGGCACGACGAGTTTCCACTCGTCGAAATCGCGACCGAGAACCTCCGCAATCAACGGATCGGTACGGCGATGGTACAGTTGCCCCCCTCTAACCGACCAGTCGGGATATTTCTCCGGGCTCTCTTCTACGAAACGAAATTTTTCCTCGTACCAGTCGAGGCGAACGGCAGCCGCGGTTTCCCCTTCGGTTCGTTCCGGTTCCTCGTCCTCGAACATACGTGATACTGCGTCCGGTACGCGATTTAACGCGCCTTGTCGGTACGAGATGTCGAAATCATATTCCAACAACTGTAACGCCCAGCGCGCGAGCCTTCCGGACGGGTTCTTTAAAGTCCGTAGCCACCGCAAGCTATTATGGTCGGTAATTACGGAAAAATGGTAGCCCTCCAAATACGGACGAAATTTCTGTACGGCCCAGACGATAGCGAGACATTCTAGTTCGGTCGCGGAATATTTTCGTTCGGCGGTAGTTAAGGAACGACTAGCGAAAGCGATAACTCTTTCGACACCTTCGATCTCTTGTACCAACACGGCTCCGAGTCCTACGGTACTCGCGTCTGTCTGAAGGACGAACGGTACATCGAAATGCGGGCACGAGAGGGTTGGAGCGGTCGCGATTAACGAACGAACTTTTTCAAATGCGGCTTGTTGGCCGTCTTTCCACTCCCACGCCTGTCCCTTCCGCAGTAAGATGTTTAAGGGTTCCGCGACGGTAGCGAAATCCGGAATAAACCTTCGATACCACGAAGCCATTCCTAGAAATCGCCGTAATTGTTTTATCGTCTTCGGAACTGGAAATGACAAAACGGGCGCGACTTTATCCTGGTCTACTTTCAACCCTTCCCTACCGACGACAAATCCTAAATATCGTACCTCTTCTCGACAGAACTCGCATTTGTCGGGGTTAACTATCAGACCGGCAGATTTAATTTTACCGAGAACTCGCTCGAGCCATTCGAGATGTTCATCAAAGGTCGCGGTCGCGATAATTATGTCATCTAAGTACGCGAAAGCGTATGGTTCCATTTCTGGCCCGATTAAGCGGTCAAGCAAACGCTGAAATGTAGCCGGGGCTCCCGTGAGCCCGTACGGCATACGCTTAAATTGAAATAATCCTTTACCCGGAACGGTAAAGGCCGTGATTTCTTTACTCGCTTCATCGAGCGGTATCTGGAAATACGCTTGGCTGAGATCGAGGGTGGAAATGTATTTCGCGGCACGTAATTTATCTAGAATGCTCGTCATAATGGGCAGCGGGTACGCATCTTTCTTCGAAACTTCGTTGACTTTGCGAAAATCTAAACAAAATCGATACGAGCCGTTCGGTTTCTTTACCATTACGATAGGATTGGACCACTCGCTCTCGGAGGGTTCGATAATATCATCCGCGAGTAATTTATCCACTTCCTTAAAAATCGCGTCTCTTACGATCGGCGACACCGAATAAAACCGTTGTTTTATAGGTCGACTGTCTCCTACATCGATAGTATGTTTGGTAAGATCGGTCACCCCTTTTAAATTTTCACAGTCTTTCAGTGCCGGTGCGAGAAATTTGCGTAATCGCTCCTTTTCGTCCTCCGATAATAATTGTAAACCGCAACAGAGGGGATCTTGAGAAACTGAACCGAAAGGAAATTCTACCCGCGGTCGCGATGCAAAGTGCCAGACGGCACGGTGATACTCGACAACGATACCGAATTTTGCGATGAAGTCAATTCCTAACAAAACCGGATTCACGAGATTATCGAGAATTCTGGCAGACACTTCGCAGGTGCAGTCCTTAATCCGTAACTTAAAACGCGCTTCTTCGGTAGCGCGATCGACAACGCCTGTGGCCAAGAGAAAATAGCACGGTCGCTCCGTACGCAAAATTTCTACGTCCTTTCCCAGTCGTTCGATGACAGCACGACTTATGAACGAGACGGTAGAACCGGAATCGATTAATACCTGCACGACATGTTTACCAATTTTCGCGGCGAGAACGAGAAGAGACGGTCGCGGCGCGAAAAATTTTTCCGCTGTTTGTTCTGAAATTCGGGCCGAAATTATTTCATATCGAACCGGTCGGGGCCCCACGCTCGGTTCGATTTCGCGTTTCCCGGAACCGGATTGCATCGGCGGCAGCGCTGCACTGTGACGTCAGGTGCGCCGCAGCGATAACAATGCATGCGCGGTGCCTCACGGCATTCGCGCGATCTGTGCCCTGGCTTTCGGCAGTTCCAACACGTGTCGTCTGCTCTCGGTTGTCTAGCCGAGGGAAGAGCGACACGGCGGGGCGAAATATCGATCGGCGGGGAACAGCTGTTCGAGCTGGATCCCGCGCGCGGCCGACTCGCTTGCTGCTGGCTTGGATCATCGCGACTTAGACGCGCGGGCTGCGGAGCGGGACGACGCGGCTGCACGGTAGACGGTAGCGCGGTACGGGGTTCCCGGGGTCGAGAGGGGCTGGCGCGATCTAGCTCGTCATCGATCCCGCGATTGCTGGTGATCTGGACGGCATTTACGGAATCGTATTGCACGGCTCGAAATTTTCCCTCTCGTCCGAACGTTTTTGGCCGCTGACGATAAAGGTGCGGGTCATAATCGAACTCGCGGTTGACGAGAGCCGTTGACCGGTATACTTCGTTTCTCGTGAACACGGAATTTCTCTCCGCCTCGCGGAGGTCTGCTTCCAGTTTTGCGAGAGTCGAATGTTCGTTAAACGAAACCGCGAACCGTATTTCGTCTCGCGAGCCCCAATAAATTCGTTTCGCGCGCTTTTCCTCTGGCCACGGCGGTCGCAGCTTTTTAATCGCGTACCGGCTCGTCGGGGCCCTGTCTCCGTAGACGAATATCGCGCTCTAGAAATTCCTGATAATCGGGATCCTGGAAGTTTTCTTGCCAGGCGGCAACGAATTTCTCCCAGGTGGAAATCCCCTCGCACGTCGTGTACCACCGCGCCGCCACACCGGGGAGACAGATCGGCAAACAACGCAAAAGATCGGAGTCCGATACATTCGAACACTGACGCATTTCGGCCAACCGGTCGAGGAACGCCTCCGCATCCTCGTCCGGCCTCCCCGAAAATTTCAAATGCCACTTGCGTAAAATGTCATACGCGGCAACTGAATAACGTCTCTCCTCCGGTGCGGGCGGATAGCGGTCGACCGCCGCGGAGCGATGCAGCGGCATCGAGGGATGCGGGATTTCCGGCGCGGGATTTTCTACGGACCGTACAACAGGTGACTCGGGATTTTCTCGGAAACGCGAGGTCGGCGGAATCGCCGTCCTTATTGGAATGGAATTTTCCATGAATCGCGGAATCGGCGATTCGGGGTGTTCTCCGAAACGCGAGATCGGCGGGTGCCAATCTAACGGATCGGGATTTTCCATTGTGACGTTGCAGATTTTGCGACGTCACTTGTCCATTATCTTGTGCGGCCGAAACGGCATTTCGAATGGACCGGACCGCCATCTAGCGTACCGAATCGACAGTCGCGAATTTCGAGAGCGCTCCCCGAGGAAATTCCGCGTTAATTACCGATCGGCGGCTAATTCAAACCGCGCGCGCCGAGTACGGCAAGTTTCAGGACGTGCCCCGTGCACCACCAGCCCTCTCAGGAAGCCTAAGGCGGCTCCCTTCGTGGGATCTCTTTTCGTGAACTACCGAAAACGTCCAGTGTACTGGTGAAGAAAAGGATCGCCAACACACACGGGCCGAACAACCCGGAGACGGCTCAAGCCTAGAACCCCACCAACATCGGACTTTCCTCCTCAGGAACTCCACCTAAAAGGCCTTGAAGTCGTCTCATCCCGCAAGAAGGGGTTTCATACGCGTGGGTGGTGTGGAAGCATCCTGGGTCGTCTTGGACACCCCGGTCGCCACACGGCGATCGTTATGGCAAATCCGGATGTTGCCTAAGGCCAAGGGCCATCCGTCGGAGACCCACAAAACTAATGATTTTGCGTGCGAGACCGACCAATTAGGCATTCCTAATAATGAGTAGGGTGGGGATCGCCGGGTAGATCCTCGTTGCCGAAACCACGAAGGATCACTGTCGTGTCGCCTATCGTAGCGGATAAGTAAGAAAAACAAAGTGTATAGTATCTCGTCCCCTGAGCCAGCGGATACCAGCTCCCGAAAACGGTAAGTCGACCAGTGATCCTTCCCTATTTAATTTCGTGAATGTGTTTTTTTTGAGAATTTCGTGTAAGGACGATCCGATTCTCGTATCGTCCTCGAGTTCGTGCGAGTCGAGGCGCATCTCGCCTCGTGTTCGCGGCTCACGCCATTTGCCGGCGTTGTGAGCCTGAAATTTCGTCACGTAACGGAAGTTTTCCTCGGAGGAGTCGCGTCGGAAAAGTGAGTGTAATTTTCGTGGCGTTAGAGTAAACCGTCTACGGATCTCGGTCGCGTAAAATCGCGACGACGGGTATAGCGTGCTCGCGCGAGCGAGCGAGAACAAAGATCGCGTGCCGTCGCATGCTCTCTCTCCGTTCCGTTCCGGGAATCGACACGGCAGTCAAATTGTAATTGCGCCGTCCATCTGCGTTCGCGAGCAATAGCATCGATTTCCTCGATCGTAATACCGAACTACCGTATTCTCGCGATATTTAAAGAATTGACAAACCCGCGCTGCGAACGTCCACTCTTTCGCTGAACTTGTATGAAGAGCGCAGGCTCTCGGGTCGCGGCCACGTGGCCGCCAAAATTGTAACGCTTGACACTGATTAAATTAATCTCGAGACAAATCGAATTGTCATTTCTTGACCTGCGAGATCCGCTCTGCCGTAAGGGCCGTCCCCGTCCTTCCAGCGTCCGAACCTCTGACCCTTCGCGAATCGCGTAACGTAGCTTGAAACTCGGTAACGAAAATTCTCGATTCGCTTCTCTACGAGTAGCGAACCGTCTCGTTTCACGTGGTATCTTTCCGATACCTGGCGCCCGAACATCGGTCTTTCGTATCGCTATCGAGTTTCGAATCGCGTTTTGTGCCGGGAGGACCTCGTCCGTACGGCCGGCCGAGGCCCGGTCTCAGCGCCTGTAAAATCCCGGAGTTGCATCTCGTTTCGTCCGCGGAAAACGCGCCGGAAAAGAAGCAACGTCACAATATATATACATATATCTCGCACAGTGCTCAGCTGTTAGCGTTCGATGCCGAAATCCAGGTGAACGACCACGATTGTAAACCGCTCGGCGGAGCGTGTTTACATGCCGCTGCGTAACTGTCTCGCGAGCCATCGTTCCTATTTTCATATGCCAAATCCACTGCCTATTTTCCATTGTCTCCTTAGACGCACCGGCCGTTAGGGCATTGCCCTCATGCTCTAACAAACGGTCGGTGCTGTCGTCCTTGCAATTTCAAACTTCCCACTCCTTATCCTTTCCTAACCGATGGCCCAAAAGCAGTATAAATAGGCCGACTACAACCGCTCTGCCTTCTTGTCTCTCTTGTCTTGTACGCGACTCACTGCGATTACGATCGATTGATCACGCGATTTATATATTCTTTCAAAATTTCTGTGGGCTTCACAGAAGTATTCTTTCGTGCTTTCGTGGGCTTCGCGACTGTTCGACCCTCCTTTTCCGTCTATTCTATCAGCTCCGTTCTTTACTTACACCTGTACATTTACCGCATTCAATTCTGTATATATCTTTCTGTCAATATAGTGTTTACTTTCATATATCTCTCTCTTCCTTTCGTCATATTACTTACGTACCTCAATCTACCTATTTCTCGTTCACCAACTCTCTGTCCTTTTCATTCTCTCTACCTTCTGTTTCCACGACGTGGAGACTCTCACGGCTAGATACCTCACACACATATTGTGATGTTATTATCAAAGATATTGAACTGTTCTTTGCGGCAAAAGATTCTGTAGACTTTCCCGAATACAGTGATATCTAATATTAATACATTATGAATGTTTAAACATGTTTAAACAATCATTAAAGAAGGACGGACACTACTTTTGCACCAATTAGTGAGGATATTTTTGAATTTATCTCAAAAAATAAGGGTCCAGTGGAAAATCGGAATATACCACGCGATAGAGCAGACTTTTATCTTGAGAAACCCTCCTTTGAAGTTTGCAACGTCGATGTTTTTACCAAACCAGAAAGCAAGTTTGTTATTTTGTTTCTTATAACGTTTAAATTCCTTAACAACGTATGCCACACCAACTATATACCACAACAAAATCCGGAAAGTTCTACTTTAACACTCGGTGACATAGCTTTTTAAATAATACAACATATATATAATGTTTATCTGCCTTCTTGCCGCCACGCCGGGTCCGGGGCTGGAAAAGATTGCTCGCTGAGCATTCTGGCCCGAGCACCGGAAGGTTTCAACCACAGGCATCCCCTGGGGTATAGAGGGCAGAGGAAAGTGCTCGGGTTTCGGTAGCAAGCGGTACGATTTGAAGAGACACCGCCGTCTCGAGTAGGCTCAGCCAAGTGTGCATGGACCAAGACCGGATCCAGCCCGGCCCGGATGGGTGTGCAGAGACCCTTAAGGACGGGCCCCGGAGAGTTTTTTTTACATAGCTTTGGTATAGGCAGGGCTCTCCGGGATGTCTGATCCGGTGTGGTACCGATTCTTCCCTCGCGCGACCGAAGGGCCATAATTCTTGCACTTTCGAGCGCGCGTTGACAGTTCCCTCTGTGCATAGCACAAAAACAATGTTTCGAAGGACTCCACACCTCCTTAAAGTAAACTATCTAAACTAACTAGCTAAATCCGGACGTTTGAGATTTTTTAATGCGTTAATCGCCATATTGGCTTTGTCGCGAAGAATTCGAAGTTGATCGGCCGACTCCGAATGAACTTGTGGAAGGTCATACAACGTATTTAAATGTGTTGTCACCAATAACCGCGAATTTTCATAACGCTCGACAAGACGACTCCACGCGACGGTAAATCCAGCATCGGTTATTTCGATGTTCGTGATGAGATCACTCGCTTCGCCCGTTACGCACGACAATAGATATTGGAAACGCGATACATTTGACAGGCCTTGACGTGCGACGATCATAGCCTTGAAGCGATCTCGGAAACTCTCCCACTCACTGACGGACCCCGAAAATTGCGGAAGATTGATCGTCGGCAGTCGATTCAAGGCGTCACCGGTTTGCGAGGCAGCTTCTCCTGCGGGAGGCTCTGGTTTCGTCGTCTCCAATCGGGATAGCGCGTCCGCCATGAAGTCCAAAGTCTCCACGTAGATCTCGTGCAAGTCCAAAAAACGATCCTTGGTGAAGTACTCCAAGCTGGATCGCTCAGCTTCCGTGACCACAGCGGCGATTTCCTTATGCAAGAGTTTGCATTCGGCAAAGGAATCGCTTAAGCGCGCCATTCTATGGCGAACCGTTGCGGCAGTTAGATTGTTTTTGCCGATCTTTTTGAAATTCTCGAGGGCGCGCTCAACAACACGAAAGGCGTCTATTTGTTGTCGAAGAAGCGTCTTGAGGTCTCCCATGGTGATAGCCGTTAGCGACGTGTATTGTTTCGTCCTTCAATTTGAACTGGACCGCGTAACCGCTCTTGTACGTTGAACGAATCCTTTTACTGCTCCGATTCTTTGCTTCGTCAATCTCACTGCAATCCCGCTCGAAGGACCAATATGTTGCGACAGGAATTGTCAGAAGGATAGCCGGGACTATCCTGACGAGGATATACAATGGTCGACGAGAACAAAGAAATATCACTGCACGATTAATGCACGAAAAGTTATGTTATTTCCGAATATACAATTCGTCGCGCACTCCGGAACCGATAATAAATGCGATAGACGCGTGCGTAAGAAGAACGCCGAATCCGGGAATTCGTGAAATCAATACGGTGATTTATAAGACGCGATAAGCGCGTGAATATGACACCTGTAGTGCGTGCGGTGTCTTACGATATAATAATGCGGAGTACTTTGTCGCGATAACAATGGGTTATTATGATCGAGTTTAGCGGTCGACTCGTGATTTTCGTCGCTCGAATATGAGGAGATAGGAGTTTTGAGGGAAAGTAAATGATCGTACAGCGAGGTTATGTTGATAGTGACTCTCTCTCCCCCCCTCTCTCTCTCCCCCTCTCTCTCTCCCCCTCTCTCTCTCCTCCCCTCTCTCTCCCCCCCTCTCTCTCCCCCCTCTCTCTCCCCCTCTCTCTCTCTCCCCCTCTCTCTCCCCCCCTCTCTCTCCCCCTCTCTCTCCTCCCCTCTCTCTCTCCTCCCCTCTCTCTCTCCCCCTCTCTCCCCTCTCTCTCCCCCCCTCTCTCTCTCCCCCTCTCTCTCTCCCCCTCTCTCTCTCTCCCCCTCTCTCTCTCTCTCCCCCTCTCTCTCTCCCCCTCTCTCTCTCCCCCTCTCTCTCTCTCTCCCTCTCTCTCTCCCCCTCTCTCTCTCCCCCTCTCTCTCTCCCCCTCTCCCTCTCCCCATCTCTCTCTCCCCCTCTCTCTCTCTCTCTCAAGGAGGGTGACAAGGCTAGGACTTACCAATCAAGACCTGTGGCTGGACCGATCAATTCCCGCAAAGCGTATAATGAATCGACCTTGTCACAATCGGAGTATCCGTTCTTCTGCGGCACTGGAACGGCAAAGCGTATGCCAGAGCATATGGCAGAGAAAATGTACTCGGAGAATCCGGAGCTCGATTTATATATATCGCTATTGTTTGTCGGCTCTCTTACAGCGTGTGGAACGATCTCATAAACGAGATCGGTTCCGTTCGCACAGTCGTGCCAAAGCTCGCCGTCAAATACTTGATACAAGTATCCAACAGCTCGACTGGAGAACTTTTACAGCAGCGAAGACTCGTATGACAAGTGTTCGCTAGCACGCCTCAATAGCAAGTGACTGGCCATCACGATTCGTGAGCGAGTTACTCCTCGCACGTCTCTTGAGCAAGTCACTACGCGAACTGTTCGGCGGCGACGAAGCGTCGCGAGAGTGTCAGCTGATCTGCTACGCGGCGCTGTCTCTCTTTTATTCGCCTGTCTCTGTTCAACGTATGTTTGTATGTTGTTCTCTTTGTCTCACTATACCTTCGCGACGCGAGTTTGATTTGAACGTTTTGCACGGTGATCAACCGATCGCCGTGTTTATCGGCTGACATTATCTGGTAGCCAGAAAGTCACGCCGTTTTTACTTGAATTATTATGGGTTATTGGCCTCTCGAACAAATAACCTCGGAGGAATCGATAACGAATTTAGATCGCGAAAATCACGAAATTCAAGCACGTTTCAAACTAACGCGGTGTTTAAACACCATCTCTTCCATCTCCATGCCTTTATCTCTAAAGAACCCTGTTCTCTCCTCCCATTTCGACCTTTTCCTATTTTTCATTCCTCTTTCCCTTATTTCCATCCAACATTTTCTCGCTATTTCATTTACCCTCTCCCCCAACATTTCCCCCCCCCTTTTCCTCTCAACATTTCCCTCTTCACCTCCTCCCTTATTAAACACCCAGGTGTCCTCCATTCCAGTCCCATAGTCCATCTTATCCATCTTTCGTACATCCTTTCCATCTCTGTCCTTTCTTTCCACCCCCAAATTTCCGCCCCATAGCTCATCACCGTCCAAACGAACCTATCGCATAGCCATAGCCTTCTTTCCCAGTCTTTCCCGAACTTTCTCTTCCCAATCCCCCATACTTGCTTTAACACTTTTCCTGCAGCTTTCACCCACTCTCTCACACACGCTTCCTGTCCTCCGTTGCTTTGCAATGTGTATCCTAGGTATTTAAAACTCTTTACTTCCTCAATCCTTCTCCCTTTCCACCTCCAGTCTACCTTTTTCCACCCCGCCCCCTTCCTGAATCTCATAATCTTCGATTTCCCCGCATTTAATTCCAAATTTTTCCGGTGTAGGTAGCCCTCCAGTCTGCCCACCATGGCTCTCATACCCTCCTCCTCCTCCGCTAGTAGCACCATGTCGTCTGCATATGCGAGGGAGAATACTTTTCCCTCTCCTAGTTTTACCCCCCCACCCATCCTCTTTTTGCAAGTTCCCCTTCCAGATCTGCTGTCACTAGATTGAATGAGTAGGGACTCAGCGAACAACCCTGCCTCACTCCCCTTGCCGTCCAGAAACACTCCCCCACCCTCTCCCCTATTCTAACCCTACTTTTTGTTTCTCGCAGTATTTCCTCGATTCTCTTCCTGAGTCCCTCTCCCGCCCCCCTTTCTCCCATTGCCTCGCATATTATCCCCCTATCCACCGCATCAAAGGCTCCTCTTGTAGTTTTTTTCTTATTCCCATTTCCCTTTCCTCTGTCTCCCCTTGATCCCCTTATCCATGCCATCACCGGGTGGTGATCTGAGTCCACCTTATCTTCTATTATTATTTTTTCTATCTTGTCTCTCACCTCTAAATCCCCTAGCACATAGTCGATTACCGTTACCCCCCTTCCTCCCGTATACGTGAATTCCCCTGCCTCGCCCCCCCCCCAGGCATCTGTTTAATATCCCCACCCTACTCCCCCCAGAAAATTTATCAACTGTTTTCCTTCTCTGTTCACCTTCTTATCCTTAGACTTTCTCTCTATCTCTTCCCCTCCCTCTCCTTCCTCTAACCCTCCTAATTCACCCGTTCTGGCATTGAAGTCCCCTCCTATTAACGTGTGCATTCCTTGGTCCTGTTCCTCTACCCACTTCCTTATACCTTCCAGTTTTCTCTCCATATCCCCATTAACGTATACCCCTACCATTCTCCATGTTTCTCCACCAACCTTAACCGTTACCTGCATTAGTCCGTCCATTTCCCCACTCCCATCCTCCCAGTCCTCTGCAACCATCTCATCTCTTACCCCTATCATCATTCCCCCCATTGCCCTCCCTTTTTTATTCCTTCTCTCTGCCGGTTGCATCTTCCACTTGTACCCCTTCGGTAGCTTTTCTTTTATTTTCTCTGTTTTCCTTTGTTCTACCCATGTCTCCGTCCATACTATAACGTCCCATTCGTTCACCCCCTTCCAGAAATTTGCATCCTTCCCTGCTAACCCTGCTACATTCCAGAAAGCAACCTTCCATACTTCTCTCTCCATCCCTCTCCCCTTTTTCCATTCTCTGCTCCCCTTCTCACTGTTCCTTCTCCTTCTCACTGTTCCTTCTCCTTCCATTCCCCTCCTGATTTACCGTCTCATCCCCTCTCTCCCTTACTCCCACATTCACTTCCCCCTTCCCCCCTTTTCCACTGCGCCCTTGATTATTGCTACCAGTATCCTTTCCATTTTCCCTTCACTCCCCTTTAATACATTATTCTCCTGTTCTTCTCTGTCTCTTTTCATAGGTGATCTTTTCGTTATTTTACTTTCCCTAAACCCATCTTCTTTTCCTTCCCTTTCTTCTCCGCCTTCTGCGTCATTCCCTTCCCTCCTTCTTTTCCACATGTCCGCTATATTGCCATCACTTCCCATACTTCTAGCCCTTTCTCTACCTATATTTTCCTGCTTTGTCACCTTTTTTACCGCTTCTAGCCATTTCTTCTCGCCTTTCTTCATTCTTTCCTCCCTATCACTCATGCCGCTAATGTCACTGTTCTGCCTTATTATATAATATCCCTTTCCACTCTGTTTCCCCTTTAAGCCGCCTGCTGTCACTACTTTCTCCCAGTTCTCCTGCCGCCAATTTCTCCGCCTACTCTCACTACCTAACCTCACTTTTCTACTTCACTTTTCTTTTCTCTTTTCCTCTATCTCTCCCTCACTCCCAACAGTCACTCACTTCCACCTTTTTCCCACCCACTCCTCTCCTCTTTACCACCATCCTTTCTCCTTTTTCTACCACAGCACCCTTTCACACTTCTCGATTTCTCTCTCTCACTTATTCTCCTTTCTCACACCAATCGCACCGGAAACGGAAGCCCAGTCAGTAATACATTCGCAACATTGAGACATACTGTGTATATCAATAACCGTAGCTAAAAATATGAAAAAATACATCTTCATACTTCCTACTTCAACATTAAATTAATGTCCAAGACGGTCGTTTTTAAGCTTCGATATGAAATCTGTATTTCTTTCGGGCTTTTTATTTTTTACAACTAGAGTTTGCAACAAAAGATCGGAAAAAATTAAAATACTTCTATAATTATTATTAATATTATATTTAATTTATATTAATTAGAGATTTGTATATTAGATTTGTATATTAGATTTGTATATTAGATTTATATCTTAGTTTTATCACAGACGAGGTATAAGAGTAGACCAATCACCATATGAGGTTTCGTGTCTCACACAATAACAACTGGTTTTCTTACGCCCTCTACGCTGATAAACGATAAATGTTGGAACTAGATCCACGAAAACGTGCAAAAACAAATGACTAACGAGTTGTGTCTGTGAAAACAGTTATGATATCAGTTTCGGTCCCTGAAACAGCTACGAAGGACCGATATTCTAAATAACTGTTATGAAGGACTGAAATTTTGGTTGATATCGGCTTAGATTATTTGTATATATCTAGACAGTATTATATATATAGATCTGCTCTCTAGTATATGTTCAGATTATATTTTTTTATTTGATAAAATTCTTTTTATCAGTAAACTATTAATAAATAAAAATACAAAATTTCCAAATTATAGAAATACAGTTTTTATAAATCTTGAACGTACATATAAGTTTATTCCCATACGTATAATTATTATTTGCATTCTTACAATTTTCTAACGTTATTAATACGCATCTCTTTTAAATATGTGAAGTCCGCGTAACTGCAAATTTGAAAAGCAACAGCCGTCTCGCGAAAGTGGTGCGTAAACACCGCAATGTGTCGCGAAAGACAAAGCGCAAAGAGTGCGTGTGTGTGTGTGTGAGAGAGAGACAGACAGACCGAGAGAGAGAGAGAGAGAGAGAGAGAGAGAGAGAGAGAGAGAGAGAGAGAGAGAGAGAGAGAGAGAGAGAGAGAGAGAGAGAGAGAGAGAGAGAGAGAGAGAGAGAGAGAGAGAGAGAGAGAGAGAGAGAGAGAGAGAGAGAGAGCGAAGACTATGCATGCGAGAAAAAAAAGAGCGTGAAGAGTGTGTAAGAGAGAGAGAGAGAGAGAGAGAGAGAGAGAGAGAGAGAGAGAGAGAGAGAGAGAGAAAGAGCGCGAAGAGTGTGCGTGCGAGAGAGAGAAGCAGCGCGAAGAGAGTGCGTGCGGCCGTAACGTGTGCGATCTCCCGATGATCCCAGTGCCCTGGTCGCTCGTCCGTTCCAGATCGTGATCCTGTCGCTCTCTCTGGCCGATGCGGGCGGGGGAGTCTCCGACCGCGGTGAAGGACCGTTCCTCGGAGGGGTGCATTTTACACACCCCGGGACCAGCTCCCCATGCTGTGTAAAGCGACGTCTATCAAACATGCATTTCTTGCAATCAAATGTACCATTATACCTATGTATGTACCTATGTATGTATAAATGCAATTGTAATAGCATGCCACTCTTTCATCTTAGTTCTTCTATTACTTCTGAATGCAGTCAGGTAGTAAATACATGCATTAGTCAAAGTAATAAAATTAACAGGGTGGGCCACGTGAAGGCGTGAAAGAAGGTCTTATCCACCCTAGAGTGCAATCAATGTTTACAAACATCAGCATATGTATATAAACATAACATCACAACAAAATATACAAAATATATATTTACACATTTTATTACGTAAAAGAACATTGAGTGTACTTTGAATCGTGAAAAGAAAAGAATAAATAAAGTACTAAACTACTAAAACTACCATATTCTTTTAGACAAAGCAACTACAAACTACAAAGCAACTATATATGTATTTCTTAAATGCTTCTACAAAAAATTCATTTACAAACTGTTTATTAACCTAGTTTTCAGAGTTACATATCCGCGACGTATACACAAATCTCTATGCGCGAAATTCCGGAAATATGATTAATAATTGATTTTAATGAATTTATTATAGACACATTTGAAAAATATATAGAAATACCAACAGGATTATTGATAAAAATGAAAACATTTAAACATGTCTGAAATGCGATAATTTGGAAGATGTTTTCGCGGAATTTTATTATACATCTAAATTTCTTTCCGAGCCATAGTGTATTCTTATGAATTTTTACAGATAATGTAAAATATACAACATCTTTCCTATGTGCAACGCATTCGTCTTGGTTAAACCAGTGTAGATATTTCTGTTCCACAGAAAAAAAAGAAGACACGTTTTAAAAATTTTTTATTTCAATCCGCAATAAAAATTAAAAATATGTGTTCGATATGAATAGTGGTTCAAAACTATTATCATCTGTGTTTTCTTGGATAGCAGACAATGAAGTATCTGATTCCAACGTGGCTGATTCACATTGTGCTATCGTATCTCCGGCATTAACGGTGCATCGTCATCAGGCATGCAGTTACCACTATGTGTACTACGATTCAAATTCAATAATGTATTTTTTCGAATTGCAAGACGCACCGCTTTTACCGGAGGATTGCGATGATAAGTGTCACCATGCATTCAAAGAACGGAAAAAAAATTTTCTGTACAATCGCTATTTAAACGTGATGTTAGAGGGAACATGGTACATACATTCTTCTTTTAAATCGTTCCACAACTGCAAGGTGGTATTTATTTATAAATCCATAGATTGCTTTAATCCCAAAAAACATGGAGGTGTTTTACGACTGTCAGATGTAAGTGCAAACTAATTGCTCATGTTTGTAACATGAGCAATTAAATGCTGTTCAATATCATTAAAACGCGAAATAGCACGCTTCATGGATTTGGATCAATGGCAGATAGACTATTTAAATTGTCAAACAAATCATTAAGCGTTCCAAAGAAACTAGCTGTGTGTTGTACAGTATTTGTATTAATGCTACCAGTAAGTGAAGCGGTAAGCATAGCAGATGACACTCTTTTGCTAAAAACTTGAAGAGCAATGTTACACTTCATTTTATCAAAAAAATTTGGAAAAACATGTTCTTCGGATAATTTGTAAGCTGCTCGCGTACTTTTGTCTTTCTTTAAATTTCAAAGAAGTACTACATCGCGTCACTAAACTATACAATCACTAATAGAAAAATCATAGTTTAATAAATTATTTCTAATGCTCTTGAATAAATGAAGATAATCAAAAATGTAATAAATTTTTTCACCATTTCTTATAAAAATGGCTTTTCAATAGAAACACGTTCATCTGCTACGCTTTGATAATAATTACTTCCCTGATCGGAAACAACTACGCAGACTTTCAAACCTGCTTCCTGTAATGCATCTAATATTTCATCTAAAATAATTGATATCATGTTTCTTAACACTAGTTTTTGATACAAAGAACGCCAATGGATGTTTCCAATTAGTGAACAGCCCGCGTATTATAAATACAAGCACCTGTGTACCCACAGCTACATTTCTACCCAAAAATTATAAATCTTCGAAAGCTTCAATAACCTGTCGTTCTGGATGGAAATCGAGACACTTTCTGATGGCCATTTCATCAAACATAAGAATGCAATTACGATCTGCAATTTCCATATGTGCAGATTTTAGTTTCAATGCATTAAATCAAATGCATGAACTATCGAATAATTGTGGCTGGACTTGGCAAATGAAAACCAAAAATATCACGCATTTTGTGATATAAAACGGGAGAAGGTTTGGGTTTAACACGATTTGGGTTTAAATAAAATAAGAATAACAAATGTTAATAAATAACCGGATATTCTTTTGCAACCGATTCATTGCCTTACACTTTGCCAGCCAATTCAAGCGAAGAATATTATATTGTTTCTTCCCTTGCTCTAATTGCATTTGAGCTTCCATTAGCTGCTGTCCCAAAACATTGCAGCTTTGTATTGATGAAACGTCATTTTGTACAGACATAGTGTCTGATTCAGTGCTGAAACTATTATTATTTATATCGGACATATGAAAAATTACCGGTACGGCATCTTTGCGCAGTCTACCCGACTCGTGAAAAAAATTTTTAGAAAAATGTTGACTGCATACATATTTTTTTTGTAATTTTTTATCAAACAATTCCTTTTCCACCCAATCACCTAAACCACAGTTAATCAGCCACGTTAGGCACCGATTACTATCTCTCGTTCGAAATGAATGAAAAGAAATACTGTCTGCTCTATTACGGTTTGTTAAACCCCAAAAAGAATAGACACATTTTTTATAATGGGTTTTATTTTCGTTTCGCTTCATTGTTTGCGAGAAATAGAATAGCAAAGTGATTAGATAGAATTAAGTAAGGAAATAGATTAAGAAACGCTAGTTTTCTATAAAAGTAAATGCAATATTTACTAAACGCATGCAATATAAAATAATATATGTATATGTAATATTCAGGTAAATCATATACATATACATACGTATTATGTTTGTATATGATTTACCTGAATATAAGCTTTCCCACGAAGAAACGTCTTCTTCGATGCAGTCGCGTAACAAACGTAACGGAATTAAAAGGACACAATATTCTTTTGTTTCATACATAATTTATATAATCCCCGATATTTCGATACCAAATTCTATCAGTAACAGCGCCGTTGTAGAATATCAGTTCCACAATATTAGTTTTGGTCGATACGGTAGGATGTGACACGGAATGGTAAGGGGGCTCTAGAGCCCCCGGGGCGTGAGACAGAAAAATACATTGGGTGAGTGGTCTACTCTTATACCTCGTCTGTGGTTTTATATAAAACAATATAAATTGTACGTCCTAATCCTGCCCAGTCATGGCTAAAGATGATGTAGGATCTTGTCCAGGCTAAAGATGAAGTAGGAGCTGATGCAAGCTAAATTTAGACTAGGAGGCAGCACTGTACGGGGCACGGCCAAACCCCATGGCGTGAGCACTCTCATATCCTCTCTAATTCCTATATCTCGTCTGTGGGTCAAAAGTGGAGTCAGAATCTGTTCCAGGCTAAAAGTTAGTTCCGATTTGGGCGTTAGAGGGGGTCAAAAGTAGAGTCAGGTTCTGTTCTAGACTTAAAAGTAAAAAGTTGGCACGGCCAAACCCCGGGCGTGAATGCTCTCATTCCTCTCCCTAGATATAGAAGGAATACAGGGATGAAGCATGTCGTTCCGGGGTTGGCAAATTTAGAAACGGGGACGAGGTAGATTTACGCCTAATTTTCATTGGCTGTGTGCGGTGCAAGCGCAGTACGTCATTATGTATGCAGCGCCACGCACTGACACAGCGTCACATAACCTTTCCAAGCGTCTGTGAGCATCTTCAAGCGTCTCATACCGTTTCATTTCAGTGTCGTGTTTCAGTATTAAGAAAACTATTTAGTATTAAATACTTCAACAGTGTTAAAAGAAGCTATTAAAATGAAGTGCTTTGTGCCCCCGTGTAATAACCGATCTGATCTTCAACATTGGAAAAAAAAGAGTAATGTTGTGAAAGTTACATTTCATAGGTATGAAGATTATTTTTATAGTTAATATAATTATAATCTTAGAATATTTTATTTTAAACTTTTATTCTGTTTGCAGTTTTCCAAAAGATTCTGATACTCGTAATTTATGGTTAGATCTTTTAGGCATTGGAGCATTAGTAATTCCAAAGAGAGCTTGTATTTGCTCAATGCACTTTGAAGAAACAAGTTTCTACACAAAAGGTTCTTACGTGTGATTGAGACCAAATGCATTACCACGTGTATGTATAATACTGAGTATTTTTAATTTTTATGAGTATACCAAACATAGTGAATATAGAGTCATGTGAAAATAATGTGGACACAACATTATCACCTAACACAAGTATGTATATGTTTATAGAAAAATTACTTTTGATAAATACATTCATTGTCATAATAACAACATAAATTGATATTACAGTTACTTCAAAACTAACAATATTTGTTATTATTACAGTACAAGTTTTGATCCCTAAAACTGAAGAGATTGAAAGTATAGCTGGTACTTCCAAGTCGTTTGATGACTATCCATTATCACCAGAACCGTTCACATCCAATAAAGAAGACAAGGGAACAATGGTATCGCCTAAATTCGTATATAATTCTCCAGAGAAGCTGATAGTAAGAGAAAGAATTAAATTTGTGGAAGCAGATTCACGGAAAAAACTGTTCGAAACGCGGCGACAGTTACAGAGGAAATCAAAACAAGTTTGTGAACTACAAAACATCATAGAGGACTTGAAAAGTAAGCAATTATTAAACCCTGATCAGGCAAAGATGTTAAATATGCTTGGTGGAATGGGTGGCAACATTTTTAACTGCATGTACAAAAAGGATACTGCATGCGTATCTAAGAGTTATAATTCAAAAATTCGTTGCTTTGCGCTTACTCTTCATTATTTTTCTCCACGTTCATATGAATATGTGTGTGAAAAATTGAGTAATTGTTTGCCACACCAGAAGATTATTTCATCATGGTATAGAATGTTAAATGGAGAACCAGGCATAAGTTTGGAAGTATTGAGGTCCATCAGTGAACGGGTAAAAAATACAAATTACCAATTAATAGGTCGTTTAATGTTCCATGAAGTAGCGATTAGAGAACATGTAGCATATGATGGCACAAAGTTTAATGGATACATTGATTTTGGAAAGGATATTGCTTGCGAACACGAAATTGTAGCAAGAGACGCATTAATTTTTATGCTTGTGTATGTGAATGGAGGCTGGAAAATACTGGAAAAAAATTCTGAAATGGTGTGGAAATCTATTGATACAAGTTCAGTTAATTCCGAGGCCTGTATAAGCCCATTATGTTGTAAAACCGAGTCCATTTCCTGGTCAAAACGCTGAAATAAAGATATAAATACATGTAAGCCTATTATATGTAAAAACTTACTGTACCCTATTTTTAATTATATTATAAGAAAAAATATATAACATTTATGTTATCCTTATAATTATTAGATATATATTTAAAATTGGTATGTTCTTTAGTTCGTGTCACACGTTTTAATTTCTCTTCTATATCCTCTAATTTTAGTTTTCTTTAATACCTCGCCCTACAATTTTTTTCAGACTACAGATTTATGAATTATTTGAAATTGTACATTAGAGCATGAAAGATGTAACTACTAATTGCATAAAATCAAAAATGTAGAAGATTTGCCATTAGTTCTTCACTTTTAAATATTTAACAACGTTCATTACAATATTTGGGACATAATTCATATCACGAGTGTCACTTTATTATAGAACAAAGGGTTAACTATCACTTTTCTAGTTTCAACTTGTCAAATATATGTAAGCAATCTGTAAACATTTTTCATACTTGGCGGTACAGAGTATGCGCAGAAATGCCACCAATCAAATTTAGGCGTAAATGTGCCCCTGCCTTCTCCGCAATCCTGAACACCCCCCTTGCCTAAGATGCTAGCTCATGCTTGATCCCTGTATTCCTATATCTATGTTCCTCTCTGTTATCTGTGCATCTCTGTTATCATAACATTGGTGTAATCCAGTATAATCTGCTAACCTTTCAACAGTCTGCTAACGGTGATCTATAATTATAATAATATTGAAACAATGGAAAAATACGTGAAACCATTAACGGATCATAATGATAATTCCGAACGTTTTGGCGTATTAAGTGGCATAATAGCCGTTATCATAACGCTAGGTAATGTACACAATCTTATATTTAGGTGATATTTGTCTTATCTTATCTTTCATCCGTTCTATCAGAATTAACGATGATCATTTATGAAAATTTACATGAAATATGACAACAATTTGGCGTTTTTGTAGTTACTTTTTCGTAGTTCATAAAACTAATTGTACATTCGATTGAAACTATAAACATAAATCCTACATATTATGTGAAGTTGAAAAACTTTATTCGAACTATCAAATTATATAAGACCATTTAATTGTCTTTTTGTATTTCATATGGTCTTTGCATGTCATTTATCAAGTGTATTAAACAGTGATTATTCATTTTAAAAAAATTTGATAACTCCATACATGTCTAAAACAGAATATAAATATATTTTTTAACAGCATTTACTTTGTTCAGTGTTGTTTACCTTATGGCGCAGAAGAATCTATATCTACATATAGAAATATAGAAGGTCTACATTCCAACAGACCTTACGTTTCACAAGTTTACATCAGATACTATTAACTGGTCTAAGTGCTGCTGGTAAAATGTTGATATTTGCATGTTTATTGCATTCCAAATTTGTTAATACTTATCGATCTACAAAAGAAAATGCAGAAGATTTTATAATTAACAAGGTAAGTATAATTAACAAGTATAGTTTGGAAAGATACATATCAACATTACAATCCTGTTATTATTTGTACGTTTAGCATACCTTTGAACTGGTTGATATTTTGGGACACGAGTGTCTGTGTTGTAGATACTTTGATCAGTTTAAGTTACCTGTGAAATGACTTGTGTATGTGATTGATTTGGTTATCTTTCACAAAGATATTCGTGATGCTGCAGAGTAAGTAGATACAGTGATGGAATATTATATTTTCTAATAACAGTAATTTAAAAATGATTCATTTTTAGGTACCTGTATAATATATACATGTATGCTATGTGAACCTACTACACAGAATAAGTGTCTGCTTATATTATGTAAAAAGCAAGACCAACTTGTGGCAAAGGGTTCTTTTGTTGTAAAAAGTTTATTAGAGAGAGAAATTAATGTAGTGAGTATGACAAAAACAAGCCAACTGGAAGCTACAGATGCATCTTCCACAAATATGTTCCTTGGCAAAGATGAAAAAGATTTCGAACTTTCCCAGTTGAATATACATACAAACTTGCAGAATGTAATGCCTTCAATGGCATTGAAGAACTGAATACTTGGTTAAGAAAGATTGCATAAAATTTTATACTTATCTAAATTAAATTGTTTCTTTCTAATTTTCTAAACTATTTATTATTTTTCTACTGTAAATAAAATTCAATGACTTTATTTTCTAAACTATTTATTATTTTCTACTGTATATAAAATTCAATGACTGACTTTTTTAAATACGTTTAGCTCAAAGTAAATGCATGGATGAGCACATGTAGCTTACAATTAGCTTAAGCCTTTGCGAATCAGGTGAATAAAAATTTCACCCTAAACCATGTGGGGTTAATTTTACCCCGACCATTAACCATCTGCCTATACAATTCAATAAAAACGCGTGATTCGTCCATTTTTTAATGAGACCAGATCCAAATAGAACAAAGATTTATTTTTTAAAAATGAACTACCTATGTTTAAAAACACTTAAATCCGCTAAGGTTAATTTAACTCCACCTGGTTCGCGGATGGTTAATCACAATTTTATGTAGTAATATGCTATTATTGTACATTATATAAATTTATTTAATATCTTTTGTACTATATTTGTAAGTTATTTTATTCTATGTTCTTTTTTGTTATTTATATTATATAATTCTATGTTTTGCATGTATTTGGCTGAATGGTCAGAGTATTATTCAGTTAGAATTTGTTAAAACGTGTATGAATTGCAATGAAATTGCAAAAAAGGTATGAGTATCCACTGTAGCGAATTCTTTTTTTACGATTGTATGTCTTTTAGGGCAGGGAGGGGATGGCGGGGGGCTCCCCGGTAAACCTAATTGAACTAAACAAAATTCATTTGAAATGGTGAATTCGCTACAGTTTTTTACAAAAATCTCAAATTAATGGCAGAGCGGCGATATCATGCATATGAAATGAGCATCCTGAAATGATGTTCAGGATGATGACCTTGACAGCATATGTTGGAATCAGTTTCTATGGAGAGCAGCTCTGCCCTAAAAAAAAATTAAGTCGCTGGTAAAAGACGGAATGGACTACAGTGATCCTAACAGTTTTTTGCGAATATCTCAAAAACCAAGACATACAGTAAATGCCGCGAATAATGCGATGATTATCTAGAATTTCGCTTTCTACGGGCGGTACACGATTCCTGGAGGTTCCTTTATCTTTTGTCGCCAGCGTCGAGGCGAGGGACTAAACTCCAACCGGCACCAGTGTGTCGGTAAGTCAGTACTAGCACAATGACAAAACTTTTCTGATTTCTATTATTTTTCATAAAATTTTTACCATCATCTGTGACATTTTTCTGATTAAAATGATACCAAACATGGTATAATTTAGATCATATTTACATGTTTAATTGGCGATAATAAGTTTTTTAAAACACAAATATACATAGCATGGATTTTTTAGGTTTAGGTAACACTGGGATTAAAGTTTAAAGAGCACTAGATATAGAAATGTTTTTATTGAGACTCTTAGCAATTTTTCTTACAATATATGTTCAGTAAAATAAATTTATTAAATAATTTCTCGTATATAGGTATTTACTTTTACGATTCATTTTACGGAACATAATTTAAAATTAATAACAATTTTTATAGTATAAATGATGATTTATTTAATATAATACAAGTTATGATTTGTACAATACAAAACATTTCTATAATACAAATTAAAGATAATGTATTACCAAAGTGCTGGTTCCGTGGATGTCAGCTGGTTCAGCTACGAATCTGGAAGTCGCCTTTTCTCCCGAACTCCTACATTTAGAGGTCCACTTCCAAATGTCTCTATGTTTTTTTTAATAGGGAAGAAAATGCTTTTACGCACACCCAATATGCTGTCTGCAATTTTGGGTAGTGTGGGACTCAGCTGGCTATGATGCTAGGCCAGCAATACCCACTGACGACCTCCTTACCATAAAACCTTCAGGAAAGGTACAGCCAGAGGAGGAGAGGCCATGAAGGTAAAGAGACGCGACACAGTACAGGACGCCAGACATTCTACAGAAAGAAAGAAGATTATTAGAAAAACGGCACCATAGAAAAGAAAGGGAGAAAAGATCAGATAAATCGAGAGATTATAAGCACTAATTGTTATTGTGAAGCGTAAAGTGTGAAATGTAAAGTGTTGATCTTTTTTCATCCGCAGCTTCGTTTTCGAAGACATCAATTTTGGGGTTTGATCAGCTACACAAGTGATAGAATATGATTTTATTGCCATGCATTTCCTCACCATCTGTTTATGTCCATACCAGGATTGATAAACATATTGCTATGGCCGAAATGGCCAGTGTTTTTGCAGACTGTTTATTATTTTACAAGTACTGCTAAAAATTTTTTTAGAAATACTTGTAAAATAATAAACAGTTTGCAAAAACACTTTGTATTATTTCGGCCATTGTTAACGTTTGTTAAGACTTAGATTGACGAATGCTGCTAATGACAGAATACACGACAATCAAATCATATTCAATCGTTCATGTAACAAAGCTCCAAAAAGGTAGAATTACCTCCTGCTCAATTTTATTATGCTTTCCACCCAATGTCTTCTTTTTTTAGTAGAAGACTAGCCTGTTTCAATTTTCGACTTCTCCTTCATTTTCGTCCCAGAAGTTTTCGCTATTGGAAGCTAAAACATACACGGCTGTCTGCCTCCTTGCCCGGCTCCGTACTCTCTCCTTAGCTGCTTTAAGAGCCACCACCATGTTGGCTTCAATTTCTCTTTTAGATGGCTGTTGAAAATTTTTATTAGTTACTACAGCATCTGGAAATGGAATGTAAGCAAAACTTAGTGTGAATAGCATACAAAGTAATAACAATATAATGATATAAACAAGGATTTGTACCATATATGGCTCTAACAATTTTTGTATCTCGTAGGCATAGCTTGTTTGGCTCCATGCCACGCCACGAGTAACGTACAAGAAGGCTGTCATCAATTGCCTGCTTGAAACAGAGTTTGACAGCCTCCTTGAGATTGAAGCCACCTACATATTGCAGGTATTTGACCTAAACAAAGTAAGTAATGACTGTTATATAAATTTATGATATACAGATGAATGAAATCATGCTTTTGTATCACTTACTACTTCATCGTAGGCATCTCCTGCAGTCTGAAACTGCTGCATTGCAGCCATCGTGGTAAAGGGGAGCCACGTCGGCTTCACTGGGCTATTCCATGAATTTTGCTGCTTCAGAAGTTTTCTGTAAAGGTAAATTATAATTATATGTTACAATTATATACATTTTGATACTAAAATAATAAATACTTACGTTAACATACCCTCCAGCTTGTCTATTCTCGCATTTACTTTCTGAGACTCGTCCCGTATGAACATCCGTAGGTCACTGTCAGTGGCGGTACTAGTATCGCGCAGGTCTGTGTAAGTCACTGTGTGAGTCTGTTGGTGTGTTGGTATTGTGCATGCGATAAATGTTCGTGGTACCGGTGTGGGTCCGTATATTTGTTCGTTTCCATGTGTTTCTTTGTCCATCGTCTGCATATCGTCAGTGTCCATTGTCGATGTCCGTTCGGCGATATCGTCCTCTAGCGTCAAAGCGGGTTCGATCCTTACCTAACTTATTGTTAGGTAAGCCCGTCGTCCTATCCTCTGACGACGCAATAAGCAAACTACCGCCACGTTGGCGTCAGGTTGGTGGCAGAGGACCGCGTAACGTTGGCACCAATTCCATATTCATCAGTTTCGCCAACCTGTTGGCAAGTTGGCGGCATACTCGGTTGGCAGACGCAGACGGCATATTGCCGGCAGACATTGGTCAAAATCTGCTATTGTGGGAATCTGCCTTACCGTCTCACTCACACCGTGCGAAGTGGGGAGAGCAGCCATTTTGTATCACGTCTCTGCAACCACGGACGGAAACGAGTCGCTCTCATTGTCAGTGATGAGATATTGGAAGAGTTTTGCGCTCATGCGCGACGATTTTTTGCATCAGTAAAGTAAAATTTTGGCTAAAATGTGGTATCTTGGTTCCTCCTCATAATTTCGCAAAAATTTTCATGATTTGATGTTGGAAAATGAATGTATAACATGTGTGCGTCAAGCAAATATGAATAATAACTTACCAAAAATTCGGAACATGATCTTCTTGACGTGTCGTCCTGAACTCTTCCGATACTTTTCCGACAATAATAGTACCCCACTAATTTCCCCACAATCTTGAGATGTGATATTGTGTGGTTTTTTGCGCATGCGCGACGATTTAACGTCAGTAAAGTACATAGTTTGGCTAATATGGGGTACCTTGGTCACCCTGCAAAATCTTTTTTTATTCGATTTTAGAATAGAAATGTATAACATCTATATGCTATACTAAAATTTAATATGTATGTACATATAATATATAAGTATATAATAATTATGCATACATATATGTATAATATATAATTCACTCTTTTCCTTTATGTCGGGGATAGGGAAGGAAAGGGTGCTAAAATAACTTTAAATCAAATATATAATAAAAAATAAAATATTTTATTTGGCAGAAGAAACTAAAATATACCAACCTTTGCTGCTAGGATAATGAAAACTGCCAAAACCTTATCAATATTTACAAAACAAAAATTATATTTATATCATTTAAAATATGTATGTAATTAATAAAATTTACAAACAGGTTAAAAAATCGTTTATAACTAAAACAAAACTTACGTTAATACATAAACTTATAATTATTCAATACTTAAATTTCAAAATACATAAAACAAAACATCGCACATTTATATTAATAATAACTCACTAACTAACTCTTCTGGTACTTTCCCGCCAATAACAGTTCCCCACTACTTTCCCCACGCATGCGCGAAAAAAGCATCCCATATACCATCACTTATCTAGACGCGCATACCCGAAAAAACCGATCCAATATCTCATCACTGATCGCTCTCTCGTCCACTCTCGTCTGCCGACCAGTGTCGCCAGATCGCTGAAATCGAGGGGAATACATTTTACCACCTCTCTGATGACCAGAGTTATATGTAACACGTTGCGCGGCACGTCACGTGACCAGTCCACGGTCTTAGTGGGGGACGTTAGAGTGTGCGCAGGAGTGGAATGGGATAGTGGAAGGGGAAAAGGAGGAGAGGAAGATCAACCCAGCTCTGCGTTGATCTGGCGACACTGCTGCCGACCGTTGTATTGTATACATCGACTTTGCGGAGTTCAAAAAAAGTCCAGAAGCTACGTTGTGGTATATTCTCGTTATCCATCTTGTGCTCCTGCGCTACGAAAGTGGGCTCTCGCACAAGAGTGTACAGGACCGGTCCGTGGTCTTCCACTCGCCTTGCATAGACGAGACACCATCATTAATGTCCCTACGCTCCACACCATGAAAGACTCTTACACCATCTAGCTACGATTTCAGTGACTCTACAAATAGAGGGCACGCATATAGAATTTAGCAATAGTTTTAAACTTTAAGACTATTACGAAAAATAGTCGCGTTTAGTGCTTCTTAAAGTTTAAATTTAGAGTTAAAGAGCTCATTTAAATGTATAATTTTATATGCGCGTTCTGTATCGTTACGGTGACCAACTTTTTTGCAATGAAAAGGGGGACAGAAATATTGTAAATGAAAGAAACATTTGTAACATTTTATATGTTAATTATATTTAGAGGAGGATCATTGATCACCTTACTATCGTAGAAATAGCATAGTGGTTCCAGTTGAAGAGTTAGCTATTCACTACAATTTTAGCATTCGTTCAAGACTTAAAGACCGCTTTATATAGGTTGTTGAATTCATCTTGACGTCAGCTATAACATTATTAAGTAAAAAATATAAAGTGACAATTAAGAAATCATGACTAATCTTTTATTTAAAAATAATTTTTTTTCAATTTTTTATATTGAAGTTTATAGAAGAGTGAGTACTGATTAAGTTTTGTTGGAAACATTTTGTGAAACCACCAGAAATGCCTGAAAAATTGCGATAACATGTGAATAATAAATTGTATTAAATATATTATTTAAACAAATTGTGATATTGGAAATCTGTCTTCGCAGGTGCATTCCTTATAAAAAGACACACAACTTTGCCATTTACACCATTTGTAGCGGCTAGCTTCGGGCGATGTTTTATGACAAGGCCATCGCTATTGTGTCCTGGACTCGGTACGCGACTCTTGCAATTTGGCTACGGCATGGGCTTGTCACCGCTTCTTTTTTGTTAATGCAATTGCCGTTTCGACCCAGGGTCCAAGACGGTATTTGTAATATTCGAATGCAGTCTCTGTCGTAAAATATCTGTACATTTTATAGTTTAGTTCTCCTCGGCTCGGCGCGGCTAAGCGCTCGGAGCCATAGCGCGATATCGCTCTCAGATGCCTGGGATTCCCTAGGTCTCGGTTTTCTCGGTTTTAGACACCCTGGCAGCCTCTCGCGTTCTTGCGAATTGTTGGGCCTGTTTTCTAGCTTTTAGTTTAGTTTCCACCCATTCTCAGTTTCCCTGGAGTAGGGACAAAATTTTGATTAGGAAGGGAGATTTTGTACAAACGCGCCAAAGTAGCAACCACCGATAGAATAGTGGCAACTGGCCAATTCGGTGATCTATAAAGATCTTGTAACCTGTCGATAATAGAGCAAATAAATTGTGTTGGAGATTATCCCTTACGGAAATAGTCTGTTAAATCGTTTGTCAATTTTGTCTTTCCTATCGGGAAAGTGGTACTTCGAACAATTACTAGCGAGCACCTCGCAGTGCGAATACATTCAAGGCCCGAACGATCGAGAGATCATCCACGGGCGTAAACACCATTCTTCTATCTATAGCAGTTCCCAAGATATTCGTGGAAACTGTTTTTTACATTCAACTTTCAGGTTTTGACCTTAGCTGTTGAGGTTTTGAAATAAATAAAATAATCTTTAATTCTTGAAATAATGGATTTTATTATCTTGAATTGCGATTATTTGGCCGTTTTATGTCAAAAGAATCATATGGCAGCCTTAGGAATCTCTTAACGCTCCGCGCGGTCCCGTCTTTAAACAATAATAACTTCCATTTACGGACGAATGGGGAAGTGACTTTGGTATAATTACACAGGCAAAAGTATCTTGAAAACATTTAATTCTGAAAGACTTTCTCCTTAGTCAATTAAATATTAATTTTTTAAATAAATTATAAGCTATATTTCTTATAGACAACAGCATTCTTGAGTACGAGAAATATGTTATTGGTAAAATAATTCACTATTATTAATTAGATACTCCCGGGTGTCAATAAGAAGACGAGTCATTTTCACGGTGAAAAATGGTACTTACGAAATGTTCATAGTTAAACGCTTTTCTTAACTACAATTTTCAAAAAAGTCATATGATTTCACGTTTTCAAAAGTGATGAACATTTATAAATCGACACAAATTTGATAAAGTTGATTTTTTAGCAAATGAACAGCTAATTGTTCATTGGGACATTTGGGACGTATTGTCGATCAGCACTCCGCTGCCTGCATGTGCTGGTTTTCTGCCATGTCAGATTTGGTTATCTGGGTAGTAACTAAGCAATAGATATAACATTATTACGGACAATTAGTAATAATGATATGCCTTTATTTATTCATATTTCTTAATATTTTACTATCATATGCTCACGGCAATAAAAATTTCCATGACAGTCAACGTGATAAATTCTTTACACAATGTAAAATGACATAAATTAAAAATCGCATTTTGTATGGATCTTTTAATGAAGTTTGGATACTTTACATACGAGAAGTTTTATAGTAAGCATTCTAAGTATTATGGAAAGTGACAATTTTGTGGCGTTTAAAAAATTCGACCCAGTTGCGCATCGAATAAATAAAGATATATGTATATGTTTAATCTTATTATTATCGTAATAGGCGGTAGGAGATTCGAATACAAATGTAAGTTACGCAACGAAAGATTGTAAGATAATTTGAACAAGTATATTAAATGACTCAACAGTAACCTTTCCAGTAGCGTAAAAACGTTTCTCTGTTTCCGAAAATTTCGTAAAAATCATCGATACACTAATTGTAAATCATGTTTCATGAATGAATAAAAATGAATAGAAATAAACCTACAAGGTCCTGATGAATGACAGTTACGCGAACATAAAAGCCTTGCAGGAAACTAAAATGTCGAGCGTGAGCCATACTGTACCCAATAATGTATTTATAATAGTTTGTAACTCCCGACATCTTATGATATAGCGCGCCATCTGCCGCCAGGAAGGAACGAAATTACTGATAACCTCGAGTTTCACAAAGCTAGTTCACATTTAGACGCGTCGACAAACTTCTGCTCTCAACGTGTCGCGTGTTTGCTTGCGTTTTCACCAAAGACATTCACACTTTCTGACAGCAGTCAGCTGTTTCTTTGCAAAACCAGTGCCGAGTACAGTTGTCATGTCGTCTACAAGGCCTGCCCAGAATACGTGCAATATTGACATAGCAGGTAACATTCTCACCGATTGTGAGAAATAATAATTGTTATGTTCAAACAATCGTTGCATGTTGATAACTATCACATCTGTTGCATTTAAGTGACCCGATCAAATTCCTTTTAAATTTCCGAAAATGAAATAAACGTTGTTCCAAAAGCGGGTAGAGCATTTGTTATCGACCACCTACGCGCGTAACTAGTCATCATAGCTTACGAGGTCGCGCTCGAACATTAGCGTTAAAAAAGAAAAGTCACGTGATAGATAGAGTTTATTATTAATCGATTAAAACTAGAACCCATTGGGTCTGTCGAAATGACGGGATCTAAATTTTTTAATCTTACAATTATTCAGACTATAAACCAGTGGTGGGCAAAAAATTATCTAAAAGTTTTAAGATACGATAACCGGAAGTTATCTTCTATTCGTGCCCATTTTTGTGCAGATCGTATTCAACACTCTTCATCTGTAAGATATTATTACAGAAGGTTCATTCGTCACCCATAGTGTATTCGATACTCGAAGTTACGCGTACACGTATTCGACGCCTCTAGCGGCGAGAAGTTTTCGAGAGGCGTTAGCATAGCTGAGAAGATACAGCGTATCTTTGACCATTACTCGGTAGTCGAAGTCAGCGCCACCAGTATCTTACGGTTATACCTATAAGTATTTAGCTACAGAAGTTTATCTGTGAGATTTCCGTCGAACGGTTAAATGTTATTCGAAGCTCGATCTCGCCAGATGATTTATTCGATTCTTTATTCGTGATGAATTATTCGAAAGGGATAAAATCAGATGTTATCTTTGTCCGAAATTTTTATCTTTTGGCTTCGAATAACTGTGGCACCTTGATCCAGCGTTGTCAAGTCATAATATATACAAGTCAACGGTTTGATAACTGTGGAGCTCAAGAATGTTGTAACTGCTAAAAGTTTCTTAATGTTAAACAAACTTATTTAAAATGTAGCAAAGTGGAACCGTTGAAACTATAACAATTTGTGTATTAGAAAAGTTTGGAAATTAATCATTTTCTAAATTGTAAAAGCTTCAAAATTTTGGTCATTTTAAATGTTGATTAAGAAATCAACATTTGAAACGGAAAATGTATATAAAAATATCAAAAATATTATCCGTTTAATAATATTAAAATCCGAAAATTTCATATCTGTTACGTTTAAATGTCAATACAATTCTAAACAGAGATCAGAAAGCTATTGTGTGATCTACATTCTTGTTAATGATTTACAAAAATTTGAATTGATGGAAAAGAACGTGCGTGCCGCTTTTGGATAATTATCAGTTGAGCATTGTAATTTTTACTAACATATCGCTTATTTATCACGGTTATGTACGAAATATTGTCAATGTTTAATTCTACCTTATATTATCATAACTGCATTTTAACTACCCTAGTAGCATTTATGGTTGGCCAACGGTGGGCAACGGTTGGGAGTTAGTTGGGATATGGTTAGTGGTTGTGCCTACAGATCCCCAACGTAGGGCCGACGACGAAAAATTATGTGAATTTGCCAACGAATATCCAACGTTGGGTCTACAGATATTATGGTCGGTTAAATAACGTGAAATTTACGACGGTGATACTACATTGGCCCAACGAAAATCTGCCAACATTGAAATATGTCGTCTAACAGACACCAGAAATGTAATGTTGCTGCAACCAAAAACATGTTATATTCCAAATTCATTTTTTTTTCATATTTCTAAATATACTCACAATTTGTTATTTTTACGCGATAGTTGCTGCACCAAAGTTTTATTGTGTGCAGCCTTGGAGTTTATTTATTATATATTAAGGTACGGGTGTTGCATTCGCTTTTAGAACGGGAGTATGCGGAGGTCTTAGTGCTCGTATACCGTAACGAAACCCTTTGTGTATTATGATTTTCATTTATCGACGTATCTAGTAACCCAAATCATAGCATATGCAACCACGAAATGTCTATAGTTACGGCGGTAGCGTATCAACTTACTGCGCAGAGGATCCATGTTCAAGTCCGACGAGGGTACGAAATTTTTTTTCTTTTTTCCAATTTTTACCGCGGAGATACATTGTTTAAGTATTATTTATTATATTCTGTGAAAACAACCGTAAAAGAGAAGAACAGAACAAACGTATTATAGCGACGTGGGCTCCACGTTGGGTATGATCGTTGGCCCTACGTTGGCCGCGATCGTTGGCCCAACGAAAAAAATAGCGACATTTCTAACGGTTGGCCAACGAATACTGCAACGTAGGCCCAACGAAATGCCAACCATAAATGCTACTAGGATAAGTATAAAGGAAGGACTTGATACAATAAAGGAATAGTGTTATTAACGTTTAAAGTTAATTTATTTTGAATATATGTAGTGCGTGTCATTTTTTCGATATAAATTTATATAATTAATTGTATAATGTAACAAATTAATCAATTTATGTTCTTATAAATTGATTATCTATAATTGTTAAAGTTATTATCTATAATTGATTAATTAAATCATGTTCGTATAATGTAATTAATGTTGTTATAATATATCAAATAAAGGAGACGCACTACATACATTCAAAGTAAATTAACTTTAAATATTTTACTTCTGATGTTAAATAAAAATTCATTTTACATTCAGAAAAAAGTATTTTTCTGGTAACATGAAAGAGATATTTCCTGTATATTTGAAAAAAATATTTGTTTCTTAATATAGAATAAATATTGTATGTATATAAAGTAGTACAGATACTACTTTACAAACCCTCTTGAAGTTTGCCGCGTCACTTGTCGATAATAGAGAGTACAGAAGAGCATAGAAGAAACACGTGCACTAAGATAAAGGGGAATCCGAGTTAGAGAACATATTGGTTAATATAAAAAGGAAAGATAGGGAAGAATAGGCTGTAAATGCCGTTTCTCTATTTATAGTGAATCCCAGTTCGGTTTATTCACCCACATCACCACGTTGTATAAAAGAAAGACATTATATGTATATTTAAATATTAAAAACAGATTGTATCTACCCTAAAATAACAATAAAATCTTTGTTTTTTTATTATAAAATACAATATTGTTTGACAGGATCGAGCATTTATAAATGTCCCTAATACCGCACTGTTTTCGTTGATTTTTTAACATGTTTTATAAGCCAACAATTACAAAAATTTATATTATTATTTAAATTATGATATGTTATTATTCATTATTTGAACAATTACAATTTTTTTTTATAATCATTACAAATTTATTTGTATACTCATTATTTAAATATGTATTATTTGGACAATATTTATATTTCTTACGTTGCAAATTTGTATAATGTAACTTTATAATGTACACAAATTCGTTTATTGTATATACTTACATTGTTTAAGTAGTTATTTATTATTATTTAAACAATTTTTAAATAAATAAATTTTTATAATGCAAAACTGAATATACAAACATACTTCTATGCATTACAAAAATTTATTTATTTAAAAATTGTTTATATAATAAATAATATTAAATAACTATTTAAACAATATAAGCATATAAACGAATTTGCGTATAATATAAAAATTTACATTATACAAATTTGCAACATAAAAAATTTAAATTGTTTAAATAATAAATACGTATTTAAATAATGAATATACAAATAAAGTTGTAATGATTATAAAAAAAAAATGTTAATTGTTCAAATAATTAAAATTTTTGTGATTATTGAAGGAAATAATATAATTCAATAATTTTCTAAAACTATTTTCAGGAGAGTTTTTTTTTACTAATGTCGACATTCCGATTTGTATGCTTATTATTTATAACTTTATCATTGGCTTCAGGATAAAGAATTATGCATCTCAAATTTCTTAAAACCTGTAGAAACATATGCAGTAAAAAATGTCGTTACCAGACAGAAAATATTGGCCAGTTTTTACCATTGTCCGTTCCAGCAGCTATGATTGTTACATTTTCTAGCTTCACAGTTTTTAATCCGTTCTATTATTATTATTATATATATATATATATATATATATATATATATATATATATATATATATATAATTATTTTGAATATCTTGTAATCAATAATTATTCTAGTATTAAAGATAAAGTGGGTAATTTTACATTGTCAGAGGAACGCCTTAAAGTGTTTACTGGATTAACTTGGGAAAATCTAATAGAACTTCGAGAAATGATGACCTCCATGCGAAATACGCAGCAACGTGGCGTTACTCAAGCTCTTGTGGTTTCTTTATTCAAATTGCGAACTGGTAATTTTAATAGTTTAATAGATTAAAGAGATTAAAAATTGATGAAATAGTTTAATAGATTAAGAGATTAAAAATTGATGAAATAACGATTGCTCCGAAATTATTTTTTGACGTATTTTACCTTAAAATATTTTCTAAATATTTAAATATTGGTTCTAAAAGAATTCTACAAAAATATCATTGATTATTACGTAGTTAAAAAAAGAAAAATAAGGAATTGATTAAATAAAAAAAAAGTAGACTTATGCTGGGCGCGAACCTAGTATAAGCATATTCAAAGTCGAGCGCCTAACGCCCTGACTTCTTTTTTTTTTTTTAAATGTTTATTGAATAAAGAATTTTTACAGTCAAATAATAACAGGTATCAACAAACATAAAAAAATAACCACTCAATATTGCGTTGCTAACTAATTGTTCGCTCGTATACGAATCTCTAAGTTATACATATCTTTGGACGGTGGTTGAATTTATAGGAACTATATACCGACTAGGTTAATATAAGTAGTACAGAGTAACATAATGGATAATGGGGTGGCGCGTGGGGAAAAAAACTTTTTATTTAAAAACCCCTCGTCAGTCTTTGAAATTGCTTAGAACTACTTAGAATACGACTTAAACCTAGCTTAAAAAATAACTTAAGAATAGTGCTATGTACATATTTACAATGAAGGTGGCTATCGCGCCCGCGGTACAGTCGCTTACGGTTGGAGTATTTCAATAATATTTATCAATCTTTCTTAACCATTCCTATTGAGGTGCTGGGATCTGTTTTTTCTATCGAATAGATCTTGTATGTGAATGTCGTTTGGTGTTAACCACCAGCATTTTTTCTTATCTAGACGGTGGAAGTCTAGACGGTCTATCAGTGGAATTGCTTGTGAGTACCTAAATTTATCCCTATTGTTTTCGATATCAAGGTGGTGGTACGTTATTCTTTTGTCTGCTTTGTTGCGTCTCCAATGATAAATCACGTTTATATTTTCTGCGTTCTGGATTAGTCCAGTTTTGTCGCAGTGAATGAAGGCCTGGGGGGTGGTGTAGCCGTTGGTGAGTTGTTGTTGGGAGATAGATGGATCTTGCTGGCATAGTGAGCGGGTAATTTCGTTATCTATGGAGGGGAGTGTGTTGAAATAGTTCCGAACTATTTTTATGATGAATGAGTCAATTCTGGTAATGTCTGCCGAGTTGTATAATTTTTGATTGCTAACATAATGCTTCCAATTAGATTGTTGAGATCTGTAGGTTTTAAGGCATGCTCTTAAGCATCTCCTTTCTAGGCAGCGGATTTTTTCCATTGTAGTATGGTTGCAGTTCCACCATACTGGGGCTGCATAGGTTATGACAGGTCTTACGAGGAGTGAGTAAAGAATAATTTTTGTTCGGTGGGATAGGTGTTTGTTGTGGAATAGTCTGCAGTTGGAAAGAAAAGCTAGTCTAGTTTTATTAATTTGGATGTCCAGGTGTTTGTTGCCTCGCAGTAAGTAGTCAATGTGGACTCCGAAGTATTTTACTGTCTTTTTGTGTGGGATAGGTTTTAGGGAGGTGGTGCCGGGGATTGTTACTAAGATTTGAAAGTTTTTGCTGTCAGCTTTTTGTTTGGGAGAAAGATTGTATAGAGGTTTTCTGAAGAGTATTGTTTCACATTTACTGGGATTTAGTCGGAGGTTCCAGGATATGTAGTAATGGTTTATTTTTTCTGTAAGGAGTTCAAGGTCGTCTCGGACAGTTTTTATTTTGTTACCGGCTGTGTAGACGATAAGATCGTCGGCAAAGGCTAATGTAAAGGAGGTTCCGTCTGTGTTGAGGTTGAAGAGCTTTGGGAGGTCACTTAAAAACAGATTGAAAAGGATGGGGGAGTTGACTGTTCCTTGTTGAAGACCTTCTAGTATTTTGAATTTTGGGTTGAAAGAAGTTTGCCATCCCATGTGGTGAAAGTTTTATTGCTTATCATATCCCAGATAGTATAAAGAAGCCATTTTGGGCAGTTTTTTTTATTTAATTTATAAAGGAGGCCGTTAAGCCAAACAGAATCGAATGCTTTTTCCAGATCAAGAAGTGCTGCACCAACGAAGTGATTTTTTGCAACTGTAATATTGAGGTCAGATAGGAGTTTGTGTATAGCATGGGTGGTGGAGTGGCGGTATTTGAATCCAAATTGGCGGTCTGGGATTATTTTGTTATTGAAGTTAAATGTGTTGATACTTTGGTTTATTACTGCTTCATAAACTTTGCTGAGGCTTGGGGTGAGGCTTATGGGTCTATAGCTGGAAGGGTCGTGTGGACTTTTCCCTTTCTTAATTATTGGCAAAACTTTGGCTTGTTTCCAATTTTTGGGGAAGTAGGAGTGGTTTAGGGCGTTGTTGAATAGAGTGGTTAGGTCTCTGATTATGATTCTTGGTAGGTGTCTGAGGACTATAGGTGGGATGTTATCTAAGCCACTTGAAGTATTGTTCGGTAGATTTTTCAGTATATGTTCTATGGTCAGTGGTGAGCAGAAGGGGTGGTCTTGGTTATTTGGGATTGTTGCTATGTATGCTTTGTTGGTGTCATTGAATTGAGTGATGGTGATTCCAGCTGATCTGTTAGCTGTGAAGTTACTTTTAATTGTGTCGGCTGTGGAGTCTACGATGCGCTTGAGTGGTGTGCCTGTGTTGAGGTATCTTGGTGAATTAATTGTCTCATAAAAAGCACCTATTATATTCAGTATGTCTGGTGGAGAGGAGAATATGAATTTGTTGTCGGCAGTTTTGGTATTGGGTAGGGTGCAGCCACTCCTTTGGAGAATGGAGTTATTCTGGGGAAGAATGTGTCGGAGTCTCTATAGTCTATACTTTTGGTTAGGTTAGTCCAGAATTATTCTATTGATTTTTGGAGTTCGGAGTGGAGTTTTTTAGATGTGACTTTTAAAAGTGATTTTACAGCCTTGGAAAGGGGTTGGCGTAGGTGTGGATCGTGACAGCGGAGATCGTGCAGCAGAGAAACTAGGGAACTTTTGTTTTTTTGGAGTTTTAAAATTTTTCTATTTAAGTATTTGTGAATACTGTTGTTGTTTTTGTATTTCGGTACGTGGTTGGAGATGACGAGGGATATGCTTTCGTTAATGGTTTCAATGTGGGTGTCAATTTCTGTGATTGTCAGATTGCGGTTATACGGAATTTCGTGATTGAACGCTTTGGCTAGTCCTTTGGTGAAGCGGGGCCATTTGGTAGCTTTGTAATTGAATTTATGGGATTCAGGATTAGGGAGCCAGGGAAGGGAGCTGGAGTCAGGTATGGAGAAAGTTAGTGAGAGGGCTTCGTGGTCGCTGTCATAGGGAAGTGTCTTTGCTTTGCCGTTAATACTGTCCGTCAGGGTCAATCTGGAATCAGCGAGGCAGATATCTAGGTATAATTAGGCCGGTTTGAATGTCGGAAGTTCCGGGGTAATAATTCTTGTTTTGTATGTGGTTCCGTGGTTGTCTTCCCATAGTCGTAGATATCTGCCTCGCTGATTATCAATTCTGTCTCCCCAGGCCTTACGTCTGGCGTTTAGGTCCCCTGCGATTATAAAAAAATTGTTTTCAGAGTGTAATTTTAGGGCATCAAAAAGAGTGTTCAATTCTGTAATGAAGAGTAATCTATTATCAGATTTCGCATAAATGCTGATTAAGTATAGGTTTTTGTTGTTGAGGAATCGGATTTTTGCTGCGGTGAATTCTATAATTTCAGTTGAAATTGCAATTCTGATTATTTCGGAAGGGATTTCTCGCTTGATTAGAATAGCCGTACCACCACCTTGTGTCGAATTAGGTCTATCAGTTCTGATTATTTCGTAATTTTTGAATGCCATTTTATGTTTGGGTGTAAGCTTGGTTTCGGATACGAAGACAGCATCGTGGTTGTGTGTTTGTAAGAAATGGAGTAGTTCTACTCTTCTGTGATTAGTTACTATGGAATTTACATTTATAGCGGCGATTCTGATCAGATTTGGATGTGGGTTGGGGGGGGGGGGGTGAACTTAATTGTTAAAGAGGGAGTTTAATATGTACTCTATTTTTTGCGTGTTGGTGGCAATCTGGACTGCTAGGGTTTGTAATTGGTTGTTTAATATGTTCAAGAGGTCACCTTTAATTTCTTGTGCCCACAACGGTGGCTGTGTGTTTTGGTGAGGCTGGAAGTTGTCTTCGGTCCTCTGATCTGTATTTTGTGGTCCTCTATATGGTTGGTAGGTGCTGGTTGCTGGAAGCGGTTGATAATCTTTTGGTGGGGTTGTCCTTATATTCTTGGTTGCTTGAGCGTAGGACAAGTTGCCACGGACTGCTGCGGATAGAGAGTTGAATTTGTTGACTGCTGTGTGGTGACGGGTCAGCTCCTGGTCCTTCTTCTTCTGTATGGCGAATTTTATGTATGGACAGCCTTTATACGATGCGGGGTGTCCTTCCTGATTACAATTGGCGCATTTTAAAGCTTGTCTGCTCTCATTCTGTGAGATTGTGCAATTTCCAGGTTCGTGAGTTTGTGCACATTTAACACATCTGAACTGCAAAAACCAGTTCTTGCTCGAGTGTCCTAGCCTTTGGCATTTCCTGCACTGGAAAATGGGCGGTTTTCTCAGCTGTTCCCATTTGATTTTCTGATATGCTAAGACTTTTATTTTGTACAGCTCTTTTACGTTGCTGTTCGGTGTGGTCTGGATGAGGTGATAATGACGTTCTGGATGAGGTGATAATGACGTTCTGGATGGTTTCTGTCGTACTGGAATTGCGATAGTTTTATTATATTTAAGTTAGGTATGTTCAGATCCTTTATCTCTTTTAAAATGTCATCTTCAGTAAAATCTCCTTTTATTCCTTTGATGATTATTGATTTTGGTCTTATGGATTTCGGTGTGAAGGTGTAATGTGGAATTTTCATTTCTATTAGACGATCAATTGTGGGTTGATGGTGTTCCATGTCGTTGAGGTAGATTGTGTGGTTTTGATTGTCCACTTCTTTAACTGTGAAATTGTTGTTTGGAATTTTTAGCGATATTAGTGTGGTGATGAGAACTTTCAGGTTAGAGTTGGTTGTGAAGATAGGTGGCGGTCTTGAAGGTTTGTTTGTTGTTTTGGAGTTGGTGTTTGGGTTTGAGATGCCTTCATTTTCTTGTTCCATGCTTTCTTCGTTGTCTAATGGGAGGAAGCGATTATCGTTTGTGATGATGCTATTGTCTGGAGTGTTTTCGGTGTTCTTAGCGGTTACCTTGGGGGTTACCCAGCCTGGTGTCGGTGAGGTAGGGATCGGTGTGATCGGCTTGGTTGTCTCTACTGCCGCTGGTGGTGGCGTTGGCGTTGGCGTCTGCGATAAACTATGGCTGCGAGCTGTTTTTAGGTTAGGCGTAATATTATTTTTCTTGTTGAAGGGAGTATTACTGTCGTTGAGAAGTTGTTTAAACATCCTGTCGATTTGGAATGAGTTTAGCATAGGAGTTTTTTGGCTCCTGGTTCTGGGATGTTGATCCCATGGTGTATTTTCCCTGTCAGATTCCGGAAAGAGGGTGCGTTTGGCGCCATGATGGTTATGCGCACTTGAGCCTTCCATTGCGGATTTTTGAGACTTAAGGCCCTTGCTAGGTAGCAAAGGGGTCAATATCTTATTTCCCCAATCATTTGGCACTGTGCCGTGCCCGCCGGGCCGATACCGCAGCAGTTCGAAACCGTTATACACTTGTAAACAGAGCACTATGTTGTCACACTGAACGACTCGATGTTCACTCGACAAGCGTCGCTGCCAGACTCTCCTAACGCCCTGACCCAACCGAGCTGTTGGAAACATGGTTAATATATTCAGATGTTATGCGCTGACATAGTAGAGTACTAATTAAGTTAATTTCATTTTTTAATTATTTCTGTGAAATGTTCAAGGTTTATCAGTATCCAATAGGCTCACAGAATGAATAAAATGTTACAATTTGAAGGTTAGCTTCGTTTTTCACGGAAAAAATGGCGAAAAAATCGGTTTCTATTTTTTTTAACAACGGCGCAAGAAACCGAAAAATGTGAAAAAATTCATATATCATACTTATAATAATATATCGGTACTGTAAAAATATAAAGTTAGTCACTCTAGAACTTCCATGTGAAATCTGCATTTCTTCCAT
Organism: Sphecodes monilicornis; assembly: GCA_913789915.3. Taxonomy (NCBI): domain Eukaryota; kingdom Metazoa; phylum Arthropoda; class Insecta; order Hymenoptera; family Halictidae; genus Sphecodes; species Sphecodes monilicornis. The sequence continues at coordinate 19,073,762 of OU565297.1, read as the reverse complement.
TTTTTTGAAGTTTTTGATGTTTTACAAGCAGGATTTTCAATTTAAAAATCTAAAACGAATTGCAGAATGTGTATTCGGGTGTTTGACATGTCTCAGATATTTTGTCAGAATTTCTAAACTCGGTTAACTAAGGCAAATAGGCCAAAAACTAATTTTTCAATTTAACCACATAACTACCCTCCCGATCAAGATATAGGGTTAAAATTTTACACATTATGGTTTTTTTGGATGCCCTATCGAATGACACATCCGCGATATCATTCAGCTCAAGGGCAGTTTTGACCATCTTATCCGGCTATACCCTTTATTCAATAAATGTATTTCTTTGGATATTTACTACGATAAAAATCGCTACATCTCTGAATTTAATGTTCCGCAGATTTAATGTCAATCGGTTATTCCCTTTTACCGGATTAAAAATATGAATTATTTTTTTGTGTTCAATTGTTTGGGTTTTTTCCAAAAATATTTTAAAGTTTGTTAAAATTAATGAAACTACGACCCTTAATTTATCCATGTTCAGCATTTGCATAAGCGACCAAAATATAGCACACCCTATATATTTTTATTTTTTATATTTGTTGCTCACCATGCTTGTTTACTTTTCTTGTGGCGTGCTGTCCATATATTGTATATTAGTATCAGAAGTTGAAAGAAAATGCCACTTCAGTGCCAAATCAGTGAGACAAGTGATGACGCATACTTTAGTGCAGGGTTCGAAAAAGTTCCAGAACTTTTTCATCAGCTCCATTAGAATTAATTATCTGTGGTACTTTCTGAAAAGTTCTCATAATATAAGTTCCAATGAGAACAGATATAAAAGAATTCCTGAGATTAATCTTTTTGGTTTGAATAGAACTAATAAAATTGACAAATAAAAGTTTTCCTATGACAGGAACAGATACTTTCTTAATTGATATAATAAATGTTCTCAAACATTATAACAAGTGCCAAATATTATTTAAGGAATAATATTATAACATTATTAAATGATTGTTTAGGTTAAATTCTAAATTGATATATTTAATTCGTTATATATATGTAATATGCACGAAAATAATTCTCAGTTCAAAATCTGTTTGTTTCTTTGTTAAATAGATACGTATGTTGTTAGCAATCTAAGGATGTTACTGAATACATAAACATTGTATTTCCAAAGTAGTCTAATATCTGCTCTTCTATATTTTCCGCACATTATCGCTGTTTAGATTGATCAGTAACGGTACTTATGTTTTGATTTTCATACCGTTTCTTTAATTTGTAAATAATATTACATAATATTTGTTTACGCCCACGGTTGATCAGATGATCGTTTGGGCCTTGATTGTATTCGCACTGCGAGGTGCCTACTAATATATCGAACTCGAAGGACCACCTTCCTTTGACGGAAGGACTAAGACAAACAACTTGTAAAACTACTATTTATTTACAATAACAAAACTGCACACCGCAGTTGTCGGGTGAGGTACAAAAATGCTAAGTGTTTAAACTATGTGAGAATTAACTTCTCTGACTGTTTCTATGGCTACACAGTAGAGAGCGATCTAAGTATTTCAATGTTCTTGTTAATTCTGAGGAAGAGACCGAGAGTTCGCCAATTTAACACCTCGGTTCTCCCTTCCTAATGGAAAACTTATCCCTACTCTATGAAAATTAAGGGTGGGCGGAAGTTAAAACTAAATCTAAGAAAACGGGCCCAGCAAATAGGAAGAGTCACGGGCGTTACAAAACGCATAGGCGCAACGGGCTAAGGGAGGGGGTGTTCGCGACGCTGCCAGGGTGTTCAAACCCGCGAAGAGCGAAGCCTGGGGAATCCCAGGCATCTGGCAGCGATACCGCGCTAAGGCCTCGAGTGTCCAGCCGCGCCGATTCGAAGAAAACTAAAATACAAAAGCAGCAGATGTTTTATGGCGGGGACTGCGCTCAAGATGTGCAAATACCATCTTGTGCCCTAGGTCGGAGCGGCAATTGCACTAACAAAAGAAAACGGTGACAGGCTCATGCCGTAACCAGATTGCAATTAGCCACGTACCGACTCTAAGACACAATAGCGATGGCCCATCATAAAACATCGCCCGAAGCTGGCCGCTACAATTTTTTTAATGAATGTTGCCAAAAAATTTGTTTGCATGGAACTTTTAATGTACAGAATCTATTCCACGAAAATACTTTTTGAAAAAGCTTCGAAATGGTAACAATTCTTCTCGTAAAAATTCCATAGGAATAGATAATTTCTTGAACGAAATGTATAAATTCGAACAGAATTTTTTTAAAAACGGTACGTACATATTTATTTCGAGTCCTGATTATTTATTTACTTTCTTTTGCAGAACTTCTAACATGAGTTGGAATGATTGATGTAGTTTTTCATTAAATGTCTGTCGTATTTGTTTCCATTTTTAGGAAATACACATATTTCATTAATTAATTCATTAATCCTTTACACTTCCCGATTATATTCCGTTTTCACATACGACTTTTGTTAATTTGTTTAATTTTTTATTTGATAGATTCTTAGTATACCTTTTAATTTCTGTTTTCCATAGTATCCAATTGCAGGTCGAATAACATTACTTGCGTCATCCATTTCTTTAAAGTTTAATATCCGTTAGTGCTTTCTCAAGTCATGAAAATAATTTGAAAAATCATTGACTCTATCCAAATTGAACTATTTCTCGTCAGAGAAAATCACTTTTTCTACTTCTTATTCCAATAAATGCATGCTTGCGCGAAGTGTAAGCGTAGCGTTTTACGTTTCACCGTTAAAGATTATCTTCTTTTTAATTTCATCGATTTCCAGTGTGGCATTGTTGGATCACTCCTACTATAATTCGTAAAATTGTTCTAACATCATCTACTTCTATTATCTGCTTTGCTAAAACAGAAGAATTTAAGGCTTCTCTAAATATAGCATGATTTGGACGAGGTCTTATTGCATTTGGTGAGACAGTACTTTTCATATTACCGCATATTTAACTGCTTGATTTCAGTTTCACTTACTTTTTTACCGCGCCCATATTAATTTTTCTTTAAAAAATGATATCTACCACTGTCTATGTTGTTACTTGAAAAGCATCTATCTAGTATACTGTATAGTAAATGCTATATTATGTATACATCTTATACACTGTCACTCGAAACTATGTGGACACTTTCTTAATGGCTGTCATCTAAAAATAGTCACGAAGTTGTTAACATTAAATCTACGAAGCACTAAAAGTGACTTTCTATATGCAGGGTGACCCGCGACTCATGTTCAACCGATTAGGAGGTGATTCTACATGTAAAAATGAGTCGAAAAGAAAGAATAAATTTTTTCATTTGAAGCTTCATTTTCGAATAAATCGAGTTTGAAAATTCAGCGGATACGCGTACCATTAGATAGAAATCGGCTGTCGCGTCTGATCATGACGAACCAATTCTACTCTATGCATATATTAATGCACGTGAACCAGACGAATCTTTAAACTGTAGCCATCGCAAATAAAGTTTTCAGGAATGTGCTGGACAGACAGGATTTATTCAGGATTAGGAGTTTACATAAATTATCGGTAGAGCAAGGATATTACATAAGCGGACAAGGAGTTGTTTTATTTTGAAAATTGTACGATTTACATTTACGCTATCTATTAGTTCCGCGTATACTCGCGCACGGTTTCGCGATTTTAATTCTTTACGCAGGCGTTCAGGAGTTATTCTGTATTCTCCCGATCGGATGGCGTCCAGGTATAATCGCCGAACTCTCCTTGTCGAACGAGCGGCCAGGAATATCCTCCCGTACTCTCCGTCCTCTAATACTCGGGCGTCCAGGAGGTGCTCTGTCCTCTCTCGTCCGACAGGCGTCCAGGTATAATCGCTGAACTCTCCTGCCGGAGCCGAGTTTGCCCTCCGAGAGCGGCCGATGGTCTTACCTCGTCCTCTCTCTCTCTCTCTCTCTCTCTCTCTCGGAACAGCAAAGAGGACCGTGGCCTCTGCGAGCCCGCAATTTATACCTATTCGTTGCTATCCGCGAGCGCAAGAATCAACAATGCGGTTGTTAAGCGTTCGCCGGTGTTACCGCGCTTCGCGTCACTTCCCCGCGTGGTCGCCAGCAACCTAATTTCGAGAAGCTTCGAAATGTTTCGCCGCCCTGCGTTGCGTTCTCAAAATTTCGACACATGCTACAAAACCCGATTTTCTCGAAAACGAATCTTCAAATGAAAAAATTTTATTCTTTCTTTTCGACTCATTTTTATATACACACTTACATTACTCTACACACAATATATTCAAGGAAATAGATTTATTGAATAATTCCTCTTTGCATCTTTTCAAACCCAGCAATCGCAAATTTTTAAATTTGTAACTTGTCATTTTGAGTTTAAAAACATTGTAATGCAGGAAAGAGAAGCTGAATTTGGACCAGTGCCTAGGTTGTTTATTACTTATAATACAGTTAGTATTTTTCTTGTCTAAAATACATAGTTATGCTAAACACAAATACCCAAAGTAGAGTACATACACAATTAGTACTGTTAACATTACTAAATATTTTCCTTTCTGAATGTACATGGTAGTTCAACCTAGGTACCGGTTCAATTTAGGATACTTTCTGCTAATACAAATATTCAATAAAATAAGTTTATGTCATAGATTCTCAAAAAATTACTACTGTCAATATACTTTTGAGCGGTTGTGTAAATACATTAAGGTATAAACTTAAAATTTGATTGAACTAAAATCAACTATACATATAGGATATTTCTGATTTATTAACAAAAACGTTCAAAAGTTCGGTGAATAGAAACTTTTCGGTGCACAATGTTGATATACCAATACTGAAAACAATCTTACCGAACAAGAAAAGATCAAGAAATTGATTTCATATTAATTTGTTGTTCTGATACTAATTCCGCCAATAAAGAACTTGTTTTAAACAAACAGCCGCATCGTAGAACATGTTATACAGAGTGGCCTGTGATTTCTTGCGATTGCTAAGGCACTTTCGATAGTTTGAAAAAAATGTTTTGAGCAGTAATTAATCAGTTTTCAATGGTCTACAAATTGCACCATCAGAAATGTGAAAAAAGATTCATTTCAATGAAAAAATCAAGATCACCTTGACTTTTTAAAATTGCACTATGTATATTTGACTGCAAAATTCTGTAGGCGATTTCAAGACGAATTCAATGACCTATTATACTATGACCTCGAGTTGACTTTCAACTAAGAAATTGGTATTAAGTAGCGACTATTCTTGTGTAACAAAACTTTAGCATTTCTTGAATTTCTTCAAAGAAATTTGATTATACATAATATATTATACATAATAGTGATTGTGTACATTTAAATGTTTGTAGTACATAAGGGATAAAGTTATGTAAAACATAAAACCCATACATGATGAACATTTATTTCCGAGATAAAATTGTGCTTCAAATACGAACGACAAGACTCATACATCAGTCGAATAAATTAGCATTCGATGAGATTCCAATAATCTCGATGTTGCATACTTACTCCATACGTTTCAACTTACAACTAATTGCGTCACATTTAGTTAAACATATTATACATATTTCTGATCGACAGTTTCTCAATCACGTTTCTTTACATCTAACAGGAATGCGAATTAAGTATAAAGATAAAAGTGAAACTTTTACCGAGGATCAACTAGTGAGCAAAGAACCTATCGGACAGTTCAAGGCTTGGTTTGAAGAAGCCTGTAAAACGCCGCAGATTTTCGAACCGAATGCCATGTTCCTTGCCACAGCTACTAAGTAATGACCGAATTGTCTTTTGTACTTGTCAATACGGTTTGCGAAAATATCGATGTGATTTTTATAGGAATGGCATGCCATCTGTACGAGCTGTTTTGCTGAAAGGTTTAAGTACCGAAGGATTCAAATTTTATACGAACTATGAAAGCAGAAAGGGTCGCGAACTGGTAAGTGTATCTTTTATCGTGAGTGGAAGAGACACTATGAATTCTCAAATTCAGAAACCAATCAACCAGCGAAAATTAATATGGAGTCAATCTATCAGTTTTTATTCTAAATACAGTACTTAAAAAGTTCGTCTGCAATGCTTTATAATTTTCACCCTGTACATATAACGTCCTTTAAAGCTTGAGAATGTTCATAGTATCTCTTTCATCGATTGGCTATATGTAGATTGATATTTTTAAAAAATGACCAATGTTTGTTCTCAGGCTGAGAACCCAAACGCAGCTTTGTCCTTTTACTGGGAACCATTAAGGCGGGTGGTAAGAAAATACGAATTACAGTAGTCCCCGCTTAGTAGTCACTGATAGGGGACCACATCGCGAATATTAAAAATGGAGGTAGGAAGACAGTGGTACTCCCCTTTTGCTAACTCGCAGACCATCTTTCCATTTTTGCACAATAATTAAAGCTGGTACTTGAATAAGTTTCTGCCGTTTACTAATAGATGTCGGAGGTAATAGTACTTGTATGTAATTTGAGATGGTGTAGTATGTATGTGATAATGCTATAAACAAGCTTCAAGACTTAGTACATGATATCTGAATCTAGTGTAAGCAGCAAGTGTTTGCATTACATTGAAAGTGTTGAATTTCGTGCGACAAAGCAGCATTTGCGTCATCGTTTGTTTGTAGAAGCTTATGGTGACAATGCTTCATCCAAAAAAAGTCGTAGAGACTGGTTTTAACGATTTAAAAATGATAATTTCGATGTGAGAGACAAGGATCGCTGTGGTGCATCAAAGAAGTTCCAAGACAAAGAATTGGAAGCATTACTCGATGATGATCCAATTAAACAATTGTCAGAAACCATCACTGCTAATCGTTATCGAGAAGTATTAGTGAATTTAATTCAAGCATTGGAAGAAAAACTTTTTCAGCATGACAATGCTAGACCACATTTCAAAACCAGTCAAGGAAACGTTGGAACTGTTTGGATGGAATGTGCTACCACACTTGGCATATTCACCAGATATTTTCCCAATACATTATCATGTACTTCAATTATATAGCATGGTCTTCCCAGCAGCATTTCAGTTCTTATGAAGATATCAAATAATGGTTTGATGATTGAATTACTTTACACGAACCAAATTTCTTATATCGCGGAATCCAATTATTACGTGAAAACTGGGAACAGGTTATAGCTTACGATGGAAAATTCTTTGAATAAAATATTCACTACTCGTTTATGCAAACAAAGAACCATTATTTACCAAAACAACAGCAGAAACTTATTAAAGTACCTAGTATTATTTTATAATCATTTTAAAACTGCATAGGTTCGCGTTGAAGGCCGAGTTGAGAAAACATCCGCCGAGGACTCGGATCGTTACTTTCAAAGTCGGCCGTATTCGAACCAAATAGGATCAATGGCCAGCAAGCAGAGTGATGTAATTGCAAGTAGACAAACACTGATAGTGAGAGAAAGGGAGCTGACGGCTCAATTTCCAGAAGGACATGTGAAAAGGCCGGCCTGCTGGTATTTAATTTTGTAAAAGTAATTCTAGATGATTGTGTCCCCTAGTTATTTCAGGTCTCTGCATAAAAAACTTATTTTTCAGGGGTGGATACGTTGTTATACCACACTCTGTGGAATTTTGGCAGGGTCAAAGCGATCGCTTGCACGATAGGATACGTTTCAGACGGCCTAAACCCAACGAAAGGATCGATAACGTGCTTGTTTTTCAAGGGGATGACGGATGGGTCTATGAAAGACTATCACCATAGTTGACTAAAATAGGAAGATCGTATTATTTACTCCGTACAAATGTTGAGATTATAATAAATTCGATAAGCCAAAATATAGAAGCGGTGATGGGTTAGGTTTACGAACGTTGATTCCACAAGATTTTTGGAGTTTCTCTTTGTCATTCTGAATTGTATTTACAATTATTACTTCTATTGAATATTAAGGAAATATTATTATATATATATATATATATATATATATATATACAATATTGTAAGGTATATCACGTTGTTATGAAAACGAAACCAATGAGTTATTTGACAGTAAAAGTACTCTAGACGTTTCAAAATGTCTCATTTTAGATTTCGTTCTTTACGATTAGTGAAATTGTAATACTGATTTTTATGAAATTTATCGAATAAATAGATTTCAACTTATTACAGTGAAAAAAAGGTTTTCCGTATTATTATGATTTTAATTTGTTACGTATTAATACACACTTTAACTTGTAACGGTCTGGCTTCGCGGCCCGCGATGGTGGACGCGAAGGGTCCCTCCACTGAATGCTCACAGAGCTAGTCCAGGGTACGGAGGAGGGATGTAGGAACGGAAGAAATAAGAACCGCTCGAGTATGGTCACGAAGAATGCTTTATTCAGTTTCGTGTCGGTCGGTGACGCTCGAACAACCCCCGACGGGAGGCAACCGTCTCGGCTTGGCCGCGGACGGCCCGCGTAACATACGATTGCCTATGGTAGGCGCGCGCTGCCGGTATCGTAGGTGGTGGCACCAGTGATGCCAGAATCGTGGAACCGAGGAACTTGCCCCCCCGGTGGATCCTCCGGCTGGACCCCCCACTCTGGCGTACCGTCGTCGCCTTACGTTGTTTCTTACTGCGCACGAGCTACACACAAGCGTACCTCGACGCCGTCGAGTCGAATAGGCAGCTAGCACGGACAGACTAGAGGTACGCTTGTGCGTAGCGCGTGCGCAGTAAGAAACAACGTAAGGCGACGACGGTACGTCAGAGTGGGGGTTCCAGCCGGAGGATCCACCGGAGGGGCAAGCAGTGATGCCAGAATCGTGGAACCGAGGAACTTGCCCCTCCGGTGGATCCTCCGGCTGGACCCCCCACTCTGACGTACCGTCGTCGCCTTACGTTGTTTCTTACTGCGCACGCGCTACACACAAGCGTACCTCTAGTCTGTCCGTGTGAGCTGCCTATTCGACTCGACGGCGTCGAGGTACGCTTGTGTGTAGCGCGTGCGCAGTAAGAAACAACGTAAGGCGACGATGATACGTCAGAGTGGGGGGTCCAGCCGGAGGATCCACCGGAGGGACAAGTTCCTCGGTTCCACGATTCTGGCATCACTGGGGGCAAGTTCCTCGTTCCACGATTCTGGCATCACTGGGTGGCACGATCGGCGCGAGGCCGCGGTGACGGGCGCGTTACTGGGCGCGGTACCGTGTTGCGACGGGGACTCACGCCTTTGCCGGCTGCCGCTCTTACCCCCAGAAGGACCTACGGGGCGAAACTGCGATAGACGCCGCCGGACAATGAGCCGACCGAAGATACGGTGGCCGCGTACGGACTGGCCGCGATAACGCCGGAGCCCCACGCCCTTTGCCGGCTGCCGCTCTTACCCCCAGAAGGACCTGCGGGGCGAAACTGCGACAGACGCCGCCGGACAGTGAAACGACCGGTGATAGCGGTAGCCGATTAGCCGTCGGTGGGGAGTCGTGGAGCGCGAGGTGCGTTACGCCTCTATAGTGTAGTCCTGCGGAGGACTGCTCCGGGAGACTCCGCCGAAACAGTGCTGCGGCCGGGTTTACATACCCGCCGCCGTTTACTTTTCGCCGCGAGAATCCCCTTCGTCGCGGTGGCCCTCTCGCGGCCGCGGCGTGAACTAGGCCGTGGGGGGCCTATATCACCGACGCTGTATGTTTTCTGCCGCGAGAAGCCTCCTCGTTGCGGTGGCCCTCTCGCAGCCGTGGCGCGGTTTGGTCGGCTGTGAAGGGTTGCTTCGTCGCAAACTATACTTTGGTAAAAAACTGTTATTGTAGAAATGAGTATGAGATATAATAATCAATAAACAACAACTGAGAAGACTATGTCAGTATAGCATTAATGCTGTAATTACAAATGTAATTATAATCCAGAACTGCTAAAAATTGTCAAAAATGATCGAAACAAGCCGAGACAATATGATAATAACAAAGGTAAAGAATTACGAAATAATTACAAAAACTGTCAATGAATTCAATAATACTTTGTTACAAAAAAAAATTATAAAGTAAATCAATATTATTGTCGAAAATAAAACAGGTTCCTACCAAATACATGATTTCCAGCATGCAGCGATCTCTAAGATTTGTTTAGTAAATATACTTATAAAAATCAAGAGTTTACTTTCTTCTGATAATTTAGATATTTTTACGATCACATAACAATTTTAAGTATGTTTCTTTGAGTTTAAATACATTATAGTTATGCATCGTCTAAAATATGTTTAGTATATTCGAACCATTCATTCCAAATGAATAAATAATCTGAAACAAACATTTGTTTTACTTTGACATTATAAATATGTATGTGTCAAGCTGCTTGATTCTTTCAGGCACAAAAATAATGAATTAATAACTTTATATCCTTTTTTCTAATCACATTCGTTTCGTTGATATCAAAATCTAACTAAATTATTTATATATGAAAATAAAAATTTGTTATTGTCATTATGAGCATCGATTCTATAGCGAATTGTAGTTAGTTTTGACCATCATGTAATAGTGTATCAACTGAATGTATTGCAGAATGACGACAAACGCCGAAATAAAAATCAAAACTGGTTATATATTTTCAGAATCTATTTATTGTATTTAGTTTCTGAGAACGTTTGCATAATATTTTTGCTGTTTCAAGACATAAAATATGATAATTTAACATTGATGATTGTAAATAATATTTTTCTGTAAGAAGAATAATAAACGGAGATGAGCGGAGAGATTTAACGAGATATATTTCAAAGTCCGGAGGTCGCTGACAAGAGTGTACTCTTCGACAAACGCAGCTCGAATGTGTCGTCCCGCCCGGAAAAGTCCCTTTCCTCAATGACGTCTTCTAGAGTCCGAGACAATTTACGACCGTCGCGGCACCACGCTGTCGGGGCCCGTCGTTGCCGGTGTTCACTCTCGTCGCCGTCATTTGGGGGTGTTCGTTATTTTTCTAACATTTCCTATCAAAATTTAGAATATTTTTGCGATTTATTTTCGAATGATCATATATACTAGCCTACACAGGTACCTTACTATTGGTTTTATTAATGTAAATGAATTAATGAAGTAAGTAAAAATACAAAACATGAATATTTTAAGTTTTGTTTCTTTTGTTATTTTATGATTTCAAAAACTGAATCTTTAAAAAAACAAAACTACTCTGTTGACATCTTAGAGTTCTTTTATTAGAATATATTATCAATTCATTCTAAGAATTAAATCTAATGCTGGGTTTACATTGGTGTAGTAGTATTCCAGTCCAGCGATCCAATCCAGCACTAGGTCGTAACTGGAGTAATGTAAACGGTGCTTTCATACCAGTACAGTGCCGCCATTCCAGCAAATAATCCAGTCAGATGACTGGGTTGACAGTATATTTTGCAATCCAGTGTTTACCGCCACCATCAAGAATACCAGATAGCACTCGGACGTTCAATGTACGTCCATATCGTACGTCCCGCGCGGACGTCCTATGGACGTACAATGTACATCCGGCCGGACATATTCTGGACGTTAATTGGACGTTTGTCGGACATATAAAAGCGTGTTTGCACCTTAAAAAATTTTCTAAGTATGTAAATATTGGTTTAACAGAATTCTACAAAAATACCATTGATTATCATATAGCTAAAAAGAGAGGAATTAATCGAATAAAAAAGAGTGGACTTATGCCGGGCGCGAATCTGGTATAAGCATATTAACAGTCGAGCGCCTAACGCGCTGACCCAACCGAGTTCTTGGTAAAAGGATTAATATTTTCAGCTACTATGCGCGCTGATGTACGAGGTAATACTAATCAAGTTAATTTCATAATTCATATATTTCTGTGAAATGTTCAAATTTATCAGTGTCCAATAGACTTACAGAATAAATAAAATCTAACATTTTGAAGATTAGCTCATTTTTTCACGGAAGAAACGTCGAAAAAATTAGTTTCTTTCAAACAACGGCGCCGCGAACTTAAAAATCTGAAAAAATTCATAAACTATAATTTGAGTAACACTTTTGATATAGAGTATAGAGGATTCAGGTACCTGAAACAAATGACTCAAGCGTCTGGTAAAGAATCTCTTAACGTGGCGTTCTAGTGCCCAATGTTACTTGAAATTACAGATAATAATTCTTCAAAGTTTTCTGCACTCATTCTCATGACCACTTTATACTCGGAACAATCCTCTGGCTTCAATTGTTGTACGAAATAATGTCGAACCATCTTTCTCATTTTCTTGTGTTATCTTTATCTAACTGTATCAAAAACTTCTTCATAAATAATTTTTATAGTAAGTTTCATAGATTGCTTCATTCTTTTCTTGCATAAATCCACTGCCACATTTTGGTTCAACAAAGACTGACAGCGACAAATTTCCAGTCCAACCACTGGAATCGTTGCAGTGCATGATTAACCATTAAGCAAAAATAGGTATGTACTTGCTTCGTGCACCAGGAAAAGGAGGGACTATAGACATTTTTCAAATGTTACGTTTTTTACATAGTAATAATATTGCAAAGTGTTTATGTGTACGCGTGTAAGAAGGAAGAAAAGTAGAATGTGAATAGAACAGTGATTTATAATTACACAAATGTACATAGGACCATAGAAACACCTCAAAACACAAGTTGCTGATTTCACAGTAACAATACATACTTTGAATACGTGGGATGTGTAGTGCCGAGTGGGTTATAAAAAGAGAAGATCTCTTTATCTGTGAACTTACAATAGAATTATTGTACAATATAAATTGCAATACGAAAAAGGCATCATAAATGTTATTTGTTCGTTTAATACTCTACATTACGTTGACGTGATCCTCTATAAGCGGGCCTTAAAATATTTTTTGAGCTCAGGGCATCTGAAAAATCTTAATCCGGCACTGCACCGCTGAATCCAGTGACTGGAATAAACGTAGACAACGACCGATTTCCAGTCAAGCCACTGGATCCAGCAACTGGACTGATGTAAACCCAATAATAATTAATTAATTAAGTAAATAATTTTAATTTAACTTCTAATCTTTTAACTGTGACATTTGCCGTTAGCAGTACCAATCCTCAAAACGAAGAATCATATAATTGAACGCTGCTGTCGATATAAGCAGAAGTAAACCCTCCAAACAATTCTTTTTGAATCATAATGGAAAAACTTGATCTTGAACTTAAAGTGCTATTGTTTACAATGCATATACATGTACATATACAAAGTGGAACTGAATTGACTGTTGCAGGAAAATCCGGATTAAATAAAAAAAGAGCTTGCCAAACAACATGTAATTAGTGTCTAAAGACATACTCTAAAATACTCAGGAAACTAAAAAATGTATTAATGACTTCGCCGTACCAAAACCACTAATTTTTGAAAATGAATTTGTCAGTGACGTTTCCATAAAATGGCAAAAATGTACCTATAAGAAGTCATAGAGATTATTTTCAAATTTCTGAAGGAACAGCCACGATTAAATTTCTATACTGTTTATCTAAATAATTTACTTTGACATTGGAAATATTAATTTCTGCCAAGATCTCTGCGTTTTTCGCTCCTGTGCATCGGTAGGAAAATGTTACAGAACTCATAATTAATATTTTTTGCATATTTTATTCTATTTTCCTTAATATAATTTACAAACTTGCTTAAACTGATAACGTAGAAAATAACAGGACACTTAAGTTGTCCGCGAATTTTCAGTTCATTCTGCGAGCAGTATTCATTGTATGTACATAGCATATTGTACATTTCCGTATATCAAAATAATTTTAATTCTCTTCACTTTTGTTTTTAGCTCATTCTCTCGTTCCCATACATACACACACACGCCCGCGCGCGAGCGCGTTTACATACGTAGGCACACAGGAAATTTTATTTCTACATTAACGTATGTATATCTAATAATACTAAATACAAAATTGCGACACCACTTAATCGATTGTTACCAGTCAGATTTCTTCGTTCGATCCCAAAGCAACGATGCCAAGAAACAAATCAATTTTAGGTTTAATGAGCTTCACAATTCTGTTTCCGTGCGAATATTGAATTTCTAATCAATCTTTTATCCGAAAAACACGAATTCAATCATTTATTTTACATTCGTTCATTTAAGGGTAACCGTCTGTAAATGTTACTATGCTGCTAATATAAATTATGTTATTGTTACGTACAGAGAATTGCTTTATTTCAATCATAGTTTTCTAATCTCTTTCCTGAGAACGGAAAACGCCCTATTCCACCCCTCTGCTTATAGAAACGATGACTATGCTTCAGCTGGATGCAGTCGGCACAAAGCATGATTCAGTACAGAGACAGTTCCATAAGATTCCCTAATATGGAAATCTTGAGAGCATCCCCACTTAGATTTCACAGTATATAAATCTTCGAATTTTAACCCTTGGGGGCAGTGCTTAAAGTACAAACGGGCTATACACGTCGTTACACTGAATCTCGATTTGGAATTGGTTGTATTTAGTGAGATCTGGCCTAGTCACCCTTTCGAATCAAGTAATCTTATAGATTCCGCGAGTACGGTATTAATCTATCTTGGCATAGTTATTCAACCTCTCTGTGTACCCCGCATCGCCAGTGCGTCATCCAACAGGCAGTAGTGCTTAGGTAACTACACAACATTGTTCATACACACTCAATTGTTACCGCTACAGTAACAGTTGTAACAGAGTCAGTTTCCTGTAATATACAATTTAGTTCAAGATAAGTTTGAGTAACAATTGAATTTAACCCACCATTAGTTGGCCGTTCCCACATGATAGAATCTTACCGCTCGGATAGAATAGATTAATTTGTAATATTAAAGTAACGATGCCGTTACTAACATATCCCTAAGAGCTACCTGATCTTGAATCAGGAATCCAAAAACTGTTATCTAACCTATGCAGCCCCCTGATTTCGCATTAGGTTCATCCGTATCCTACAGCTCCCCGATTTCGCATCGGGTTTGTCTGTGCTTTTATTCATCCTCCTAGCAGCTCCCCGATTTCGCATCGGGTTCGTCTGCGCGTCCACGAAGTTTCTCAAACATCCTAGCGGCTCCCTGATTTCGCATCAGGTTCGTCCGTGCACCTTACTAACAATTAAAAACCATATACCTCTTTAAACCATAAAGCGTTCGCCGGCCACGCGCGCTACCGCTCGGGCCAGCCTCGTAACATTATATTACCCATTTCTGGCAAAGGAAAACTATGAAAGAACAAAGAACATAGTTCCCAATACGCAGAAAATGAAAATGTAATTCGGCTACATCCAAGGCCATAACGTAAGTATGAGAATGTTATTTCTAAAGTAGTTGAAATCGCGAAAGACATTAAATTGCAAATAAGGAGCGTATATGATGATGAAAAATTTGAGAAAGAATATATTTGATACTGTTTAAAAGAATACACAATGATTCCTGTTTTGCATCAATCAAAAAATAATATTTCTAAAAATTTCTTTTCACATCTGTAAATTTTACATTTTATACTAATGTACTTTCGTTCGAAATTCTTTTTTCTAAAATTATTAGAAATAGCACAAAATAACGTGACAACTGATTCGTGGATCATACACAACCACTTTGTTAAATAAGTATAATAAAGAAGTTAACGATGTTTAAAAGAATAATAATAAATTAGTTAATATTTTTGTTCTTTAATCAAATACAAAATCATACTCTCGCGAAAAATGCTATAGTTGCATAAAAGATCGACTTGTTGGCTTTCGCGCATTTTAATTTTACACCTTAATTTTACCAACTGTCAAAAACACTATTTATCTACTTAGTTTTTTTAATGATTAATTTAAGCAGTGTCTAAATGGATTACTTTTAAAAATATTTTTAAGAAAGTTGATAATTAAAACCGTAAATGGTTCGATGTATCAACTGTGCTGTTATTAAAAAAGTTAAAAAATTACAATACATTCATAGAGAAACAAAACTTTATGCAATAAATAAAATAGAAAGTCGATAAATCTTCACTGAAGAAACGTACCAGAATGAATATTTTCTATATGTATAATATGATTTGTCATTTCCATCTGCCTTTGTTATTAAAGAAAACATTTTCTACATCAAATATACAGTCGTAATTAGACTGTGAATCTTTATCCAAAATGAAATCTTTCCGCAGCAGTTGCAACAGAAGATAAGTAGATGTTTATTTCGCAGCAGTTGCAACAGAAGATAAGCAGATGTTTGGAGAGAATAAATTCATGAAATTGTATTGTAATGTTTGTTTTATGTTCTGCGCCATTAAACATGTTGCAACTGTAGAAACTCCCGCAGTCTAGTAATAAGAATTTGTAATTAACTTTGTGTAAAATAATTTACAATTTATGTTGGTCTGGTATAAAAATGGCAAAAGGAGTTTTGTAACTCTTACGATTCAATAGTTTAAAATATTGTATCAAAATTAGACTATACAGGGTGGGGCATTTATCCTGGTCACCTGGAATATCTCAAAAACTAAATTCCGGAAAAAAAATGTTTCAAATAAAACGTTGAAGTCAAGGAGGGGCTGATGCAGCAGTCATATCCATTTTTAATTTTCATCAAGTTCTCAAGGTCGTTCCAAGGCCAACTTTATTTTGTCAAATGGAAACATATATTTTTCATTACAGACTCTTAATCTACTACTTGAAACAAATAACTTTTATTTGAAACGTTTTTTTCTTCGCCGATTATTTTGTATAATATTGAATTTTCGAAGAAAAAATACACAATGTCGTTTTAACGGAGAAAATCATTTTATTTATGATAAATGAAATTAATACTCAATTAAAATAGTATCAAATAAACATGTAATCTAAATGAATAATTATTATTCCAGGTGGCCAGGACAAATGCCCCACCTTGTATAATACCTAATAATACACTTGATCTCAGATATTTCGGCAAGATTTCGGCACCATTTTTTCCCACTTGAACGGGTAGTCA
Organism: Sphecodes monilicornis; assembly: GCA_913789915.3. Lineage (NCBI taxonomy): Eukaryota > Metazoa > Arthropoda > Insecta > Hymenoptera > Halictidae > Sphecodes > Sphecodes monilicornis. The sequence goes on along the minus strand of OU565297.1, from coordinate 19,056,902 downwards.
AATTTGCAAAACAAAGATATTTCTAATATTTTTGCATTAAGAAATGACATTTGCGTATCAAATGATAAATTATATAGAAACAGTCTTTTGCGATGATGATTAAAAAAATTAAAATGATTCTATCTTTAATAATAGCCGTGATACAAATTATTTTGTGAAGGTAGTTTTCGTACAAATTGTCCAAAGTAGAAAACTTTGATGGTGTCTGTACGTAAAAATGATCCCGCTTCACACGGGATGTGAATTAAATGATAAAAATAACTGAATGAAGAAAATAACTATTAATCTCGTTTTTACAACAAATGTGCAATTTACGTATAATATTAGAATGTATGATGCTTTTCCACCAAGGGGCAAGAAAGTTTCCTATTTCCATGATGTTGTAGAGGAGAGATACCGATAGGTTACCTGAGGAACTGTGGAGCTCCTGAAAACATTTTTTTTGTGCCATGCTCAGCAGGGAACTATCAACGCGCTCTCGAAAGGCCATCTGGAAATGGTCAGACGTCTGTGCCGTGGCGATCAGAAAATATCGGGAAAATAACCGAGGAAGCGAAAACACGGCCGTAGCTCTAGACTCGAACCTATGTAAAAAAAGCACGGCACGGCGAGGCACGTTCAGTATGCCCCGACCTTAATCTTCATCATCCGTTATATTATTTACGTTTCTTCGGTGCCGTAATAATAAATAAAAGAAATAGCAAATACAGTTTCATTTCAGGTGTTTCCTGTATGTTTGAATTTACGTAGAATTAGCGTTGCCACGTTTAGCAAAGCCTGTAATGAGTAACTCAGTGTTAGCTTGCTGCACCGTGTCATATTTTTTTGTTATGTTCTATATTTTGCGCCTTCAAAATATTTTTTGTTCTTTTTTTCAAATTTTCCATGTGCCGTGAATGGTCACGAATTTTGCGAATTGATGCTGACAGTAGTAACGAAATCACGTAGAGATTCGTAACTGGCGTGGTGTGAAGATTGAGTGAGTTCGGGTTCAAATCCGTGAAGAATAAACTTTAATTTCCTTAAAATTCAACTATGGTAGTTCACTAACGTTTACTGTTTAGTATACACAAGCTCTTTTTGTTGGTTTGTACAAATAGAATTGGTTTGGTCGTTTCGACTTGTTCATTCAACACTGTCTAAGTATGAACAGGGAAAAAGATTCAAGCAATTGTACAGGGTGGCCCACATAACTCTGAACAGCTCAATATCTCGAAAACTACGCCATCGATTTTAAAGTTCTTAGTCTTAAATTGCATGGAACTGAAGGGCCTTTCTGACTACATAAACGTGAAGTGGGTACCTTTGTAATTTTAAATGGAACCCCCTATAAAATGTTACATATTTAGATTCTACAGGAAAGAACAAGTCAATTTTGTCTGAAACATTTTTTTGTCAGATACTTCCATGATGAGATATAACAGTGTGAAGTTTCGAGTTGTAGGTACTTGAAGCGCTCGGAAATAGCGTTATGGAATTATACGCGCTCGAGTCCTTTGCTTATTCGTGAAGAAATAAAATGTACTTTAAATTAAATGTTCAAAATGTCCACCACGGGCTTGTAAACATTTATTTACTCGAAACATCAAAGTTGTTCTAACATTTTTTAACATTTCGGGAGTCACTGAAGCGCAAGCGTCACGTATTATTTGTTTCATATCCTCTTTTGTCGTCGGTGGTTCAAACATAACTTTGTCCTTTACATATCCCCATAAGAAAAAATCTAATGGTGTTAGATCGGGGGATCGAGGAGGCCATTGACGAGATCCCCTACGAACTATCCATTTGTTCCCAAATTTTTCGTTCAAAAATTGCCTGGTGCTGATTGCAAAATGTGGAGGAGCGCCGTCTTGTTGGAACCACATTTCTCTTCTAACGTGCAGTGGCACATCTTCCAAAAGTGCAGGCAAATAATTTTTTAATAAATCACAATAACTTGCAGATGTTACAGTTTCTTGAAAAAAATTAGGTCCAATCACAAAATCTCCTATTAGGCCACACCAAACATTTAAAGACCATCGATGTTGAAAGGGAACACATCGCATCCAATTTGGGTTTTCCACGGCCCAATAATGCAGATTATGTCTATTTACATGCCCTGAATTCGTAAAAGTGGCCTCATCGGAAAAAAGTATTTTGCACAAAGTCATTTTCCACAACACCCTGCTGCCACTCACAAAATCTTACGCGGTGATCGTAATCTGCTATCGAAAGCTCTTGTGATAAAACCATGTGATATGGATGATACTTTTGCCGTTTCAAAATTCGTTGAATCGATGAACGACTAATATGTGATGTTTGTGCAAGTGTACGTTGACTAATATGAGGATTTAATGTAATTGCTGTAAGAATACTGGCACTATTATTTTCATTAGTGACAGCTTTAGGTTTATTGCGAGTTTTTTTACACAATTCACCGTGCTCGCGAAGCCGCTTTTCTAAGTTATGAAATGTTGCATGACATTTTTTGATCCCATAACGTTCAAAAACAATCACTGCTGCACGCCGATAATTTTTTTGGCATTCACCTAACGTTAACAACATATTCGCTTCTGTGTCAAAAGTAGCCATAATCACAATGTTACTGCTTGAATAACAGCTCTAAACTGAAAACGTTTTCATAGATAAGTGAGTCAAACTCAAGAATTGTAAATATTATTGTTTGTATTTCTTCATGAATAAGCAATGGACTCAAGCGCGTATAATTCCATAACGCTATTTCCGAGAGCTTGAAGTACCTACAACTCGAAACTTCAAACTGTTATATCTCATCATGGAAGTATCTGACAAAAAAATGTTTCAGACAAAATTGACTTGTTCTTTCCTGTAGAATCTAAATATGTAACATTTTATAGGGGGTTCCATTTAAAATTACAAAGGTACCCACTTCACGTTTATGTAGTCAGAAAGGCCCTTCAGTTCCATGCAATTTAAGACTAAGAACTTTAAAATCGATGGCATAGTTTTCGAGATATTGAGCTGTTCAGAGTTATGTGGGCCACCCTGTATATATACATATATATATATATATATATCCGCGCGTTACGAGTATGTTCCCCACCACGTGTATTAGCAAAGATATCGGTGGTCCTTTCTTAATAAAGGACCGCAGGAATCCCCGCTAATTAGTATGCGCGCGCATACATCCCCACTTGATCTAGATCGAAGGAGGTCGATGCGCGAAAAATCGAAGACATTCTACGTCTGGGAACGGTTCGGGTAACAACCCAAATTTAAAAGGTATACGGCGAAAACCGGTACGCGAACGGGAAATTAAACCGATTTGATAAATTCGCAAACCGACAAATTTATCCCCGTTTCGTACGCGCCTCAAACCGAGGAGTCGCAGATGCAAACCGCACTGTGGCACGGTCGACAACCGTCAATTCGTAATTAAATAATTATATAAATTTGGAATCTTAATAACGGACGCGGAGAGTCTCTTTTGAATTACCGAAACGTGAAAGCGCAAGTACATTCTTCCGCATACGCTTATATACGGATTCATATTTGGAGTTTCCTTCTAGTCACGGTATCTTCTAGCCGTCGGAACGTTTCCGAGGCCCGTTACGGAATTACGCTCTGTGTAATCGGTAAAGTGAATTTTGATCACTGTGGCTCACCTTTCAGGCTCATTCAGGCAACCGAAGTGACGCTCAGCTCACGTACCTTCCGGATCTTTTGGTTGTACCTGTTTGCCCTTGCAAGGCGTGGATTCATATGTGAAATCGCGTGATAAATTCTGTCGTAAAATACCGAGGCACACCTCGTGGACTCATTCAGGCAACCGGAGTAACGCTCAGCTCACGTACCTGCCGGATCTCTTGGTTGTACCTGTTTGCCTTCACGAAGGGGTGGACAAGATACTGAACGTACCTCCTCCACGCTGGGCGGAAGATCCAAGCGGGTCGACTCGAACGAGTCCGATTCGCTTGCAAAAGCAATTAAGAAATTTGGAAATACGAAAATATCAAAATCGAACTTCCCAGACGTAGATTCAAGTGACGGGTAATTCCATACTCATTTTCGTGCGATAAACGGATAATAATACGCGAACAGAATCGTATTGTAGTCTCGAGTCGCGAGTTTGTTCACGTATACAAATTCCTATAAGGTCATTGTGGGACCGTTGTACACACATGTTTACCTCGCATTCAAAAGATTCGCGGTGTTCTGTTACCAAGCGAGCGTCCGTATAACAATACGTGCGGAACATACGTGTACGGAACGTGTATTTTGAGAAACTAAGAATATACTTCACTCTTACCAGTGAAATCGTGTTCGGTCCTTTCACACCTTGTTAGACCTTTCGCTTTCCAGTGCCTGGAGGCACGAATCCTTCGTTACATACAAGTAGGGTCGTAACCGCCCTATATTAATCAGAGTAGATAGCGAGTCAAGGAACCCGGAGAACCCACGATCTCCTATTGCCATCGGCAATTTGGAGTCACGTTAGGTCGCGGTTTAACTTGATTTTTTATCTTGATTCACATTACTGAGGCTCACCTTCCAGGCTCATTCAGGCAACCGGAGTGACGCTCAGCTCACGTACCTGCCGGATCTCTTGGTTGTACCTGTTTGCCTTTGCGAAGGGGTGGACGAGATAATTACGGTCCCTTTGACGCACTGCGTGTACGAAACGTATATCGAGAGCTCGGCGAGGCGCGTCAGATGCGATAGGGCAAAGTCCAAGGGAAGTCCCGATAGGTAATAAGAGCGGAAATAAAGAAGGTAGTAAGAACGGTTACAAGAGAGATTTCCCCCCTGCAACGCAATGTTAATAGTAATTCCTTAACAATTTATTTGAACTTCGCAGAGGTATTTGAAATTGCGGAATTTCAAAACGAAAAAAGTTGTATAAATAGCTGTTGCTCTTTTTAATTAACTTTTTTGCAGGTCTCAAAGGTGAAGTAATACAATGTTTTTTTTTTGCTTTTTGCGATTTTATTCGTAGTTATGCAGTGATACCAGCCCTACTGACTAACATTTAAAATAAAAAACGGGCAATTGATATGTTGACGCAAATATTATTTACGATGTTCTTTGAAGATTACTACAGAAATTGAATGAATATAGTCTCGAGGAAGTGTGGATATTTTTGGAAAATATGTATAAGACTCCCCAAAACACATAGGAAGTGGATGATCTTGTTGGTGAGATCAGGTACACGTTATTGTTTCTACCATTTAACTCTATTGAAGAAGTTTTCTCAAAAACTAAATACTATGGAACCAATTTTATGGCTGATTCTTCAAACCTTGAACTGGATTAATTATCAATCATTCTGTTGCAACTATCACTCCTACAGATTGCCATAATTATTACATGAACATGTACATAAAATTCCCCCTCGCAGCAGCCGGAAAAAACATTCTAGATTTCATGTGTACATATTTATATATATTCTCCAGGTTAATTTTATGTCACTTTATGTTACTTTATATTCAAGTATTTTGTCATACAGTTATTGGTATAATATCTGGACACTTTCAAGAAAACGATGACATTTTTAATATTGGACCATACTACATGGATTTTGTTGAGAAGTTAGAACAGTTAGTTCACTTGTTACGGTTAGAGAACGAATTCCGTTCAACTTTCTCGCAAGAATCCCTTCAATATCGTCTCTGGCAGGAAGCGTCCTAGATAACCTTTCATATCATAATTGACCCTTTTAACGATGAATGAACTCTGACCCCACTTTACTAAGAAAGTGACCAAAAATAAGATTCTGGTTAACGCATTTCCACGTAATGAACAGGCCACCCCCACTCATTTTTGGGGTATATAAACTCTTGCATTTTTACTCTCGCGGGCTAGTACTAACGTAGTTACGAATCGTATAACGTCGTGCTGCATCTCGTAGAGTCGACTTTCTTAGTGAGATCGGGCTAAAGTTCCCCTTCGGATCAAAAGTAAAAACCTCATAGAATTCCGCGTTGTTCGGTATCTATCTATCTGGCATTCTCGAAAGTCACTCCGAGACCCTGCACTGCCTGTGCGTCAACATTGTGCATTAACAGGTAATATAATCTTCTTTCAATTCCAATATTTATTCGCGACAATTCCAATTGTATTACACACTCTAAATATTAGAATATATTTGTGTTAATTGGTAAATTCGTGCAAATCACTAAACCCATAATTATCCTAAAATCTTTAACCAAATAATTGAACGTCCCCACACGATACAATCTAACCGCTCGGATTGTATCAATTAAATTATACTAGTTACGAGGCTCACTACACCATCCTTGCAGCTCCCCAATTTCGCATTGGGTTCGTCTGCTTCCTAACAGCTCCCTGATTTCGCATCAGGTTCATCTGTGTACTCATCCAACCTCCCAGCAGCTCCCCGATTACGCATCGGGTTCGTCTGCGCATAACCAACTTCCTAGAGGCTCCTCAATGCCGCATTGGGTTCGTCCTCGACATCTACAATCCTAGCAGCTCCCTGATTAACGCACCAGGTTCGTCTGCGCTTGATTCCGATCCTAGAGGCTCCCTGATTTAACATCAGGTTCGTCCTCGACGTCTATAATCCCAGCGACTCCCCAATCTCGCATTGTGTTCGTCCGCGCACCCCAATATAACACACTGAGACCATATTCCATGCGGTTACGCATATCTACTAACAAACCAAAACCATCTATATACCTGAAGAAATAACCCTTCGCCGGCCACTCGCCCTATTCGCGCCCTGGCTCGTAACACACTAGATGATGCGAAATTTTTCTTTTTAAAAAGATTGCAATTGGTCCGAATTGCAGAAAAAATACTTAATTTGAATAGACTAATTGTTTTTTACAGCTTTTTATATGAGCCTGTATTTAAAATATTAAAAATAGGTTTTGTAGTAAAGTACTTAATAGAAGTCGTCGATGCGTATCAATGTCTGAAGTACCTTGTATTATCACATTCTAATAAAGATCTTTCAAGTAATTCCGAATCTATATCGTATCCACTCGATGCCAATTTGATGTTTCATGACAATACGTACCAATTTAATACTTTACGAATGTATCGGTAATCAATTGATACCTTAACAGCCCCCTTCAGAAAACACTGATTTCGACCGATTGGGTAATTTTTTATTGAGACTACATGTGATAAATACAACGAAACATATACGAGAGATACATACTTCATAGAAATATATTTCACACATAATTTATTTAATAAACAATATCTATGATTTTCATTATGAATTTATTATCAAAATACGAAATACTTGTTTTTGGGCTTTTTGTTTTATGCCATTTAACAGTAATTATTAACGTCACATATTCATCATATAATATTCATTTTCTATAATTCAAAATATTGTAAAAGATTACGTCATCATTTATATAATGATTATTAATAAGTCACATAAATAAAGAATTCTTACGAATTCCTTCATAGTCATTTATTGTGATTATTATACAGGGTGGCCCACATAACTCTGAACAGCTCAATATCTCGAAAACTACGCCATCGATTTTAAAATTCTTAGTCTTAAATTGCATGGAACTGAAGGGCCTTTCTGACTACATAAACGTGAAGTGGCCTCCCTTCCCCTTTAACGGGGGAGGGGAGGTACCTTTGTAATTTTAAATGGAACCCCCTATAAAATGTTACATATTTAGATTCTACAGGAAAAAACAAGTCAATTTTGTCCGAAACATTTTTTTGTCAGATAATTTCATGATGAGATATAACAGTTTGAAGTTTCGAGTTGTAGGTACTTGAAGCGCTCGGAAATAGCGTTATGGAATTATACGCGCTTGAGTCCTTTGCTTATTCGTGAAGAAACACAAACAATAATATTTACAATTCTTGAGTTTGACTCACTTATCTATGAAAACGTTTTCAGTTTAGAGCTGTTATTCAAGCAGTAACATTGTGATTATGGCTCCTTTGGACACAGAAGTGAATATGTTATTAACGTTAGGTGAATGCCAAAAAAATTATCGGCGTGCAGCAGTGATGTTTTTTGAACGTTATGGGATCAAAAAATGTCATGCAACATTTCATAATTTAGAAAAGCGGCTTCGCGAGCACGGTGAATTGTGTAAAAAAACTCGCAATAAACCTAAAGCTGTCACTAATGAAAATAATAGTGCCAGTATTCTTGCTGCAATTACATTGAATCCTCATATTAGTCAACGTACACTTGCACAAACATCACATATTAGTCGTTCATCGATTCAACGAATTTTGAAACGGCAAAAGTATCATCCATATCACATGGTTTTATCACAAGAGCTTTCGATAGCAGATTACGATCACCGCGCAAGATTTTGTGAGCGGCTGCAGGGTGTCGTGGAAAATGACTTTTTGTGCAAAATACTTTTTTCCGATGAGGCCACTTTTATGAATTCAGGGCATGTAAATAGACATAATCTGCATTATTGGGCCGTGGAAAACCCAAATTGGATGCGATGTGTTCCCTTTCAACATCGATGGTCTTTAAATGTTTGGTGTGGCCTAATAGGAGATTTTGTGATTGGACCTTATTTTTTCCAAGAAACTGTAACATCTGCAAGTTATTGTGATTTATTAAAAAATCAATTGCCTGCGCTTTTGGAAGATGTGCCACTGCACGTTAGAAGAGAAATGTGGTTCCAACGAGACGGCGCTCCTCCACATTTTGCAATCATCACCCGGCAATTTTTGAACGAAAAATTTGGGAACAAATGGATAGTTCGTAGGGGATCTCGTCAATGGCCTCCTCGATCCCCCGATCTAACACCATTAGATTTTTTCTTATGGGGATATGTAAAGGACAAAGTTATGTTTGAACCACCGACGACAAAAGAGGATATGAAACAAAGAATACGTGACGCTTGCGCTTCAATGACTCTCGAAATGTTAAAAAATGTTAGAACAACTTTGATGTTTTCAGTAATTAAATGTTTACAAGCCCGTGGTGGACATTTTGAACATTTAATTTAGAGTACATTTTATTTCTTCACGAATAAGCAAAGGACTCAAGCGCGTATAATTCCATAACGCTATTTCCGAGCGCTTCAAGTACCTACAACTCGAAACTTCAAACTGTTATATCTCATCATGGAAGTATGTGACAAAAAAATGTTTCAGACAAAATTGACTTGTTTTTTCCTGTAGAATCTAAATATGTAACATTTTATAGGAGGTTCCATTTAAAATTACAAAGGTACCTTTCCTCCCCCGTTAAAGGGGAAGGAAGGTCACTTCACGTTTATGTAGTCAAAAAGGCCCTTCAGTTCCATGCAATTTAAGACTAAGAACTTTAAAATCGATGGCATAGTTTTCGAGATATTGAGCTGTTCAGAGTTATGTGGGCCACCCTGTATATAGCAGTCCGCCGAAACATGATTAAAGCTTTTTCCTTGCGCAATTAACACCAGTAGGCTACGTGGTTATACCTTACCTCGCCACAGTGTACGTTTTCTAAATAAAATCTCTTCCGATTTTTATGAAGTGTTGCACACGATTTCAAAGCCCGGAATCCAACATAAATTTGGAGTCAGAAGTGGGATGATCTGACGTTTATCGACCTCGTCGAAATTTCCTGGTTGAAGAAACATCCAGCACGAAGCGTGGACGACAACATTAGTTGTGAATCGGATCATCGAATACACAAATCGTAAAGAAGAGAAAAACACTTTTAAAAAGACATCTACGGTGAGTGTTGTAAGGATTACTCTCATAACTTGATTAGGTCATACTACATCAGGACACTCGTTACACTTTTTAATCAAATTAATAAATGTATGTTAGCGTCAATGTGTTTTAAGCCAGGCCAAGAGTTTGTATCGAGGCGACTCTTAGGCCTGGAAGGATTTATGGCAGGATCTTGGCCTGCGTGAGGCCCTAGAGAGGGGTGCTCGAGACTAAACAGAACCGTCGATGGACGATGGCAGGCGACCGCGCTGGGTCTTCCGGCTATCGGCCGTCACGGGAATGTTTATGTGAAACAGATGAGTGAAAGTTTGGAATGACTCCGTGAGAAAAGCAGAGAGAGAGAGAGAGAGAGAGAGAGAGATAGCGACGAGTGCGTTGCACAAGGATTGGGACTCTGCCCTGAAGGAGCTGGCCACGGAGTGGGGAAGGCACGGGGGTGCTTTCTGGTAAGAGGACTGTGTTAGACCGCTCAGCACTTACCCCAGAATCTTCGAAGGGAACGAGTCAAATCAAATATCTAACATGTAAGAGTCCCTCTGTCCGTGGTTTTCTCGAAACTGCTGATCGCCGTCTTTTTGGTTTATCGCACACACCCTCATATACACACACGTATACGCACATTCAGTTTCTAGAACCTTCGGTGCATACCAGTCGCAACACGCGCACACACACATTCGGTTTCTAGAACCTTCGACGTATACCTGCAACTCGGCCATCTTGACTTTTAATCGTCCCGATTAAAATAATAAATTAACCCAAACGGTGTACAAAGTTACAGAACGGTGTACAAAGTTACTGTGGAGACCGGTAGCAGAGGGGACTATCGGGTCGACGGAAGACGGCCCGGAGAGGGGCTGAACCGTCCCACCTTGGTGGGACATAAGGATGAGTTAGTTGCGATTAAGCAAGCAAAGAGCATACACAGTGTAAAGTGGTACATAACAATAAAGTGTAGTAAGAGTGAAACCCGCAGTGTTCATTACCCCAAGTCGTCACATTGGCGACAAGGATAAAGTCTACAGATTTAGAGGCGTGTATTAAATTACACACCAGAACGTGTATTAAATTACACATAAGGCGTGTATTAAATTACACACAAGTACGGGCGTTAGATCGGAAAAAGAAGAGAAATGGAATACACTAATATAAAACCATTCGCTTGCGACGATATTGATAAAGCACTACTACAAATTGAATGGGATAAATGGCTACGCTCGGTAAAGCTCTATTTAGAGGCAGAGGAAGTGGATAACCCGAGGAAGAAGCGTAACACGTTGCTACATCTTGGGGAACACAACTGCAAGAGGTAGCATACAATCTTCCGAGTGCAATTGAGGAGTACAATGATGCGAAGAAAAGCGACGTATTTGAGACACTGGTGAAGAAATTAAATGACCATTTTTCACCAAATCAAAACTCAACATTTGAACGTCATTTATTCAGGACTTTGAAGCCTGAATGTGAGGAGACATTTAACAAATTTTTATTGAGGATTAGACAACAAGCGGCGAAGTGCTCGTTCGGAACTACAAAACAGGAGGCAATTGAAATTAACTTAAAAGATAAACTAATTGATTCCTGGGGACCAATAGAGCTTAAAAAGAAACTTCTGGAAAAAGAACGATCATTAAACGAAACCATAGAAGTATGCCGAGTATATGAACAAATTAGCACGCAATCCACAGTAACGAATCAAACAAGGATGGAACCTGGCCCATCATACAGCCACATCAATAAAGTGGTAACCAGAACTCACGAATGTGGAAGATGCGGAAAGATAAATCATAAACCAGGGGATATCATTTGCCCAGCCCGGAATGCTATGTGTCACCGGTGCGTCGCAATGGGTCACTTTGCAACAAAGTGCGGAACGAGAGGCATAAAACGACCAATGAAAACGGCACCAAAAGCAAATGGGAAAGGGCCAAGAAACAGGGTAAATCACATTGAAATGGACAACGAGTCAGATGAAAATGAAAGAAGCAAAGAAGACATTATAAGGTCATTCGACTGTTTTAAGATAGTAAACAATCCGATACCATATAATACCACGGGGAAGGATGAACTTATCAAATGTATAGTAGGAGGTGTGGAAATAACGATGCTAATTGATTCTGGATCAAAAGTAAACATAGTGAATGGAAAGGACTGGGGAATTCTAAACGGAAAACAAGCAACAATATGGGACCTAAATTTAAATACGGAAAAGGCATTAAAACCTTACGCGTCGGGGACACTACAAGTGAATCACAAATTCGAATCTACAATTAGTTTAAGAGGGAAGCAGGAAATAATAGCAACATTCTTCGTGATCAACGAAGGAGATGTATCACTAATAGGAAAAGACACAACTAAACGACTAGGAATCTTAAAGCTAGGGTTGAACGTAAATAGGGTAGAAGACAGTTCTGAGTTTCAAAAAGTCAAGGGTGTAAAAATAAAACACACCATCGACCCACCCGTGAAACCTGTCCGACAACCTCTACGGAAAATACTCGTAACACTAGAAACGGCAGTAGAAAAAAAAATTGGAAGAAGCTTTACGCAAAGGAATCATCGAGAAAGTATATGAACCTAGCGAATGGGTTTCCCCAATAGTGGTGATTTTTAAACCGGATGGGGACATTAGAATCTGTGTGGACATGCGAAGGGCTAACGAGGCGATTCAACGTGAAAATCACCCACTACCGACATTCGACAGTTTTATGACAAAATTGAGAAAAGCTCGATACTTCTCAAGATTAGACTTAGTTAATGCATATCACCAACTGGGGCTAGACGAAGGAAGTCGTCCTATCACCACCTTCATCACGCATAAAGGAATGTTCAGGTACAAGAGATTATTATTCGGGGTCAACTCAGCCCCAGAGATTTTCCAACGTATCTTCGAAGAACTACTGTCAACATGCGACAATTGCTTAAATTACCTTGATGATATTATTGTCTACGGGGAAACCGAAAAGGAACACGACTTATACTTACAACAAGTACTGACAGTACTCCAAGCCAACAACGTCGTCCTCAATAACGATAAGTGCGTAATCAAAGTCCAAAATCTAGAATTTCTGGGACACAAATTATCGGCAAACGGCATTGAAGCAAACCAAAATAAGGTGAGAGCTATTCTTGACTTTCGACCTTCAAACACGAAAGAGGAAACTCGAAGTTTCTTGGGACTCGTGACATACTTAGGAAAATTCATCCCCGATCTGGGAAGTATCACGGAACCGTTGGGACAACTGACGAAACGAGACATCAAATTCATGTGGACATCGACCCATCAACATGCGTTCGAGAAATTAAAACGAAGCTTGGCCAGATTACCAACACTGGCGTACTTCGACCCAAAGCGAAGAACACGACTAATAGCGGATGCCAGCCCGGTCGCGCTTGGAGCTGTGCTGATCCAGTTTGATGACGAACAGACACCTAGAGTTATTGCCTTCACAAGTAAAAGCCTCTCGGACGTAGAGAGACGGTATTCACAAACGGAGTAAGAAAGCCTCGCGTTAGTATGGGCGGTAGAACGTTCTTGTTATTACTTAGCAGGATTATACTTTGAGCTAGTGACAGACCATAAGCCTCTAGAGACGATTTTCAAGACCTCGTCCAAACCACCAGCCAGAATCGAAAGATGGGTCCTACGATTACAGGCATTTAAATTCAAAGTTATATACGCCCCGGCAAAGAAAATATCGCCGATTCGGTGTCAAGACTGTGTCAATCTACCACTAGTGAATCGTTTGACAAAGGAAGTGAGAGTTACATCCGCTCCTTGATTAAAACGGTAGTACCAAAAGCAGTGAGCATCTCACAGGTATTCAAAGAAAGCGAAACGGACGAACAACTCAGAGACGCAGCACATAAAATCGAAAAGAAAACATGGGAAACAGCCGATAAGAATCCATATTTTCCGTTCCGACTAGAGTTAACAATATTAGAACCCATTGTCCTAAGAGGAAACCGCATTGTAATACCAGAAGGACTTCGACCACATATTCTGAAGTTAGCCCATGAAGGTCACCCGGGAGAAACTGTGATGAAGCGGCGACTTCGAGCAAAAGTATGGTGGCCATCAATGAACAGGGAGACGGAAAAATTTGTAAAATCCTGCAGGGACTGCCTATTAGTATCAGGCCCAACTACCCCCCACCAATGACGAGACACATATTCCCCGACGGGCCGTGGCAGTGCGTAGCTATGGACTTGATGAAGGCAACACCAATACCGGAAGAAATACTGGTCATCATCGACTATTATTCACGTTACCAGGAAATAAAATTTATCAAGCCAGCAACCTCAACCATCATCATTGAACAATTAAAGGAAATGTTTTGTCGACTTGGTATCCTCAGATCAATAAGAACCGACAACGGCAGACAATTCACAAGTACAGAATTCCATGAATACTGCGATGCCAATAACATCAAAGTAATACACACCCCGCCTTATTGGCCGCAAGCAAATGGAGAGGTTGAGAATATGAACCGAGCAATTTTAAAACGATTGCAAATAAGCTACACGTCTAACAGAAATTATAAGACAGAATTACAACAGTTCACGATGATGTACAATGTGACACCGCATGGCATTACCGGAAAATCGCCATCAGAGCTTCTCTATGGTCGAAATATCAGAGATAAAATTCCGTCAATTGGAGACCTGGTATCATACGAACCAAGGGATGAAGAGGTGTATGAACGGGACCTACTGAATAAAAATAAGGGAAAAGAGCAAGAAGACAGGATAAGAGGGGCCCGAGAGATTGATATCAAGGTGGGAGATAGGGTAGTGACTAAGAACATAGTAGTGCCTCACAAACTAACGACCACTTTCGACAAGGAAATGTACGAAGTACGACAACGGGTTGGAAATGAATTAATCCTAGAATGGTGAGGACGTAAGATGCGTCGACACATAAGCCATGTTAAGAAGGTCCCAGAACCAGTATCTGGCACTCCACAACAGTCTACTATCAGCTCAACCATCCCAGCTACGACTAACACATCTCAACAAACTCAAGGTTCGGGGGACCAAGAGGAATTGGAAGGTGGTGCAGTCCACTTTGAAGAACTGGGTAAACCACCGCAGAATCGGAAAATAGTCCAGCCACTCAGACTTGAAAAAAAAAGGAGGGATGTGGAGACCGGTAGCAGAGGGGACTATCGGGCGGACGGGAGACGGCCCGGAGAGGGGCTGAACCGTCCCACCTTGGTGGGACATAAGGATGAGTTAGTTGCGATTAAGCAGGCAAAGAGCATACACAGTGTAAAGTGGTACATAACAATAAAGTGTAGTAAGAGTGAAACCCGCAGTGTTCATTACCCCAAGTCGTCACAGTTACGATGATCTTAATCTAAAATTAATACAAGTGAAATGACATGTAAAAGGTATACATCAGGCATGTCCAGAAGTAGCTCACTTGAAGGCAAATTCGAGGGAGGCGCCTACTTCTCCCGCCCGCGCGTCTCGCTCCTCGTGGCGACCGTAGTCCTCCGAGCTCCTCAGACTCGTGCCTACTGCTTGCAGCAGGTACCGCGTGTGACGCGTTGGGGCGATTCTCGTACCCACGGTAGGCACGGGTCTGAGGAGCTCGGAGGACTGCGGCCGCCATAGGGAGCGAGACGCGCGGGCGGTAGAAGTAGGCGTCTCCCGCGAATTTGCCTCCAAGTGAGCTACTTCTGGACATGCCTGGTATACATATATGCATAGAATATACAGAATACATAAAATACACACAGGAACTGTATAAGATAAATCAATTTCTTAACTAATTACGGGAGTAACTAAGGACGTATATTACACGCCCCCATGTGTCTATGTACGGAATTTGTGTAACTTGAAATCCATCGATAACGGTCGTTGCACAAGACACGAGCCACTTCGTATGGCCCCTTAAACTTCGGCATCAGTTTTGTACAATCACTAGAATTTACAAAATTTGTTATCATTACTTTGGCCCCGGCTTTATACTGTATGGCTGGTTTACGCTTTCTGTCGTGTAACTTTTTGTTGGCGTCGAAACTTTTATGTAAATGTAACGCCGCCTTTTCGCGTATCTCGTTTAGGTCTCGTTTAGTTTCCAGTGCTCCGGAAGATTCGAGTATTTTTCGGACAGCGTCGATAGCTTTTCCGCGCTGCTGCACTCCGTACAATAATATGCTGGGGTTTTCGCCGGTCGACTTGTTGACAGAGTTATTAATGGCGGACTCTACGTCTTTGAGTACTTCGTACCAATGCGCGTTGCATTCGTCAACAAATTTTGATATCATTGGAAGAATAGTGCGGTTTATTCTTTTGGCTTGACCATTTGCCTCCGATATTGCGGTGGCGATTTTTACGTGTTGTACGTCGCGGTCTTTCAAGAAATGTTCAAAATCATGCGCGGTAAAACAGCTGCCTCTATCTGACACAATGCGTAACGGTCTACTAAGGTCGCGAAATACTGTTTTAAATATCTAATTGCTTCAGCGGTACTCGTACTTTTTGTTGGGTATAATTTAACGTACTTTGTAAAACCGTCAACTACTAAAAATATATAGCGGTACTTTAGAGACTGTTTTCTCGAAATGGGTCCTAGGTGATCGATATGCAACGTAAAAAAAGGGTTTGTTATCTTTCGGTATTTCATGCAGCATGCCTTCCTGCCGTCCCGATTTTGGCGAGAATGCTATGCACTTTAAACAATTTTTAATAAAACTTTTTACTTTTTCTTTCATATTAGGAAACCAATAGCTATTTGTAATATTTGCTATTGTCTTTTCTGACCCAACATGCCCTACTTCATTGTGGTACTGGTGCATTATGCTATTTTCTAATGCTGCTGGAACAAAAAATAAAGCACGGTCGTCAATTTTGCGGAACACCAATCCATTTATCATTTCGAAAAACTTGTCTTCAGGCTTCTCTAATTTTTGACGTATTTTACAAATTTGCTCATCCTGTTGCTAGCATAAAGCTAAATTTCGGTCTAAACTGTTATCCTGAAGTACTAAAACTTGTCTACTTAAAGCATCAACGTGCGTCATTCTCGTACCCGCTCTGTGTTCAAGTGTATACTCGTAGTCCTGTAATTCCAAAACCCAGCGTGCGATTCTAGGGTTTGTTTCTTTTTTATTTAATGTAAGACTGAGCGCCTGACAACCTGTTACTATTTTGAACGGAATCCCGCACAGATACGGGCGAAAACGGCGGAGTGCGTAATTTATAGCGAGCGTTTCCAGTTCAAAACTGCGATATCTCGATAGCGCGTTTCGAGAAATAGAAAATCGGGTGGAAGTTATGGTCGGCTTTCTTTTGCAAGAGAATAGCGCCGAAACCTATCGCGCTGGCGTCGCAATGCAGTTCTGTTTCGTCACGGGGACAGTAAATGCCCAGAATAGGTGCCTGTGTTAAACGATCTTTCAGCGTATTGTCCGCTTCATCTTCCTCGGTACCAAATTTAAATTTGCACTGTTCTTTCGTTAAATCGTAGAGAGGCTTGGCAATGATCGAAAAATTCTGGATAAATTTTCTGAAATATGAACAAAGGCCTAAAAAACTTTGCATTTCGCGGGTGTTTCGCGGAACCGGGAATTTTCGTACATTATCAATTCCGCGCTCAGTGGGTCTAATGCCGTCGCTCGTTACCCTACACCCTAGATATTCAATTTCCATTTCTAGAAATTTACATTTGTCCATACGTAAGTCTAACTTATTTGCGACGCACAATCGGAAAACTTCTCGTATTTGTAGAAGGTGTTCGATCGTGACCGACGCAACCAAAAAATCGTCAAGATATACCGATACGTCTCCGCGGTTTATTAAATTTCTAAATATCCCTGTTACGTATCTTTGGAATCTTAAAGGACCCCCTTTTAAACCAAATGGCATTTTGGCGCATCTGTATTGTCCCAAGGGCGTGACAAACGAGGTCTACTTGATGGAGTCTTCGTGCATGCGGATGTGAAAAAATCCATCTTTCAGATCTAGCGATGAAAAATATTTTTTTCCCTGTAACAGATCTAGCTGGTCCTCGATCAAAGGCAACGGCAAATTGTCGCGTACCGTGACTTTTTTTAACACTCGGAAGTCTATGCACATTCGGGTTTCCCCGTTTTTCTTTTTTGTTAGGACAATCGGTGATGCGTATTCAGCAATACTTTCCCTAATTGCGCCCTTTGCCAACAAGTCGTCCAGGATCTCCCTTAATTTATCATTTTGTGCAAATGACAGTCTGCGCGACGTACAATGAAACGTTTACTGTGCGACAATAAAAGCTTAACACGTTCTCCGTTTGCAGGTGTTCTGGGAGAGTTGGATTTACGTACGCCTCCTCGAATAACCGGTAGAACCTTTCCTTTACTTCGAATGCTAACGCTCTATTTATTTCCGGATGCGACGCCGAATTACCGGTATCTGAAGCTATTTCGATATTCATTATATCTGAAATTTCTTCATCTACCACAAACGAAAGTTTAGCTAATTTTACAAACTCTCGGCCTAAAATTAACACGCTTCGCATTATATCGTCTCTTACAACTTAATTTTTACCTTGATATCGCCAATGATCGCCAGAATACTATTGTGGCGAACGTGATAGAAGGGAAAGATTCGTTTAGGATACTTTCCCTTTTTCCAGAAAGTATGCACTGCGTGCGGCCGAACTCGAGTGCGGGCAATAAAACTGACGATTGCCAGAGCTTCGGTCGCCGCGGGAACACTTCCTGATCTTACGCGTTTCTTGGAAAGGAGTTTCCCACGATGCCTTTGAAACGCGTAGAGTTTTTTGTAGCCTGGTTCTCGTTGGGACGATTTTCGGCGCCTCCACGAAAGCAGGCAGGAGCTCTTTGAATGCCGTACTGTTCGTATCGGTCTTCGTTTTTCAGTAACGTTAGTCGAGCTCGACACTTTCCTTCACGCGTTCTTATTACGCGTAGTTAAGAGTTTTCTCCGTTTCTTCTATTGTTTATTGTTTGTTGTTGTTCGTACTTGTTAATGTTATTGTTATATCCGTATTAAAGTTTATCGTGTGTTATACGTGAGTGCTAATTATTTTTACCCGGACAATACTATTTCCCACATTAAACGGGATAGTGTAATTGGTAAAGTGTAACCGAACAATGGCAAATCCACTTCAGAAGATCGAAAGCGGTGAGACGGCTAGCGTTGCAACATCGCTTCGTGTTCCGCCCTTTTGGCCACAGAAAGCTACTCTGTGGTTTAAACATTTGGAAATTCAATTCAATTTACAACGAATTACGAAGGACGAGACGAAATTTGGACACGTTGTGCAGTGTTTAGACTTGAAATATGCTTCGGAAGTGGAAGACATTATCTGTAATCCTCCAGATAGTAATAAATATGAAGCTATTAAAACGGAGCTTATCAAGCGTTTATCTGATTCGGATACCACACGAGTTCGGAAGTTATTAGAGACGGAAGAAATTGGCGATAGGACCCCGACGCAATTTTGGCGCCATCTGAAAGAATTAGCCGGTTCTTCAATTTCTGAAGATTTTTTGCTACAAATTTGGAAACCCCTTCTCCCCATTAAGACACAATTAGTTTTGGCGGCCACATCGGATAAGGAAGGTGCTAAGTTGGCGGAGATAGCGGACCGAGTGCACGAAATTCCGGTTGAACGGGGAAGAATTGCATCAGTTTCGTGTTCATCAGAGGTGGAATTATTGCGCGAGGAGTTGAAAGAAATGCGTCTGCAGTTAAATGCGATTGCGGATATTTCACGCAGACCACGCGGTCGTTCCACGTCGCGTGAGAAATCCTTAAATCGTAAGGACAGTAGTTTTCACAAAAAAAATCACGTGTCGAGTGGATTTTGCTGGTACCATTTCAGCTTCGGGGAAAATGCGGCAAAATGTATAGACTCGTGTAAATGGCCGGGTAAGCATCCGGAAAACAAGTAGGACCGTCGCAATTTCTGCGGCTGAGTTTGACGGTCCTAAGTCTGGCCGCATTTTTGTTACGGACAAATCGTCAAAAATTAAATTTTTAGTGGATACTGGCGCAGATTTGTGCGTTTTCCCGCGTACGCGAGTGAAAGGCCGGCAGTTTAAGTCGGAGTATGAACTTCAGGCAGCTAATGGCACACAAATTAACACTTACGGTACAATGGCTATGAATTTAAATTTTTCATTGCGTCGTGATTTCCCGTGGAAGTTTGTTATTGCCGACGTGGATATACCAATCATAGGTATGGACTTTCTTGCCCATTACAATTTATTAGTGGACCCGCGCAATAAACGTTTAATCGATAAGGTCACTAATCTATTCGCGACCGGACAAGCTGTTAAAAACTGTGCCAGATCATCGATTAAAACTATTGTGGGTGGTACCGCGTATCATCGGCTACTTGCCGAATATCCGGACTTGACAGGTCCACCTGTGTTTGGCCGTAGTATGGTGAAACATAACGTTCAACACCACATCGAAACCACACCAGGACCACCGATTCATTCCAAGGCACGGCGTCTTGCTCCAGATCGACTCCAAGCGGCAAAGGCAGAATTCGACTTAATGCTGTCTCAAGGCATCATTCGACCATCGAAGAGTCCATGGGCTTCGCCGTTACACATGGTGACGAAAAAGGATGGAAAATCGATGCGACCTTGCGGCGATTACCGGACGTTAAACGATCGCACTGTTCCAGACAGGTATACTCCCCCACACATTGAGGATTTTTCACAATTTTTACATGGCAAAAGAATATTTTCTAAGATAGATTTAGTCCGAGCGTATAATCAAATTCCAGTAGCTCCACAAGACTGCGAGAAAACGGCTATAGTTACTCCTTTTGGTCTATTTGAATTTATTTTTATGCCGTTTGGTCTGCGGAATGCTGCACAAACTTGTCAGCGTTTCATAGATCAGGTTACTCGTGGGTTAAATTTTGTGTTCGCTTACATCGATGATTTCCTTATTGCGTCATGTGATGAAGCGGAGCATGTAGAGCATCTTAAAATTCTTTTTGAGCGATTAAACGCATATGGGATAGTCATTAACCCGACGAAATGTGTTTTCGGGGTGAGTGAAATTACCTTTCTGGGACATACCGTTAATCGGGAAGGTATTAAGCCTTTAGACGAGCGCGTCGAGGCAGTAAGAAATTTCTCTAAGCCTCCGACGTTTAAATTATTGCGGCGATTCTTAGGCATGGTGAATTTTTACCGACGGTTTTTACCAGGCGCCGCTACCTTGACTAAACCTTTAAACGACCTGCTTAAGGGTTCGAAAAAGGGTAATGCACCTGTTCTTTGGACGGAGCCGGCAGAAAAGGCTTTTATGGAAGTTAAAGGGGCCTTAGCGAACGCCACGATTTTAGCACATCCAGTACCTGGTGCTTTGATTAACATTACCGTAGATGCTTCCGATTACGCAATAGGAGCAGTCTTACAGCAACGGGTTGGAAAAGAATGGCAGCCCCTCGCTTTTTTCACCAAAGCCCTTTCTGCTGCTCAACGTAAATATAGCGCGTATGATCGCGAACTATTAGCAATGTATAATGCTGTTAAACGCTTCCGATACTCAGTCGAAGGCAGGCATTTCGAGATATACACAGACCATAAGCCGCTGATTTTCGCCTTTAAGCAGAATTTAGATAAGTGCTCTCCGCGACAGTTCCGTTATTTAGATTATATCAGCCAATTTACAACGGAGATTAAACACATTAAAGGTGTCGAAAATAGCGTGGCGGACGTTTTGTCGCGAGTCGAAGCCATAACAGCTATTAATTACAAAAGTTTAGAACATGAACAGAAACAGGATTCGGAATTAGAATATTTTTTACAAGAAAAGTCGTGCGCATTCCGGCTTAAGAAAGTTCATTTTCCGGAATTCGATGTTACGCTATTTTGCGACACTAACAACGATCGCATAAGACCTTTTGTCTCACAAACGTTGCGACGTGGGGTCTTTAACGTTCTACATGGGTTTTCACATCCAGGCATTCGAGCTACCCAAAAATTAATAACGAGCCGTTTTGTTTGGCCGTCGATCAACAAGGATTGTCGGGATTGGGCACGACATTGCATTCCTTGTCAGCGAGCGAAGATCACCAGGCACGTTATCACGCCAATTAGCAATTTTAAAAATTCTGGTAGGTTTGAACACGTCCATATTGACCTGGTCGGTCCCCTACCAGTTTCGCAGGGTTTTAAGTATTGTTTAACCTGCGTGGATCGTTTCACTCGCTGGCCGGAAGTTATTCCAATTGCAGAAATCGATGCAGAAACCGTTGCGAAAGCTTTTCTTAACGTTTGGATTGCTCGTTTTGGTGTACCTCTGCGAGTAACGACAGATCAAGGACGGCAGTTCGAGTCAACGTTATTTAGAGAACTAGTTCGTTTAATTGGCATAACACATTTAAAGACTACCGCGTATCACCCACAAGCTAATGGTATTGTTGAAAGATTTCATCGACAGTTGAAAGCAGCCATCAAATGCCACGCGACCGAAGACTGGGTAGAGATATTACCTGTTGTCCTACTCGGGGTTCGGTCAGCTTTTAAAGAGGACCTAAGTGCTACAACCGCTGAAATGGTTTATGGCACAGGTATACGTTTACCTGGCGAATTTTTCGTATCAGGTCAATTCGAAGGATCCTCTCATTTTATTGATAAATTACGCGACGGCATTAAGCATTTTAAACCGGTACCTGGCACCCGTCATGGCGCTAGGAATACTTTTGTTTTTAAAGAGTTAATCACGTCTTCGCATGTTTTTCTGCGACATGATGCCAACAAGGGTACTTTACAGTTAACTTACGATGGCCCCTTCAAGGTTTTAGAGCGTGGCGACAAAAATTTCGTTATTGATATCAATGGTAGAACAAGTAAAGTTTCCATCGATAGATTGAAACCCGCTTTCATTTTTGCTGAAGATGATAACTTTCAACCAAATGACTGTCTTGAAACATTCTCGTCAAATGATAGGTTAAATAATTACACACAGTCTGATAATGTCAATTCACACACGCCGGGCGATCGTTTTAAAACTCGCAGTGGTAGACATGTTCGATTCCCTGATAGATTCCAAGCAGGTTTATAAACAATTTGCAAGTATGATATAGTAGCATAAGTATACATATATTTAGGATAACGTATTTACTTTATTTTAGGCGTGTATTATGTACATTATTAGGATCACTAGACTATGCACGTGTAAGTTATATCATTACCTATTTTTTTTTCTTTCTTTATTATATACGTATGTCATACGCATTTGTATTTTCATGTTTGTATTTCTTTTTCGTCATTGTATTTTCTTTTCATTTTTTTTTATTTTCTTTTTTTACCGGTGCGTTAATCACTGGTAAGGGGGTAGTGTGGCGTACGTGATAGAAGGGAAAGATTCGTTTAGGATACTTTCCCTTTTTCCAGAAAGTATGCACTGCGTGCGGCAGAAACTCGAGTGCGGGCAATAAAACTGACGATTGCCAGAGCTTCGGTCGCCGCGGGAACACTTCCTGATCTTACGCGTTTCTTGGAAAGGACTTCCCCACGATGCCTTTGAAACGCGTAGAGTTTTTTCTAGCCTGGTTTTCGTTGGGACGATTTTCGGCGCGTCCACGAAAACAGGCAGAAGCTCTTTGAATGCCGTACTGTTCGTATCGGTCTTCGTTTTTCAGTAACGTTAGTCGAGCTCGACACTTTCCTTCACGCGTTCTTATTACGCGTAGTTAAGAGTTTTCTCCGTTTCTTCTATTGTTTATTGTTTGTTGTTGTTCGTACTTGTTAATGTTATTGTTATATCCGTATTAAAGTTTATCGTGTGTTATACGTGAGTGCTAATTATTTTTACCCGGACAATACTATTCCCACACTATCGTTTATTCCAAAAAATTTACTGTTCTCAACGTTTTTCGTAATTAAATGTCGCGGTACAAAACTTTGTTTTACGAAACTTATTGGACTACCAGTATCAATTAATGCTCTTACTTCGATTTTTGCTTCGTCCTCGTCCCCAGGTGTCATCGTTATCGTCGGGTAGAATTCGCTGTCTTCCCCGCTGACCACGTGGCATGTTTGACCGGTCGGCGTTCGGCAATCACCGACTCTGTGATTGGTGTTTCCGCACTTGAAGCAGGACCCTCTTTCCCGCTTCGGCTTTTGGCACTGCGACGCGAAGTGTCCACGCATGTTGCAGTTGAAACAGCGGACCTCTCTCACTCCTGCTGCTCCCAGCTGGCCCGTCACCGATCCCCTCTTCAAGATCGTTGCTTCTTCCTGATGCTCTGGTTTTTTCAATCGCCGAGCTTCTCCACCGCACAATGATATACCAGAAAATCCCGTCCACGATGTATTCGATCACCTCGTGGTTCGGAACCGGCACTTTGTTTCCTAACAGAATCTTTTCCTGAGCATAGTCCTGAAACGTCTCATTGTATTTCCACAACCGACGTTCGAAATCCCGCCTCAGGAGTAATGTATTCGCCCGTCGCCCGTACATACCCCGCAACGCTTTCAATAGCTCGTCGTGGGTCATCTCGACGCAGTCCTCTCGCGAGTGGAACCAGTTTAGTGCTTTCCCTCTTAGTTTTTGACACACTAAAGCCTTGGCCATCCGGTCATCCAGCTGGTAAGAGCTGACGAGGCTTCGAATCTGGCTTTCCCAGGAGTGAATGTCACGATTGCACTCATCAAAATCGCCAATTAAATCTTTTACATCGGCTAATTTGGTTTCGCGACTGGCCGCTGACAATGTGTTGCTCGCCGGCGATGTCCGTCGCGCCAAGTCCAATTCCCTTCTCAGCAGTTGGATTTCCCGTTCCGCCACCTCCTTTTTCCTTCTTAACAGGTCCAGATCTCGCTCGACGTTCTGGTGGTGAGCACTCTGTATTGGCGATATCTCGGTGAGTGCCGGTATCGGCGCGACTGCCTCCCGCCACTCATTATCCGATGCGTCGTCGGCGTTTTCAGCGGCGGGTACCCCGACGAGGTCTGTTGCCGGCACCCCGGCCCCCAATAATCTGGCCAAAAGTTCCGACTTTGACCACAAAGTCGGCAGGTTCATTGTTTGAATTTGTAACTGTGTATGTAATTTGATTTCTGTCGCATCGCACACCATGCCTTTATGAATGTCATGAATAAGTTCGTGGAATTATTGATTTCCGAAGTGCAAAAAAAGCCTATTTTATGGAACAGATAGATGGAAAACTATAAAAACCGTATATTAGTGGACAAAGCATAGGAAAAAGTGGCAGAAGCATTAAAAAAAATAGTAAGTAGGTAGTCCTGTGGATACACTTTTCTTGTATTGCTTCAAGAATATAGTCAAAAGTATTTCGAGTAATTCTAGTATGCTGATAAAATGAGTTGTCATTTTTTCTTAGTTGCACGTTTTCTCTTCCATGAAATTCTTAACAATATATCTGTGACTGCAAAGAAAAACGCTGCATATCACAATTTCAAAAAATTCAAGTTTATGCATTAATTGAGCTTTAGAATATAGGATTCACGTATTTACCAGAAATATGTTATGAAAGCAAAATCTATAGGCTCCAAAATATAATGCAATTTAACCGGAGTCTAATGTTCACCTCATGCGCATAAGGGAAAACTGATCCTACAAAACCAAAATTAATATTCTTTTTATCATTATTCACATTAATTATACAAATATGCAATATTGTGCAAAGTTAAAGAAATGCACAATTACAACGTAAAAAAAACAAAGAAACATGTAACATGCAGCGATGTTTGCTTGCAACCACAGGTGTTACGAGTTATTCGTTGGCGATGTATATACATACATATCTTAGCATATCTAAATTTTTTAATTGTTTTTATATGGTACCCTGTTACTGTCTATATCATAATACCATCGGTACCTATTTATACATTTGAAATGTGATTTTCTCTTTCGTCGAGTCATGACAGTAATAATTTGATTCATTATGCCTATCTAGGTACATTAAAACGACTATTGTCAGAAAAATGACTCTTCGTTTTTTAGATAAATGAGTCCCACGTTCTGCGAAGCCTAATCGCGCCTCCTTGCGACGGCTGGTTATTGGTGATAATTAAAGCAATTTACGGGTTTACAAATAATTTACACAAATTCAAATCTCAGATCTCCAACATTCTCCAACATCTCCAACAAAATCTTCTGATCGCAATATTATGAAAAATATTTCCAGAAATCTTATTAAGGCAGTATACAAAAATAGCAGATAATTTGAGACCGTTGAATGATTTTAAACAATGTACTCAATATTCAAGCGAGTGGGAAAAATTGACTCAAAAACGCATTAAATAATTATTGTAAATATAATACCCAACATAACCAATGCTGATGTATGTAAAAGAAGGCGCACCAAAATAGTAAATACAAAATATCATTCACAAATTTGTTAATATTTTAAATTTCTATATACATATGTACGTGTACTATCATTTTGTCCTGCTGGATTTTGGCTGAAATGTTATCCTTGTGAAATAAAATAGAACGTAGATCGCTCCATATTAAATCGGTAGAATTAACCTTCGATGCTACAATTACGAAAGTAAGATGACGATTACTGAAAATCAATTTTTTTTATTCACTGTATACTTTTTCCAGTTGTGGCGTAGTATACATTATATGTATTCAATCTCTCTCCTTGTCTACTGTAGTAGATAGTTTCACCTACTCGAGGTCAAATCACCTGGGCACTTATACCGAAATACAAAATAACGGTATCATAACGGTACTTTTCGGTTGCAGGTTTCTAATCTTACAGAAATCAATATACCAAAATATCGGTTGCGATGATCATACAGTTATATAAAAATACCAATATATTTACTGTTACTTACCGGTTCTTTTTCTCGTCAGTAGAAAATTGACCATTGAACAATGTTCAAATTTATTAGTTATTGCATTAATCAGAATTAGTATCACTAATTATTATATTTGTTTCATTGGTTAGTGTTGGTACCCTACAAAGAAATAATGGGTCTAATGGTTAAAATGGCTAAAATATATATTAACATCTTTACAATTTACCTGATGATATACTGAATGATATTTTAATACTTGATATACTGAATGATATTTTAATACTTAGGGTTAATAACAATATTATGTAATACCTGAATCTATTGTTATTATTGCAATTCACGTACATATAGTTAATGTATATTACAACGTATCGTAATTTCTTGCCATTTACAGTCAGTGTAAAAAGTATTCATACACTTTAAAAACATTTTTGAGATGTTAGGATTAATTTGCTAGGTAATGCGTAAATAATTTTTCTTTTAAATTGCTATTAGTTATAATGTCGAAGAAAACAGTAAATGTCACGATTTTTAAGATTATGCCTTTTTAGATCTATGTACGTTATATACATACACAAAATTTCGTGGTAATGAATCAAGATTACTATGAAATGTACATAGTTGATTGAAAATACCAAATATTATAAAAAATTGCAATTTAAATGAATCGCAAACCCTATATTCAAAGATTTTTACATCTCCAATGCCGCTAACTTTTTTATGGGTGAACCGATTAAATTTTCATTATAGGCACACAATTTTTTACTAAAATTATTTACACATTGGCTAGTAAACTAATCATTGTAACATCTCAAAAAATTCAAGCTTTTTGGACCAAGTTCAAAAAAGTTATTCGTTTTTAATGGATGTATGAATACTTTCTAGATTGACTGTGTAAGTCCCTGAAAACACTGAGTATTGGGAAAAGAGTGGGGCTGAATCAGGCAAACTTTAAGCGTATACAACTGTACATACATATGTTGAACAATGTTACCAGTTTGTCGGCGAACTGTTCCAGTAGTTTAAACAAAACTACTACTCGCGACACCTACAGAGGAAGCTGGAGAGCATTCTATCAAAATCTCTGTCGAGTCAGGAACTCTGACGATAAAGCATTTTTGTTACACTGCACAGTGATGCATCTGACTGATGTAAACGTGTGACGTGTGGAGCATAATTGAACTTATTATATCTTTGTTAACATATCACTCTCGTTTAATGCTCAGTCATTATTCGTATCATCTTTCAAACTCCCGGAACTGTTAAATCCGTAATGACTCATCAGTATATTGATTCTTATCTACGTTGATGATGACACACAGTTGACGTTGATTTCCTTCAGTCTGCTGGATGCCGTGCTATTGACTGGATCGTCAAATCACGTACGTACCTACGAGTGTTTCGTTCAAGCATGTTTTGTTCAATAAAGATAGTGAAAATATTCGATTTGGACAGTTTTCCTTTTTTATGTCGTGGATCAACGACTTTTACTAGTTGGACCATAAAACATCGAGTCACTCGGGATAGTGTGAAGTATTTTAAACGCACATTGTTTTTTGCGTGATTGACCTTGCTGCCTAATGTCTTATATAGTAGACGTAATATACTATACATGTATACACGTTCACGTGACAAGTACACCTATGACTACCTATGATTACGTATGATTAACTATGATTAGGCCACAGTTTTGTTGAATTATTTCACATTATGTATTTTTTGATGGTCATAAAATTAATTCTCTTTACTTTCGTTTCGTCATTAAAATTTAAACATTACATACACAACAGATTTTAAGATATTATAAGGGGCAAGGAGTCATACTTATTTAATTAGTTTAAAAAATTAGATTTGAAACATTCTTTTCTTGTTGTACGTTTGTATATTTTCTGTAATAATTATGTTGAAAAGTTCGTTAAAATGTAACCATGCAAGAACGAAAAAATGTATTACATCTAACAAGCGTGGACCGTGTGTGAAACGTTAGCAACTGTCTCGGAAAACAGCGTTTACAAAAATAATATAAAAATTTTCAGGAACTAATTAACCAATTTAGTTGGAATTTTTATTAACTATTTTCGATGTAATTATTTCATATTATAATTCGACATAATAATCTTGTACTTACTGTAATAATCGTCTTATATTTGTAATAGTTTTTTTTATAAATAAAAAACAGACGATCTCTAAGCACAAAATCTCATTCATCGATTAAAACGTTTCAGTCGGATATTTAAAAAAACACTATTTTTTGTTATTCAAATAGAATATGGTACAGTTGGTGGAACAACATCGTATTCTTCGTGCACTTCTATTATTACAAATTATTCAAGCAATCTACGAGGCAATTTCTTTGTATACAATTATAACAAGTCCAAGAACCTAGAATTATATTCATGAAAAAATTCCTTGCAACCTTTTGCTTCTCCATCAGCTTATAAAGGTGTTTTTGTGAGTTGGTCAATGAATCCGTGACGCATGAATGAATAAATAAATTCGTTTATTTGTGCGTGAAAATAAAACAAATTTTAACCAGAAATAGAATATGGAGTGGCTCGAAAGTCACTAGACCATTTGAAATTCGAATTTATTCATAAAAGGATAAATATAGGTTTTTAACCCTTCAATGAACTTTTGGGGCCGAGTCAGCCCAACTCTTTATGCTAATAAATATGGAATGTGTAACTATTAATAATATAACTATTTGAGGGTTTCAATGAATTTTTCCTATCTCACCACGTTTCTACTTATCATTTCGATATATGTGAATATTATATAATATTATTTATTGCATAAGTATAATATTAAATATAATCTAATTGAATCACTGCATTTTTAGAGTACATTTGGTAGGTCTGCTTAAGGGTTATTTCACTTTAAAATGGTCTAGTGTGACTTTTGAATCACTCTAATTTTAAAATCTGTACTTTCATAAAATTGTATCTGTAAGAGAACCACGCTTTCAATTTTTTTGTTTCCTGATTTGGCATTTAGATGTACATATTACATATGTTGTTCGACGCATTAACTGTCTACGAGATTTATTTATATCTATTCGCACAACGAATTTTTTATTCTGCTACATACTACTGCGAAGATACTTTACTAGACAGTGTAAGAGCAAGCATAGTGTTTCGGGGCGTCATCCTGTCATATCAATTAGTCAACTTTAGAAATCGAGGACAGTAAATAGCAAGATAAATAGTGGCAACAGCGATGAAATTCGGGTTGAAAAAATAAATCAAAGGTGTACGATTAAATTCTTTCATACCATGCTTAGTTTTTGAGAAAGTCAGTTACTAAATCCGCTGTGTGTATATACAATATACATATATTTACATGATTTTAATTAATTTTCACATTGCAACAAAATTTTGTTTCTATACACTATTTCAGGATACGTATAATAACATGTATACACAAGTAAAATCGAATTTGGGTTGTACCAAGTCGTCTAACATTGTTTTACAAAAATAAGATTTCTGCCAAAATAGAGCGGAACAAAATGATAGGACTTGTACGTAGAAACCCGGAATATTAACAAATTTGTGAATGATATTTTGTATTTAATATTTCGGCAGGTTTCTTTACATTTAATAATAGCATTAGTTCTGTTAGGTGAAGATTTACAATATTTTTGTAATGCGTTCCTGAGTTAATTTGTCTCAATTCGCTTGAATAAGTCCTTTAAAATCATTCAACGTTTTCAAATTGTCATTTTTCTAGGAATAAATTTTATGTCAATTTTCCTATAATAACCAATACTGTGTGAAATTTGTCTCGCGCTTACCTTCAAATTTGTGCGGCTAAATATCGTTCAATTTTTTAGTTTCGATATGGTATATATTTCACGAGCACATATAGTTTTTTGAAAAATATTTGACACTTATTTTTTTATCTGCAATGACCATATCTGAGGGATGAAAACGGTCGTCAAAGTCGAGGTTAAAAACCATATTTTTTTAAAAACCTCGGGAATTAGAGGGTGTAGGCCAATAATATTTTTGTTTAATTGTGCGTTTTTGATCAACGAATTTAGATGCGTAAGAAAATTTCAGAATAAGTTGTTTGTTTAAAGAATGTTTAAATAGTACACATTTTACCAAACATATAAACCAAATTAGGGGAAACGTATTGCTGGAATTTTTTTATTTTTGTCATTTAACAATAATTAATACATATATAATATTTTATAGTTCTGTGGAAAACACATAACGTAAAAAATCGAAATTATTGTTAGACCTTTTTTTCAATAGTCAGAGGACATTAGAATTACGTCTTACGGCATAGAATCCGCAATTTAACTTTGTATCACACTGTTAGTGAACATACCAGCAGCGTTACCCAACATTTCAACATTATCAGATAAAAATGCATAAAATCAGAAATATCTCTCCTAATTGTTTCCTAATCATTTTTCGTTTAACATGACACGAAGCATCGAATAATGTATTGTAACTGCTTGGAGGCACTTCCATAAAAAAAATTGAATTCTTTTGTGACAGCTCGACGATAATGTTTGATAAAGATAAAGAAATGATGCAACATTTTCTTTTATCTAGAATAGAAATAGAAGTAGAAGAGATATAAGACCTAATATTTAAGACCTAACCCAACACAGTTACTACTGGAACGTATGTAACATGAAATGCAAATCCTTTGCAATTTGATTGTTCAACTAATTATTAATTGAATGTTAAGAAGATATCTCTAGAGATGTAATCGATGAAGAATTGTATACACTTTTAAGTAATACAAAAGTGACAGATAACTTCTTAATAATCAATCAAAAATCCATTTGAACGATCAAATTGCATATTTGATATTACATGATTTAATAGATTTGCCCTGTATACGAGGTGTTTCAGAATCGAAGAGCATAATACATCACTGGCAAATTCAGTACACTAAAATAAAGAAAAAAGTTCTTATAAATATATGCCCGACATGTTCCTGTGTCAGATATACAAGGTGATTGGCAATTGTTGGTACAACCGAAAAGAGGGCGATTCTACGTAAAAAAATAAGTTTAAAATGAAGAATAACATTTTTTCATACGAGGCACTGTTTTCGAGAAAATCGATTTTGGAGATCCGTCAAGTTCGGCGTGCTCAACATTTTTAACCCTTTCGCTACGGCAGTCCGCTCCGCCACAATAATGCCCCTGAACGGGGCACCACGCCGAAAAGTGTGCACATTGCACGTCGGCTCTCGTATACACAGGTCCTTGCGTGACGACTATAGTCGGCGCTCGTACTCACAGGTCGTCACGTGGATGCCGACTATAGTCGGCGCTCGTACCCACAGCTCAACTCATGGATGCCGCCTATAAGCGGCGCTCGAAGCGAAAGGGTTAAAGGATTCTGTCCAGACAATTCCTATCCAACAGAACATGTGTCCGCCGAATTTTCGAAGTCGATTTTCTCGAAAGCAAAGCCTTTATGAAAACATATTATTTTTTTTTGTGTAGAACACCCCCTTTTCGGTTGTACCACCAGTTACCGATTCGTTCCTACTTTTGTTGCTACTTTTATATAATCCCAAAATTACGAAATTCAGATTTTATATGATTTTTAGTATAATATGAACATTAGTGAATAAATATTTTCTATATGTTTCTACAAAGTCATCTTTATACAGTCACGAACAAAATTATTAGCACAGCTAGCTTTTAATTATATGTATAACTTATTACTAGACTGCTGATGTTTATGCAAATGCATAATTTTGTAAAAAAAATAGGTAGATCAATGGAACCTGGACAAAAATTTAGGTCACGATTAGGTAACTCCAATTTTGTTAATTAGGTAACTCCCATTTTTTATTTTGTATAATGTATATTCTTTCATATTATGCATATTTTTTGTATTTTTCTCTTATATTCATAATAAAAAATATAACAAATGCCTAATAAATATCAATCTTGCTAAGAAACGATTATTTGTATTGTCACATGATAATATTGTGTATCGTAATAATTTATGTAAACATATGTATATGTATATACAAATATATAAATTATAAACAGTCAATGTAAGATTAAGAAATTATAAAAAGTGAAGCTTTTATTGGTCATTTAGCACTTATATTGGTACTGATTCATCTGCTTTGTCAGTTATACTACAACCAGATTAGCAAAAAATACGTTAGCATGAAAGAACTGATCATGGATAAAAAAGTATAAATCTGTTTATACTTATATATTTTTTTGCATATATATTGAATATATTCTGTATATATTTTGCATATATTGAAACACAGAATTTGCATAAATATCCACAGTTTACTTATTACTCAACACAATGACTTTTTATCTTAAAAAACCAATTTAGCTCAATTCCGAATGTCTATAATAGTAATATTTTACAGGAACCTTCGTTCGTTAAAATCTCACTACTTACTGGACTATGCACACTGAAGAAAAATGGCAATTTACTTATCGTTAGACATACTCTGCGGAGTAGTAGCAATAGTTTTGGCCATTTACTATTACTTCACTGCAACCTTCGACTTTTGGAAAGTTCGCAATGTTCCCGGACCAAAACCTATACCAGTGTTTGGTAACTTAAAAGATGTGATGCTTACAAAAATGGCAATGTGTGATTACTTGAACACACTTTACGAAAAGTATGAAGATGAACCGATGATCGGAATATTTGCAAGAAGGACACCAGTACTCCTCCTTCAAGATCCGAAACTTATAAAGGAGGTTTTAATACGAGATTTTTCGAAATTTGCTGATCGTGGCTTGCCCGTCTTCGAAAAGGTATAATTTTCAGGCCATAAAAGCCTATATTTACATTTTCCTCGCTTTATAAATCTCATATGTACCTATTTCGAAATACTGATAAATTCAAAGAGGGCACTTTCTGCGTGTTATGAGTTATGAATAATGAATAAGACCATCAAGGTTCGATCGGTTCGACACAGTGGTTCAACTAAATTTCTAACGTACATTACTTGTAAGCTATTTGATGTATAAAAACATACAAACGTTTTTTTAATTGTAAACGGTAAATTGTAATCCTGCTATAGACGAGGCAATTGAATTCCTTGTTAAAAGTTATTAAAGTACACAGGGTAAAAACCTAATAGTTACTGAAATATTCTCTAAATGATAAAAAGATAATTCCAAATAAAAGTCTTAAGAAATAAAATTATCTTGAAGACATATTATTAAAACTGAGAAAAGGAAGAAATAATAAAATAAAAGTAGATAAAAATAATACTAATACACTTTATTAGGAATACAATAGTCCCGCGATTTAAGCGCGACGGAGCATTGGGATCTATGTCAGTTCACCTACCCTTTGAAGGACAACGTATGGGAAAGGCCCGCGCGTTCTGACACTGTAATACTCTCTCCCTCTCTCCCCCTCTCCCTCTCTCCCTCTCTCCCTCTCTCCCTCTCTCCCTCTCTCCCTCTCTCCCTCTCTCCCTCTCTCCCTCTCTCCCTCTCTCCCTCTCTCCCTCTCTCCCTCTCTCCCTCTCTCCCTCTCTCCCTCTCTCCCTCTCTCCCTCTCTCCCTCTCTCCCTCTCTCCCTCTCTCCCTCTCTCCCTCTCTCCCTCTCTCCCTCTCTCCCTCTCTCCCTCTCTCCCTCTCTCCCTCTCTCCCTCTCTCCCTCTCTCCCTCTCTCCCTCTCTCCCTCTCTCCCTCTCTCCCTCTCTCCCTCTCTCCCTCTCTCCCTCTCTCCCTCTCTCCCTCTCTCCCTCTCTCCCTCTCTCCCTCTCTCCCTCTCCCCCTGCAATGCTTTTCAACTACATAAAATTTATAAGATTCAAGTTTGATGACTATTTGATAGATATTTTTCAAACATCCGAAACATTTTTATATATTTTTAAGAAAATTTCGAATCCTTTCCAATCCTACGTCGAATTAGATTCGACATTGACTTTTGCATCAACAATTACTGATTTTATTGATCTACACTACATGCATCAATAATACCACAATTATAAAAATAATTGAGTATAATTGAGTATAATTGAGTTATATGATGTGGCAGCAAGTTCTGAAATAAGATAGTAGGAACACTTTCGACCGCAAACGTTTAATGATTATTTCTTTTGTAATATTCTAACGTAAAACAATCTAATCAGTAGATTAATTAACGAGTACTGTTTCACCGCATTGCAACAAAAATAGTTGTAATAAAAAAATGCTATTTCCATAAATTCCAGACAGAACCGTTGTCTCCGCATTTGTTCAATTTGGAGCCAGAAAGATGGCGGCCACTAAGGACGAGACTCTCTCCAGTATTCACGTCCGGGAAACTGAAGGAAATGTTTCCGCTCATATTGAAATGTTCAGAAAATTTGGAAGAATATCTTGACAAGAGCGTAGAGATGGGAGAGACTGTGGAAGTCCGTGAATTAACGGCAAAGTACGCGACAGATGTAATCGGTAGCTGTGCCTTTGGGCTCGAAACGAACGCTTTGGCAGACACGGAAAGCGAATTTCGTCGAGTGGGCAGAAAAGTATTCCAATCCAGCTTTGGCAATATAATAAGATTCCGTCTGAGACAAGCAATGCCATGGCTTTACAAATTGCTTGGTTATATTCTACCAGAAGGGGAGGTTACCACGTTCTTCACTAAAGTCATCTCGGACACGCTAAAGTACAGAGACGAAAATAATATTGTTAGACCGGACTTCGTTAACATGCTTCTTGAGCTCAAGAAACACCCAGATAAATTGGAAAGTATTAGTAAGTGCGAAAAAATTACTTCACAAAATATAAACCTGATTTTTACATAGGGGGAGGGACTTTACATGGAGAAAGTTAATACGTTTTTAAAAAAAAAGAGATTGAATACACGGAACTAAAAAATATTTTAATGATCTTTTTGCATATTTACATTCAACATTCTATTCTCTATTCTTAACAAAAACAAACGGGAATTTTTGAAACTTAACGCGTTGCATTGTAACATCGAGTCAGACTCATGATGACGACCTCGCACAAAATCTATTAGATATGTATGTCATTATTTCCTCTTAAACCGATTTTATTTTGTTGTTATTGATATATGTATAGCCACTGAAAACTACACTACAGGCTATCAATGAATATAAACTTACATCTTCTAGGAAATTATGAATGACAAAGAAGTTTTAATCACTGTAACCCTTAAATAAATCGTAGTGCCAAGGGTTAAATAAAAATGTATTTAAAAAATTTTATTTCGTAAATGATGTAAAATGTCTCAATCTTCCCACTTGTGGTAGGGTTGATACATAATAGTGAGAGTTATAAGACGTAACAACAAAATAGTTTATTTCGAACAAGTTTCACAATGAAACACCTTTGCTCGAATACTTATATCAGCATATTGTGCGTGACTCCATTTAGAACACATTTGTCATTCAATCCAGCATTCGCTTAACACTTATACACATACCCAGATAGCACACGACGTCTTACAGACATCCATTTCACGTTAATTTTTGGATTGAACAGTGGATGTCTTTAAGACGTCTGAAATTCACGTCTTCCAGACGTCTTAAAGATGTTCCAAATGGACGTCGATTAAACTGCCTTCCAAGTTTTCTTAGATTTTTCTACTAAAGCACTTGATTGACATTTACACTGTTGCATTTAAAATTTTCCTAAGTAACTATATCAGTTAATATTACTGAATGATAAACTCCGAAAAAATTTGGTTAATATATTTACCACTGAATAAAAAACCATAAAATTGTTTCATCCGATTACTAGACTGCAGGTTTTATGCATTTCTGATAAAAAATAAGTATCTGTAATTTAAAACGGTAAAAATATTAAGAGAATTTAGGAACGTCGATGTATTATTTTTAACTTATTAAAATTGTTAAAGAATGAAATAATTTAATGATTACAATTGATTATGTGTTTGTGTCATTAAAATATTTCTCAATTTAACTTTAACTTAATTCGTAACCAAGTTAATAATAATGTCTGGGTCAGTAGTATATATAATAATATGAATATTCATCAAAAATATAATAATAAGAAGAAGGATAACAATTAATAAGTACTATGCTTACGTTAATATTATATTTCACAGTTGAAACAAGACTATTAAAATTAACTTCAATCCATTTTAAAGTTATTACTTAAATTTAAAATTGTTTTCTTATCATTGTCTATTTGGACGCACTATAGATTGAATAAGTTGCTTTCGAAATATTTGTTAATCAAATTTGACTTCATTATGCTTGCAGAGCTGACAGACACTTTATTGACTGCACAAGCTTTCGTTTTCTTCATTGCTGGCTTTGAAACCTCTTCTTCAGCGATGAGCAACGGCCTGTATGAGCTAGCTCTGAATCCCGAAATACAGGATAAACTTCGAAAAGAAATTCGAGAACATTACGATAAAAATAATGGAGAATTAAAATACGATCACGTTAAAGAAATGAAATATTTAGATCTAGTATTCCGCGGTAAGTACGACAACTTTAACACTAACCGTACCAAGCATAAAATGTGACTGGTGTACCTTGTTTTGTAAAAATTACAATACTGAATTCATTTAGAGTAAAAGATAAAAAATGTGGAACCAATCATTTCACCGGTCATAATGCGGCCAGTGTTCAATAATAAGTTTAAGAAATTTAAATTATATTGGTTGTTATTCTGGAGCGTACTTGCTTTTAAATACATAGTTTATGGGTAAAAACAACTAATTTTGTCTTAATAATATTCTCAGAATTACATAACAAAGCTTGTATCTTTTAGAGATCATTTTTTTCTATACTATAGTATTCCAAATAGAATTGTAGACATAGTGAACAATAGAGTAAATTAAATTTTTACATGTGCAGAGACATTGAGGAAATATCCAGCTGGGCCATTTCTATTAAGAAAATCCATAGAAAATTACTGTTTCGACGGAACAAAGGTTACAATTCCAAAAGGAACATCTGTTTGGATACCAATCTTTTCAATTCATCGAGATCCCAAAATCTATCCAAATCCTGATGCTTTCATTCCTGAACGGTTTACCGAAGATGCTGTTCAAGCTCGAAATCCCATGCACTATTTACCTTTCGGCGATGGACCAAGAAATTGCATTGGTATATAATGTGTTTTATTAAATACAGTATGATTCAGCTAAGCGTACTACCTAAATTATATCTACTCTATTGAGTATATGAAACAATGGTTAAAACAAAAGTTGTGTGATTTCAAAAGTAGTATACAATGTAATAATTAATTTTGTTCTCTTTTACTTTTTCATCGAGATATGTAGGCCACCTTGAGTTTCTTCATTGTAAGGGACAAACTCTAATTCTGTGGTTGAAGAGACAATTGAACCCTGAATAAAAAACTGTAGGTATGTGTGGTGAAAAACTAATAGTTACTGAGATGTTCTTTATAAATGATTTTTAATGCAAGTAATACTCAAAATGTTCTCCATTACAATTAATACATTTGCGTATTCGATCAATAAGTGCAAGTGATGCATTTCGGAGTGTTTCTTGAGTTATAGCATTACGTGTTCTAATGATAAGATTTTTCATATCGTCAGGGGTTGTTGATATTTTGTGATAAACTTAATTCTTTAGATGCCCCCGAAGAATGTAATAAAACGGCAATATGGGATAAAAGCGAATAGTTGTTGAGATACAAATAATCTTCAATGAATAACGAAAAACATTCGACTGTAAAATCCATGCGACGAATGATGGCAACTTACTTACCTGATTGTTAACTATGTATCATTAGAGAGGCATATCATATTTTCTGTGACGATTGTTAGATATTCAATTTGAAATTATTGCTACGTGAGTTAAGCGTGCAGAAGGATGTTCTCTTCAAAAGTTATTAATTTATGCTACATCTCAAGAAGCACTTCAATGTGTATTACTTGCACTTATAGATCGATACGCAAATTTATTAATTGCCATGGAGAACATTTTGGGCATTACTTGCATTAAAAATCATTTATAGAGTAACTATTAGTTATCATCTCAGTAACTATTAGTTTTTCACACAAAATACCCTTTCAATTTTTTATTAAAGGTTCAATTCTCTCTTCAACCACACGATTAAAATTTAACACTTACAAGAAAGAAACTCGAGGTGACTTTTATATCTGGATAAAAATTGAAAAAGACTAATTATTACATTGTATGCTGCTCTTGAAACCATTTAACTTTCGTTTCAACCATTATTTCATATACCAAATAGTTTACATGTAATTTAGGTGACACTCTTAACTGGATCATGTTTTGTAAATTTTAATTGAAAGGAATTTTCTAATTTACATTTAGAAGATCAAGAATTGCATTATCAAAAATTTAATATTGCTTTTAAATGTTCTTAAATTATTGTTAACTATGTGAATTCCAGGTGCACGATTTGCAGTTTATCAATCGAAACTCGGACTGATAAAAATACTTCGGAATCATAAAGTCGAAGTTTGCAAGAAAACTATGATACCATATGAATTTGATCCGGGTGCGTTTTTATTGGCACCAAAAGGTGGAATATACTTGAAGATAACAAAATTAGACGATTAATACGATATTTTACAAACTTTTAAAAGATAAAGAAACAGTTAATGGAAAGAAACTAATACGACTTCGAGTACTTTATAACATAATTTATCTTTTAAATATAAATAGCTATCTATAAGTACTCTTACATAGAATACGTATACAATTTTTATACATTCATGCGCGTTAATTTATAATGTAAATCATTAAATAATAATTATTTACTACTAGTAATTTGTTATGGAATAGTGTCAAATATATATATATATGTTATTTATAAGTAACAATGCTTATATGTTCGTTAATTAACTATTAGTTCACATACCAGCACTTTTTATGTTCATGGTCTCTAAAGCCCTGTTCAGACTTCAGACTAACGGACAATTGTCCGCGGACTGTCCGACATTCCGCACACAGTCTGCGGACAATATATGTATATCGTACGCGGTGTATCCAAAAACATGTGCGGTATGCAAACCAGGGCGGTGGATCTGGAGTCGGAAGAAATTTTTTATCACTGGAGTCGGAGTCGGAAGAAAGTATGCTGACTCTGACTCCGTGTTGGTAAATTTTACAAAAATCAAAAACGTGGTCAAAATAATTGAAAGTTGCAATAAAGCTATCTATACATATATTGAAAATAGTACATTTGTATCAAAGTACAAGTAAATGCTGAACTGAAACGTGTGAATTTTGAAACGTGTGTTAGAACGGGATTCGTGTTGTAGTTTGTTTTGTAAAAGTAGAAGTACTACAATCGTGGTGCTGTTCATATCTTCAACTAACGAAGAAATCGCTACATTAATAATATCCTTCTCATTCATTGTATGTCGATGCCACCACCGCAATGATAAATTTTGTCTTTTATGGTGCGTAAACAGTATTCGTCAAACGCCGATAAATTCGGAGTTGAAATCGAGATTTTGATAGTCGACACGGCAGCCCTGATACGGACTGTTCGCGGACAATTTTCTGCACAGTCTGCACAGGGTTTTGAGGCATACGGTAACATTTCATTACCAGTACACAAATAACCAATAAGAATCGAAACACAAATACTTTTAATTACTTGTAAACTTTACACAGCCCAACAAATAACTTCTTTTGCGTTTCGTTAATCAGTAGATGGTTCGCATAGATTTTGGGACGCTGAACGAAGATCCAAAAGACGTTTTGGTTCACTACTCCTAGTTTAAAATTAAAACATTCAAAAAAAGTCAAAGTATCATCTTTAAAATTTTGGTTCACTTTAACCGTAAAAGCTATATACGAATGTGTCTCACATAGAACGTGTCTGTAAACCTTTTCCTAACACACAAGTATATATTTTTATAAGATTAAAAACATTTAAACTAATTTAAACAATGTTTAAAGAAAGCAAGATTCTTTTGATATACCAATTTACGTAGTTCAACATTTTTCAGTAGAGGCGTTATCTGTTAAAATATGTAGTGAGTGTAAATAAAATGCTAGTTACGAGAAACCAAGGTGTCGTTTAAAGCAGGCCTGGGCACGGGTGGAGCCCCTCAAACACCTGCTTCTCCCACTAACATCACTTCCGTCCAGCGCGCGCCTTCATCGCGATCGCGCATGTCTCGCGCCTTCGTTGTCCCCACCATTTGTATCTTCGTACCTGACCACGCGCGAGATATAAACTAGTCACCGGTGTAAACAAGTAATGGTTAGCGAGAAAACGAAGCATCAAAATACATACAATGTTTCGTTTTGTGGGAACGTTCACGTTGAAGCGGCTAATAGAACTACTCTTAGCAGTCTACGAACGACACATCGCCGCTCTGATCGACGCTGTCCTAGCTTCTATTGCAGTTCCAATGTGGTCGTACCCTTAGCGACTCCGAAATCTAGAAATCCCCGATGCTACTCGCAACATACAGTGGCGTGCGAAAGTATCCGGACACCCTTTAACACTAGAAAGACTGAAACTTAGTATATACCTATATTGCCCAAAAGCAGTCAAAATGACTGCATTGTGAAAGAATAACTAATGTGTAAAGAAATTTGTTTAAAATTAATTTTTAATATTTTTTATATTGATGACATGGCATATTGATGACACTTTCATTTTCATCATTGGTGATCGACTCTTCATCGCTATCTTCGGTGTCAGATGTTTCACTTTGAATATAATCCGCTTCATCTTCAGATGATAGTTCAGAATTCGTTGCATCTGATTCTATATCGGAGCACTCTTCACTTATGTTCGTTAGCTTTTCCAATAACTCACTTCTATTCGACATTTCTTTCATGAATTTAGGGCGCAAAAGAAATAAAATAAACAACTTGTTAGAACAAGTATCACTGCATAAAGATTCTAATAACAAGTACTACTTTAGCTTATTGAGCAACTGCAACTTATCAAGTATACGCCCAAATCGACAATTTATCATGTACTTGTATGTTCTCATGTGACGATAATCGGAAAAAAATGAAAACTGTTATTTCAATACAGAGCCGAACTGGTCATATAAGAAATTTACTCAATTCAATAATAAGAGTCATTTGATTATGTAAATTTCCCAAGCAGTCAAAATGTCTGCTTTTGGGCAATATAGGTATAACACATATATGGAAATGAAGGAGGGGGGAGGTAACTACAATTATTAATAAACGCATTTATACGTTGTACAAAAAGTCACAAAATTCTAAGAAATTGTGTCATTATGTACATAATTGTTTTACTAATTGAAATTACAAAGCAGTTAAAATGACTTCCTTGGGCAATCTAGTGTTAAAAACGAATAACTTTTTCAAAATTAATTCAAACGGCTTCAGTTTTTTTGAGATGCTCGAAGGATTAGTTTACTAGTTAACGTGTAAATAATTATTTATAAAAATTGCTAATGTTAGAAATTGTGAAGAAAAAAGTAAAGGTCACGACTTTTAACTTTTTTATCTGTGCCTGTAATGAAAGTTTAAAATATATCTTTTGCAGATCTTCATAGGCTATATACATGTGCAAAGTTTCATCGAAGTCGGTTAATGTTGCTATGAGCAAATGAGCTACGAACATTGCAAGATGAGAGCTGTGACGTTGCTTCTTTTTCGACGCGTTTTCCGCGGACGAAAGGAGGTGCAACTCCGGGATTTCACAGGCACTGAGACCGGGCCTCGGCCGGCCGTGCGAACGAGGTCCTTCCGGCACAAAACGCGATTCGAAAACTCGGTAGCGATACGAATGACCGATGTTCGGGCGCCAGGTATCGGAAAGATACCACGTAAAGCGAGACGGTTTTCTACACTTAGAGAAGCGAATCGAGAATTTTCGATACCGAGTCTCGAGCTACGTTACGCGATTCGCGAAGGGTCAGAGATTCGGACGCATGAAGGACGGGGACGGACCTTACGGCAGAGCGGATCTCGCAGGTCAAGAAATGACAATTCGATTGGTCTCGAGATAGATTTAATCGGTGTCAGTGATAATACAATTTTGGCGGCCACGTGGCCGCGACCCGAGAGCCCGCGCTCTTCATACAAGTTCAGCGAAAGGGTGGACATTCGCAGCGCGGGTTTGTCAATTCTTTAAATATCGCGAGAATACGGTAGTTCGGTATTGCGATCGAGGAAATCGATACTATTGCTCGCGAACGCAGATGGACGGCGCAATTACAATTTGACTGTCGTGTCGATTCCCGGAACGGAACGGAGAGAGAGCGTGCGACGGCACGCGATCTTTGTTCTCGCTCGCTCGCGCGAGCACG
The DNA here is from genome assembly GCA_913789915.3 of Sphecodes monilicornis. Lineage (NCBI taxonomy): Eukaryota > Metazoa > Arthropoda > Insecta > Hymenoptera > Halictidae > Sphecodes > Sphecodes monilicornis. The sequence continues at coordinate 19,014,292 of OU565297.1, read as the reverse complement.
CTATACCCGTCGTCGCGATTTTACGCGACCGAGATCGATTGACGGTTTACTCTAACGCCACGAAAATTTACTCTCACTCTTCCGACGCGACTCCTCCGAGGAAAACTTCCGTTACGTGACGAAATTTCAGGCTCACAACGCCGGCAAATGGCGTGAGCCGCGAACACGAGGCGAGATGCGCCTCGACCCGCACGAACTCGAGGACGATACGAGAAGCGGATCGTCCTTATGCGAAATTCTCAAAAAAAACACATTCACGAAATTAAAAAGGGAAGGATCACTGGTCGACTTACCGTTTTCGAGAGCTGGTATATCCTGGCTCGGTCTGACGGTGCACGAGATACGGTACACTTTTTGTTTGGTATGAAATGGGTACTTTACGCTAGGCGACACGACAGTGATCCTTCGCGAGTTCGGCAACGCGGACCTACCCGGCGATCCCCACCCTACTCATTATTCGGAATGCCTAATTGGTCGGTCTCGCACGCAAAATCATTAGTTTTGTGGGTCTCCGACGGATGGCCCTTGGCCCTAGGCAACATCCGGATTTGTCATAACGATCGCCGTGTGGCGACCGGGGTGTCCAAGACGACCCAGGATGCTTCCACACCACCCACGCGTATGGAACCCCTTCCTGCGAGATGAGACGACTTCAAGGCCTTTTAGGTGGAGTTCCTCAGGAGAAAAGTCCGATGTTGGTGGGGTTCTAGGCTTGAGCCGTCTCCGGGTTGTTCGGCCCGTATGTGTTGGCGATCCTTTTCTTCACCAATGCACTGGACGTTTTCGGTAGTTCACGTGAAGAGATCCCACGAAGGGAGCCGCCTTAGGCTTCCTGAGAGGGCTGGTGGTGCACGGGGCACGTCCTGAAACTTGCAGTACTCGGCGCGCGCGGTTTGAATTAGCCGCCGATCGGTAATTAACGCGGAATTTCCTCGGGGAGCGCTCTCGAAATTCGCGACTGTCGATTGGGTACGCTAGATGGCGGCCCGGTCCATTCGAAATGCCGTTTCGGCCGCACAAAATAATGGAAAAGTGACGTCGCAAGATCTGCAACGTCACAGAGCTTAAGAGTGAAAGTCGCAGATTTTCTGCCTTTTCAGAGAATTTCGCCCTTATCTGATGAGCTTTAAATGTTTGTAGCTCATAACAACGTTAACCGAGTTCGATGAAACTTTGTACATATGCATAACTTACCTAGACCGACAAAAGGCGTCTTTCAAATTTTCATTACAGGTACAGATAAAAAAGTTAAAAATTGTGATCTTTACTTTCTTCGCCGCAATTCCGACCAATAGCAATTTTTGGAAAAAATTATTTACACGCTACCTAGTAAACTAATCCTTCTAACATCTCAAAAAAACTCAAGCCGTTTGAACTAATTTTGAAAAAGTTATTCGTTTTTAAAGGGTGTCCGGATACTTTTGCACGCCACTGTATCTATTTCTTCCCGATATATAATGTATTTATAAAATGCTCTTCAGAATTGATCATAAATTCAAAGAATCTTTATAGATTCCAAAACGATCGTATCATCATTTGATCATGTTTCTAAGCATGCGCATGAGCATTAAATAAGCAAAGCAAAATAAAAATAAGTAAACATTATAAAGCATACTAAAAACGAATATTAAATGCTTTTATTGCTCGTTTCGAATTAATTCAGAATCGCCAAGGCTCAATTTAGACATAGCTATGCGTAACGCGCTATCCAAAGGAGGATCAGTTAAAGTACTTTGTTATGTACGCGAGATCTGCGCACAAGGCGGCCCTCGCTTCCTCGCGGCCGCGATGCGCGAGGGCTTCGCGAGGTCTGCGCAAGACTTGCGAACTAGTCGCGACGGGCGAAGCGCGTTCTTTCTCCATGGTAACGATGGATAGTGTTGGGTAACTGGAGGACAGTGGACGCTATGGTCTTGTCTCAATTGAGAAAAAAATGCACAGGCCTGTTTTAAAGAATGTAAATTTCATTCATGGAAAGTAGTATTACATAAATATTGTAACCGTTTCTTTCCTAACTACCCTTTGCTTACTCTTTCCCTTTGGTTCTACCTATTACTTTTGCGACGATTATTCTCTTGCTTTCGCTTAAGCCTGCCTATCGGTTAATCACAAAACGGTTGTCTTATGATTCACTGTCTGTATCACGTGGCGGAGATGCCTCAAGTATCTTGTCAGTTCTTTCGCAAAGACAAACAGGAAACTACCGCAAGATCCGGCAGGTACGAGAACTGAGCGTCACTTCGGTTGCCTGAATGAGCCTGCAAGATGAGTCCCAGGAATACGAATCATGATAAGATTCAATTTACCGTTTACGGTACGACCAGCCCGCGGTGCGAGATTCTAATTCACCCGACGGCAAACGAAATTGCGACTTGTACGCGGATAATTCCCGTCACGGCGAAACCGACACACCGGACTTCCCGATATCTCGAAGAGACATGAAATTTCCAGTGTATTTATTATAAATTTAATGATTGAAATGATATCGATTTAAATGACTCTACGCGGTTAAGTTCGGCTTTGAAACCTCGATGGTTGTTGGCCGTGCCGCAATGCGGTTTGCATATGCGACTCCTCGGTTTGAGGCGCGTACGCGTCAAGAGTAAATTAGACGGTTTGCTGAATTTACCGAGTCGGTTTGACTCCTTGTTCGCGTACCGGTTTTCGCCGTGAACCTTCCAAATTCCGTCCTAATTGAACCGCGCCCAGACGTAGAGTGCTCTGGTTTCAACGCGCATCGAGCTCCTTCGATCCAGATCTAGTGGAGATCGATGCGCGAGCAAACCAATTAGTGGGGAGTCTTTCACTAAGAGAAGGATCGCGAGTCTCTTCGCGAACCTCGTAGAGAGGGAGAATATCCGCGACGAGTCGTTTCACGCTGTATACATATATCGATCTATACATATATTTAGATATATGGAACCGTGTGGTGACCGTGTGTAAGCCACACGGTTACAATATTAACGCACCGTCCTTTTTAACAGAATGTTAATAAGAGATTGCACATCCTAATTTTTACTCCTTTAAAATGTATATTCTACAGATTGATCAGTAAATAGTGGTACAACCGAAGGGGGGGGGGGTGATTCTACATAAAAAATAAATCGATACTGTACTAGAATAAACTTTTTCATACGAACCTCTTTTCTTCTATGTTTCCGAGAAAATTCTAGCATTAAGTTTTACCAGATCCAGAAAATTAAAAGCCGGGACACAGGCTATGACGACTAAAAGAGATTAACCCTTAGCACTCGAATGGCGACTCTGAGGCGCCACTACAAATTGCTACACCATTATTCAGTTTATTGTTTACATGATTAAATTTGCTTATATGTAATAAATTACTAAACACTTAAATATTGTATGAGGTACTATATCAGTTTCGTACGCATATAATGAAAAAACTTATGTACGATAAAAATATTCTGGTTAGAAGATATGTTTGGTTTTTTAGTTGAAATAGCTCCGAGTGCAAAGGGTTAACCCACATAGCACAAAGACGCCTCAAAGCTGCTTTTGAGACTCTTGCCGCAAGACACTCAGGCGGCTTAAAGACAACCCGACGGTCGCTGGAGCGTCGCTAGAGCGTCGTTTGTTACAAAACGGTATGTCTTAAAGACACCTTTGGGGCGCCTGTTAGATGCCATTCAGACGCCTTTGAGGGGCCTTTTAGATGCCTTTCGGGGGTCTTTTTTGGGTCTGTTAGGCGTCTTTTGGGAGTCTGTTAGGCGACTTTTGGGGGTCTGTTAGGCCCCTAAAAGATGACTGTCTTGAAATTTAAAAAAAAAATCATATCGACGGCGGCGGCCTGGACGAGTAATATCGGTAGTAGTTGTTGGAACTTGCCTGGGGGGGCTTCCTGGTTATAGTTTTGTCGTCTGCTACGGTTGTTGCGTTGTGCTCTCATCGTCGAGGTCTCCAATTTGGCGGCGGCTGAAATGTGTGAGTAAGGAGGAAAAGTAAATAAAGCGTGTTTCGACCTGGGCCCGCTAGAGGACTCGTCATCAGTAAGGCTATCTAGCGGGCCCTGCCTTAGAAACAGTGATATCGTAAGGACGGCTTAGGCCGGTATATATACGAATCGGCGACGGATCGGGTACTAGCGGGAAAGGCGTTTTCTTGTCTCTCTGTCCATTTGGTGACGAGCGTAGGAGGAAGCCGCCGCATTAGATTAAAATTATATTACGGTCGTCTCAGATAATTCGTTAAAATCATATGAATGGAACCATCGAGGTAAACAGAGGTAAACACGGCGTCTCGACGGCGACTCGTGCTGTCTGGGAACAATATTCCTTACTGTTCAAAGTTACATACATATACAATACATATTTTATTCTATATTTACAATATGTTGTCAGTAAATTAAAAAAATTAAAACTAAAAATTAAATATTTGAAAATCAGAGCATACAATAGCCTCGAAAGTACATCTTGTAGGTGGCAGCTAGGAGACATCGAACCAAAAATAAGAACAAATCCCGAAAAATCTGAACGTCAATAGTCACCTTAATTATATTATACAGGGTGTCCCGTAACTGGTGGTACAACCGAGCAAGTGGTGATTCTACATGAAAAACTGAGTCAAAAATATAGAAAAAAAATTTTTTGATACAAGGCTTTGTTTTCGAGAAAAATGAGTTTGAATATTATTCTGAGTTACCTCAACCTTTTTTCGCAAAGGTTTTCGAGGTTTGTATACATCGAATAAATCGAAGGTCGAGGTTACAATGTTAGAATTACCTTTGAGGAATTCGTTTAATTCATAAATTGCTGGAAGTGCTGTCCACATTGTTGTAGACATAATTGCTCTTCGTATTAAATTCCTTCGAACCTCTTGTAATGTGCAATTGTTATGTTGCTTTAAATTTTCAAACGCTATCACAATTTTTTGTTGTAATTGTTCGATGCTCGTTATGTCATCACGATACACAATCCATTTCACCTGACCCCACAAATAAAAATCTAACGGTGACAAATCCGGAGATCGTGGCGGCCAAGGTACTCTGCCACCGCGACCGATCCAGCGCTGATAATTTTCACTTAAAAAACGTCTTACTTCGCAACTGTAGAGCGGTGGTGCTCCATCTTGTTGAAAAATTAGCGTTCTTCGAATCCCAAGAGTCACATTTTCCAATAATTCCGACAACACGTTTCGAAGAAAATGCAAATATGCTTCCGATGTCACATTTCCCGGAAAGAAATAAGGGCCTATAATTTGGTCACCTACTATGCCAGCCCAGACGTTCACACTCCACCTTACTTGGAAATTTGTTTGCAAAATGGTATAGGGGTTTTGATCTGACCACCTGTGCGAATTATGGACATTAAACATGCCGTCTCGCGTAAACTTCGCTTCATCCGTCCATAAAATTTTTAGTAAAAAATGGGCGTCGTTACGGTGTTGTTCACACAACCAGTGACAAAATGTCATTCGGGGGACATAATCACGTTCTGTAAGTCCTTGCACTCTACGAACGTGGTAAGGATATAGCCCATTTTGATGTAGTAATCGACTAATGGTAGATCGGCTGATATCGTACTGTGAGGCAAGGTTCTTTATGCTGGTGCTTGGATCGTCGTTTATGTCTTCCAAAATCCTCTCTTCCACCCTAGTGTCTATTCTTCGGGCACGTCCTCTATGCTTGCGAAGTTTTTCAAAAGACCCGTATTCTGCGGGGGTCCGTTCGACTTTTTAAATGACCCTTCGATTAGGATGTCGACGATTAGGGTACCGATCTCTGTAATAAGTAGCCGCTGCTAAAGCACTACCATTACACGCACCCAACGTAATAATCATATCGGTATACTTTCGATTGCTATAAGTTGCCATTTCGACGGTATAATGAGAACTGGAGGCGTAATTTCATAAGGATGGAAAAAGAATAGGAGCGATAGAAGTGATATCATTTGTCACGCGCGTTGCTTTCGGCCGCGATGGGCTTCGGCAACGGCACCGGGTTTTTACAGGCCTTTCGACCGGGCTACGGGCGGCCGCGCGAGCCGTAGTCCACCCGGGACAAAACGGTTTCTCTCAGGCTTACGAGTTCGGAAAAATTACCGGGTCGGTCTATTTCTCGGGCGCCAGACACGCGAGGTGTCACACAAAATTCGGCAACGCGAAATAAGCCTGAGAGAACCGGCCTGATGGAATAGCTCGAGAGCGCGGGCACAGGGTTCTACGCGGAGGGACGTGAGGCGTTCCCCGCGGCGGGAATGGATCTCGGGAAAATTACAGATGCAATTTAGCGGCTATCAGGTTTTTTATTCAACATCGAGATTCTACAGGCGCGGGTTCAACCCGCGGCGGTCATGATAGCCGAACGCGTCACAAATGATATCGCGGCGGATTCGAACCGCCCGCGGTCTTGACTCTACGAACTATCGGCAGCGTAGCACGAGCGATACGGCACGACCATTTCTTCCGCGTTTCCGCGATTCTACCGCAGCGTCCCACGCGGAGACGTTTCTATTGTCGCGCGGTCACTTCTCGCCAAATAAAACCCGTACGCGGCCTCGTGATCGTCCCGATCGCGATATCTAAGCGGCGTACGGTCGCCAAAATATATCGTACACGCGGCCACGCGTCCCTAACCTCGGCGCGATTTTCCGGCGGCGCGTACGATTCGCCAAAAACGCGACGCTATCCCGGACCACGCCAAATCGTTACCGAGCCCTCACGAAATGAAATCGCTAACAATGAACGGAGGTAGCTTACCGTCGGCAGCAATGTTCACCTTAGCCCCTTGTGGTCGGCAGCAACGATATAGCACTCGCGATTACAAAATACGATCGAAGACGCTACGATAGCTTTCGCCAAAAGCCAACGACAGAGTGATCGACGGTCGATCGTCGACGACTCGGTAACGGGGGAGCAAGGCGTCCCCCACTTCCCTACGCTCTCTCCTCCCCGGTTTTCCCCGCGGCACCCCTAACGCTAAGCGCGCGGCACGGGCGGATCCTTAAGGATCGGTTCCCGGCCCTACGGTTTTTATCGGGGATCGGCGCATTTTCCGCGAATCTTGCTGAATCTTCCGGACGAGGTGCGGGACAGTGCGAGCCGCTCCGGATCGGACTTCTGGCCATTCCTCCGGGCGAGGCGGCAGCGAGGGGGAGACGATGGTCGCTCCTGCTCGGCCAAATCCCTCGTTGGCGCCTCCGGGTTGTTCGGCCCGTGTTCGCCCTATCCCTCGCAGTCCTCGTCGCGGTCCGCTTTCTTCGGGCCTTCCTATTTGCGGCTGTGCCCTCGGGTACTCCGTCAGCGGGGAGAGAGTTGATGAACCCGGGCCCTTGGACCCGGGCTCCGGTCCTGTGGAATCACGCCGCGCCGAAGTGGCGCGACGCTCAAATCGTGGAATGGGTGACCAAACCGATGCGGATCGTCTCCCGGAGAATCGCTCACGATGACCGAGTTCTTATCGGTCTAGCCAGAGGGCGGTCCGGTCCTCGGGAAAGCGTTCGGAGGGACGTAGGCAACACTTGCCACGTCACACATTATACTGACAATGTTTGTAAACATATCTAGAAGTACGAAAGCAATTTCCGATATATCCATACGTGAGACAGTGGAATCCGTTGAGCCGCAAGTAAGCCGAGTGCACGCGCACTAGACAAATTTTCAAGCTCATTGTTCTCGAAAACAAAGCCTTGTATCAAAAAACTTTATTCTATATTTTCGACTCAGGTTTTCATGTAGAATCATCCCCTGCTCGGTTGTAATAACAGTTACGGGACACTCTGTATATAAGTACACAGGATGATCGGTAACTAGTGGTACAACCAAAAAGTGGGTGATTCTACACAAAACATATTTTTTCATATAAGGCTTTGTTTTGAAAAAAATCGACTTCAAAAATTCGGCGGACACGAGGTCTGTAGAATATAGGAATTGGTCCCAGACAGCACGAGTCGCCTTAGAGACGCCGTTTTTACGTCCCTTTTAGGTCTGAGCGTCTTACGTCTCAAAAAGGCGCCTCAGAGGCGCCTTCTGGGAGGCGTCGTTTTTGCATCATAAATAGGGCGCCTCAGAGGCGCCTTCTGGGAGGCATCGTTTTCGCGTCTGAAATAAGGCGCCTCAGCGATAGCGATGCGCATCTCAGCTAGGGAACTATTGCAATTAAGAATAGACGTAGGAAATATAAGAAGCGGAACGTTTCGGATGGGCTCTTGGAATTTGGTCCTCTTAACCGAAGGACTGCGACGAGAGGGAAGACAGCTTTAAGAGTCTTCCAAGGCTCACATCGTAAATTACTTATATCCAGTAAAGGACCTTCGTCAGAAGAAATGAGCATCGACGGTCAAGTAGGTGTCACGCTGTGCACACGTGCGCACTTGCAGACCGCTTTCTCTTGGGCCACCAACGCGAGGCCTTACGCACGGGGGTGAGAAAAGGCACCCACTACATCCTCCCCAGCAGAGGCCCTACGCGACGCCGCCTTGGAGGAAGGACTAACCGGTAATTATATAGAAAAGGTCTGCGTACTCCGATTTTGATGAAATTTTAATATGTTATGGTGCAACACATTCTGAACAACTTTTTCCTTTTCCAATATAGGGGGGTCGCTTTTAGTTTTCGAGATATTTGCAAAAAACTATCGGTAATGTTAATTTCATAACGGAAACCTTCATTTTTGAAACACTGGGTGCGTGTGAAACACTGGGTGGGTGGGTGTGGTATTGTCGCTTCTCATCTCCACAACGTGTTTACAAACAAAAAATAAACAGATGCGGCCCAAAAATCCAGGAAATGTCTTTGAAAATTGAAAGCTCAGCCTATCTATGTATGATCAGAGTTATCTACAGGAGTTAATTCTGCTTGTTTCTTCTGTTATTCCGCATGGTGGAATAACATTTAAACATTTACACTAATACATTTCCAATTGCTAATGTTTAGTGTAATATTTAAAATTATAAATAAAAAGATGAATTAAATATTAATTAAAACCTCATTATTTTTTCGACAATACCACACACACACACCCACTGCTTAACACGCACTCAGTGTTTCTAAAAAAAAGGTTCTTACATTATACAATATAAAATCAACTGAGACCAATACAGCATACATGTATTATATTATCGCATTTGATTGTAAAACAAATTGGTATTGGTTTTAGTTGATCTTATATTGTTTAATGTGAGAACCTTCGTCTCAGAAACACTGGGTGGGTGTGTGTGGTATCGTGTGTTGGATAATACATGTATGCTGTATTGGTCTCAGTTGATTTTATATTGTATAATGTGAGAACCTTCTTTTTAGAAACACTGGGTGCGTGTTAAGCACTGGGTGGGTGTGTGTGGTATTGTCGCTTCTCATCTCCACAACGTGTTTACAAACAAAAAATAAACAGATGCGGCCCCGGAGCAGGTTTACGTTGCCGCGGAGCGTGCAGGAATACAAAAAATTCAATACAGTATTAGCGATAGTTTTATGCAAATATATCGAAAACTAAAAGCGACCCCCCTATATTGGAAAAGGAAAAAGTTGTTCAAAATGTCGAAATCTATAATATATTAAAATTTCATCAAAATCGGAGTACGCAGACCTTTTCTATATAATTACCGACTAACCTTCCGATTGGACCTCACGACGCCCCACCAATCGACGCATCCTGGAACACGGAATTTTCATGGAAGGAACTGAGGAAGACGTTCAGCAGACTAATTCTGACATCCTTCTGTCTAAGAGCAATTTTTGGAAAGAAGTATATGTATATATATACAGGGTGTCCCAAAAATGTCACGGTTCCTTCAAAGGGAGGTTCCTGAGGCCATTTCAAGCGACATTTTCCTTTGCAAAAATGGCCGTTTCGGCTTTGTTAAGGAGTTATTAACGAATAACACGGACCAATCAGAGCGCAACCTAGAGGCGTATTGGCAGAGACGGCCGCGCGCGACAGCAGTCGAGCGATGGTGATACCACCGACCAGGTATAGGATAGACCTAACATCCAATGCATTTTTCTGTCACACGTATTTGGGGTCACGTAACCCCATTACCATTTTCGTGTCACATCCTGTATTACCAACTGGAACTAAAATAAACTGACAGCGTCCTTAGTGGTAGGAATTAAAATTAAAAATAGCTATAGTCACTGTCACTACAGTCTCGTAAATAAATACAATATTGTTTTCTAAAATGCAAAAAGAAATTTACAACCAAAGACATCGGCAATTTAAATTATCTGGAAAAGTACTAAAGAAGTAATAAGTAAACAATTTTTAATTTTATTTTAAGACAATAAAATTTAAACAATTCATTCAAAAATGATTACAACAAATATATATTCATTACGATAATTATCAGCAGACAGGAATAATGTTTTAATGGATTTTAGTGGAACCTTCATTACGATATCTCGTATGGTTTAAGAAATACAATAAAATGTCGCCTTTCTCGATCCGGCCCACCAGAGCTGAGCAATATTTAGATAAAAAATTATTTCAATTAACGATTCGAATAAAAAATACTTTATCTTTATTCGTTATTAGAAGATTCGAATAAAAAATATTGACACCGGCTCAGGTATATCGGTGTGAATCGACTACACTACTAATTCAATTGTAAAACTTTATCATTTTTTATAATTTTTTTATGGGACGCGCCAACTTATTTGTAGCATTTTTTCGATTAAAGTGTTTGGTGTCATTTTAAGCGGAAGAATGCCACAAATAAGTTGGCGCAAGTCCCATTAAAAAATTCTAAAGAGTAAAGAAGTTTTGCAATTGGATTAGTAGTGGTTTCACACCGATATACCTGACTCGGTGTCGGGTCAATCGGTCCCCTTTATTTCACTACACAGCCACAGCTACCGAGGCAGCCCGACTCCAGGGCCTGGGCCTTTAGCGCTCGTCGTCGTATATTCGACGAGGCGACAAAAAGTATTTGACCGCACAGTGGTCAAGACGAACTCGCTAGCCCGACAAAACTGTTTTTGCAATGTTTTAAGACCTAAAGCCATAGTAAAGTAGATCATTGGATTCGTCTTGACATCAGCTACAGCAACATGTAATAAAAAATACTTAGTGTTTTAGACTTATGGGATTTAAAAAAATGAAATCAAGTCTAATGTCAGTCTAAAATTCTTACGAATCAGACGGGTAGGAATCAAAATCGCGTAGGAACTGTCGTTGTGTTGTCAAGAGACGAACTGATCGATCAGCTGATCGTGTCGATCCGCCGCGTCCGTCCCCCAGCAGCATTCGCGAGTCACGAGCTGCTCGATCTACCCTGTGCGCTCGCGGGGAACGAGGGGCATGGTGCGTTGAAATTGATCGATAGATTGTTGTCGATATTTATTTGTCGATAACGTAATCGTCATGCAAACGTAAATTCTGTAAGCTGATACATATGAATACTTAGTGTAATATGCACAATACTGAATAAAATGAAATAAAATTACTAACACTTAGCGGCATTTAAATAAACAAGGGGACCATTTTTTTTATCAAAAAAGTTAATTTTTTCTATTGAGATTTATAGATAACTGAGTAAGTGATTAACGTTTGCTGGAAACATATTTTTGCCAGATTATCCGAAATGTTCAAAACATCCCGAGAGGGCTTCTTTTGGGCCACTGGTGATGGGCACAATGCCCTATTGTGCGGAAGTGTACTGATTACTTTATTGCTGGATATACCGACGGCAATGATTTCAGGTCTCTAATCTCCTAGGTGCGAAGACCCAGTTTTAATAACGGCGCGCATCGTCCGCGTCCATTTCCGCCGATTTTCATTTCAGCAACTGTTTGATGGAACCGTGTTTTCAAATAGAATGGAAAGAGTAAATAAAAAAGCCGCTACTCTTCGTTAAAACTTTTAGCATTTTATTGACCTATTGTACACATTTGGTAACCAGAAGTCGAGCCATCGTTGAGCTCTGAATTTCCGCCTGCTTTGTTCGAGTCTAGGCGCTCGTTTATGGCCACGGTACCCCCTTGGGACACGCGGATTCCCCGCTCGGGGGTACAAACGTACCTGCGGGTGACTCCCGGTTTGGGGGCGGTCATTTACTCTTTCCATTCTATTTGAAAACACGGTTCCATCAAACAGTTGCTGAAATGAAAATCGGCAGTGTGCTGTTGAGAGGCCGTTAACCTCGTCAGCTGTTCTGATCTAGTCTTCCTACGGTCGCGAGCATGGACGGACGATTTTTCGTGCAAGGGCAGTCGAAACAGTCCATTTACGTGCATCAAATGTGAACTAGTTGTGCGTAATATGTGGATTTCTGTGAATCACTGTGTGGATTTCATTTAACGTTTGTGGACCCAATGGATATGTGTAAATAGTTTTACTGTGATCGTGAAGAAATTAATAATGTGGGCCGGATTGTGCAGTGAATGGACGTTGACCACTTCTGCTCGATAATTTCATAGAGCGAATAATTAAAATGCTCTTGTGAATTTTACGACTAGGCAGGTTCAATGTTGTACACCGAATAATTTGTGAATACAGGAAACATTTTCACCTCGCTGGGGCTCTACATGAGAACCCAGGTAAGCAAGGCTTTCTCAGTATTAACGGTGTTAGAGTGTGCGGTGGTCGCGTATCTATCAGCTGTTCGTGCCGCGCGTCTTCGGAGCCGTTCGCGACAGTAATATCGCGGTGCAGCGTTCGCTTTAAATAATTTTAATTCCGTCACTATTAAAGTATCTGCCTTTTCAAAAATTGGTTTGTAAAGAGGAGGCTTGGTGCTGTCACCTCATTTTTTCGAATTTTTATAGTACCGGCTATACGAAAATTGCATTTGTTTAAGACATTTGCAAAATAAATGGTGAAAAATCCATTTTTCCCAAATCAAAATATTTGAATAGATACTCTTATGTGTTCAATATAAGCTCCTAAAAACTCATTTTCCTCGGTACGTTAGTTCTAGTGTTATAATGTAAGGAAAATACATTACACGTCGATATTTTTAAAAATGTTACCGCCGCTCAGCTTTAGTTTCCGAGATATTCGCAAAAAAGTTTCAACATCTCGAAAAGTGGTCGGAGTAGGTCTGGGTTAGATTTGAAATTGTGGCCGCAGATAACGCGGCCATGGTCACAACCAGTCACAACCTAAAACGACTTCAATCAGTTGAGACCCACTGTCTTGTCTGTTTATGTTTACGAACTGAAACGTGAAATGAATCGTGTCGAACGCGAACTCATTTCATTGTCAGCTGTGTTAGCATACAGAGTATTAAGCATGAAACTAAACGAACATAACACTCTATGACCGTGACCATGAGGTTAGATTCTCTGAATCTGCACCAACTAAATAGTTGTTCGCAGTTGTTCCCTGTGTGTAGAATGTGCAAGGTAGTTGTTATGAGATCACGGTGGGAACGTTGATTCAGAAATGCGTTATAAAGAATGGAAATAACCAGTACGCCAGTCATTCAATACAGGTAGCGCACACTTATATCGCTCCTTTAATTAAAATCATGGAGTACAAAAGTGGTTTCCCACATTCTATGGATAGAAAAAAAATGGATTCAAACAAGGAACTAGAGTATTGGATGACACAACTTCCGGAAGCTTTGAAAAATATACCTGTAATACAGTTGGCAATACCCGGTATGTTCAAACACTTATATATAATTTTTGCACTTACTTGTCATAACATGGAAAAATTATCTATACGCATGTAAACAACTCTCTAATTTTACTCAAATATTTAATAAAAATGAATAGTCCCTCTGTCACTTATTATGGTATATATGTATATCACTTCCAGTTTTGCCCCAATTTATAGTATATGTAACTTTTTTCCACTTTCTTATTGCTTAACATTGTTAAATTTATATAATACTAAACTTAATTTCATTCTACATGGTTGAAAGTACATTTTATGTACTCCACAGTACTGCACTAGGAGTGGTTTCACTACACCTCAATTATGAAAGAGGTAAGAGCCCTCTGCTAAGTTTTCTATTATTGGTATGTACCAACTTGTAATTTTGTTCTATAATAAGAACTGCATAACATCATTTTGCTAATCACTAGACAGCTGATTTTATGCATTTATGACAAAAATGAGTAGGTGTAAAATAAAACAGTGGAAACATTAAAAGAATTTAAAAATACTGTTATCTTATTTTCACCTATTAAACATATTTATAAAGAAAATAAATTTCCATTTCACTTCAGTTTGTTGCAGTTCAGCTAGAAAATGTTTCTTTTGCATAAGGATCTGCCATCTACTAATCACAGTTAATTGATTTACTTTAACGCTCAGGTGTCTCTATTTTATGAACACTATACTTTTTTTTTAATAATGTTAGCCCCACTAACTTTACACGAGGTAATACTTTTATTTTTGGGCACATTAACTCTTTCTTGAAGATAATGTCTGCTTGAACAAACAATTGCAGATCCAGCTAAAAGAAATTAGATTATTATCAATCTATATAAGCTAATTAAAATCGTGTTTTTCTTAATGATTGATAATAAAAAAGTTTTTTAGAAATGTATACCATAATATGGGACAAAAGGAATGTACAATAATACTAGAAAGAAAAGATTGCAACATGTGTGTTACACAAAAAGCATTGAAACAGTCAATTATTAATACTCGCACCTAGTATGTACTAAAATATTTGTAAGTTGAGTTAGTCAGTACAACTTTTTGTATGCTCTTATTTCACACATTCTAGTTTATTATATTGTGCATTTATTTCTGATTTACTTTGCTACACTATATAAACTGATATGTAGTAAAAATATACTTTTCAAGCATCTTGTAGAAGGACAAAGATGTAACAAGTTACACAAAATATTAGGTCATCCCAAAAGTTCTTTTCATAATGTGCATGCTTAATGTTGTTAAAAGCAACATAAGTAATTGAGTAATAGAAAGAAGAAGAATTTGCATAAGAATTGATAAGAAAAAGCTTAGAATTTTGGGAGAAGCCATTGTTTTCTTATGAAAACAAATCTTTAATTTATCGAAATTATCTAGTTGGTAGATTGCTAACTGGGAGAGACTTAAGGAAGTCGAAGATCTTAAATTAATGTGTAATGAACATTAATACAAGTTTGGAATTTAATACATGACAAGTTGTTGTAAAAATTTTCTTTCAAATACAGCTAAACTTTCTGAAAAACTTCTATTTTCAACAAAATCATGATCCAAAGAAGGGACACATATTATGTATGCAGGGATTGTTTATTGTGGAAATTGTAAAGACATTATTGCAAAGTTTGGACACGAGTCTAACAGCACGTACATGAACTGAATTAGGAAAAAGAGTTAGAAAACATTCAATAGCATATGAAATTGGATTTGTAGTTTTCTTAGAAAAGTGTGATACCATAAAATTTGAATATACTTAAAGGTAATCAACTTGATGCTGAACAGGTAATAAAATTATTATTTGAGTGTGCTGACACATGTTCCCTTCTACGAATTTGTTTAAAAAGTATATATTTGTTATTACTTCTTATACTATCTTTTACATTACTATCCCTACCCCTACATGTTATTTATAATAAACTACAATGAGTATGTGAACTCTAATTTTTGTAAAATGAACATTTACACTAGCTTCTTTTATGATACTAGATACTCACACTGTCATAATGGTAGTACCTATACCATAAAATTATTTTGTAGAAATATTTAGTTTTAAATAAAATATTGTTATAATATTGTAATTGTCATTATTGTCATTATTATGATATACTGTTATAATTTTTGTTATACCATTCTGCATTATTTAACAGAGGGATGTTTAGATTAAACATAGTGCAAGATATGTATACATATAATAGTTAATATACAAACAAATACAAGCAAATAACATAACATAAGCAAATTTTGGTGTCTTATTTGATAAAACTTAAAGCTTAAATATAGATATTTCTGTTTCATTAAATCGACTTATTGTTTTTTTTAACTGTATATCCTTGCAACAAAAAAAAGTAAAAAATTTAGAAGTTTTATTTATTAAGAATAAGTATGAGGTCAACTCTGATCCATAAGTTGAAAATTTAAAAGTATATTGACCTAAAAATTTAGTTCGTATATAATAATTAATAACTTGTAACAGGTTCTCATAACACGATGACGTATACTATAAATCGTCGCAATGACGTAGGGCCGGATGAACCAAACTACATTAGAGCTCTCGGCCGCTACTGCTCACTCGTTTCAAAACCCATTATTTTTAATTGGTCTATCACGCAACACGACAATATCGAGGATCAGCTCAATGGAGGAATTCGATACTTAGACTTCCGTGTTGCAACGAAATCGACGAGTGGAGATATTTATTTCGTGCATGGCTTGTATGGGTCAACAATATATCAACCATTACAAAAAATAGCAGAATGGCTATCTTTCCACAGTAATGAAATTCTAATAATAGATTTCCAACACTTCTATTCGTTCTCAGAAGTACAACATCGCCACCTCGTAGACACAATTTTTCACGTGTTCCAAAGAAAATTGTGTCCAATTGCTTCCAGCTTTGATCACATAACACTTAACTGGCTTAACTTAGAAAAATATCAAGTGATAGTTATTTATAGAAATATTTATGCACAAAACTATTCGAACTTGTGGCCCAGCGGATTGATCAGAACACCCTGGCCTAACACTGTTCGTGTCAGTGAACTTCTAGATTTCTTAAATCTTGAACTTCAAGCAAGACCACTGGAAATTGGTTTTGTATCACAATGTATTTTAACTCCAGACGTTCCATTTGTATTAAAACATTTATGTGGTACGTTACAGAGAAATTTAGTATCCTTATGCCAAAAGACAATTTTATCTTGGATAAGTCAGAAACAACCTGGCCAAGGTAGATTAAACATTGTTATTGCTGACTTTATATCAGATAATAATTTTTTATTTTGCAAGACAGTTATTGAGAGCAATAGAAAGATTCTCCAACCATAGTACTTTATGTAAAGTATTAGATTGCGGATGAAATGTTTGATTTCAGAATACAGATGTTATGAAATGTTTTAATTCAGAAATGCTATTATAGTCTGCAGGCTTATTATGCATTGTGTTAAGGTATAAAGCTGGTATTTAATTTTATTTTTAAATAAAGTTTATGTCAATGCCCATCAATGTGGTCGCCGTGCATTCTTTTTATATGAATAGAAAAATAAACAAACCGACGATAGAATTTGCGATGTTCGGTCAAAATATGGTGGTAAATAAATGCGTTATTCGTCGATGGTACAAAAAACTAAAAAATGGAGATTTCCAATTTCCACCATAATACAATAAAAAAAATTTATAAATCTAGTATGTAAGTTCTATTTCGGAGAAACTTGCGTCTGTGTAATGTTACTATTCAAAATCGATCATTTCGTATGCAACAACCTAATAGTTTGTACCTGGATATGTAATGTATGAATCTTATACAGTAATATTTTAAATCTTTATACTAGAAGTCTTACCAGGACCGTGCACCGTGGTCCGAATGATCAATTTGGATGAAAAAAGTCATGTTAGAAAATTGATTTACCTCCCGTTTATTCTTCTTTTGGAATGTTTACCGAGACTAATGATACTAAAGCACTCGATTGACATTTACACTCTTGCAATGAAAATAAATTTCCTAACTGTTGGATTTTGGATGGAGATATAAGTACGCCAACACTTCTGTTAGTGTTTACTACACTATTATAATATATATTTCAATAGAAAACTTTTAGAGAGTACAAAATATGATAGTCGATATTCGTCTTCCGAATAGAGCTTACGCACACATGCCAGATCAATTTTACATATATAGTATCGACTTATTTTTTTTTTTTATTAGTAAAAGCTTTAGGCCTATTTTAGCCCATAAGCTGTATTGTATGGAGTACATCTAATATATAACAATGTGCTTAAATCTATGTTCCATATACATAAATCTTAAGGGTGCGGACTCCTGATCGAAGCGTTCCAAGCGGCCGCTAGGGGAAGCTCGAATGAGAATGTGTGGCACACACACTTCCGCTAGATTAGCCTATACGTATACGAGCAGAGAGGAACTCGTACGAGATTTCAAGCTATTTCAAGGTTCCGGGAGGCCGCTTTTGACGGCGAAAAAACGCAAAAGTAGGAGTTTTGAGTATACACGTCCACTAAATGAAAGATAAATCTAGTGCGCTTGACTATAGAGACAGCCTACTTTTGCGATATTGAGGCGTACTTTGGGATATTCGGCAGCATGTTGTCCATCAGAAATCGTTGTAGGTCGCGTGACGTCACGACATGTTGAATCTTTAAGTATCTGGAGATTTAGGGTTCTTATAGAGACACCTGGATGCACGGCCGGTAGCGAGGGCACATACAATGTTGGTGAAACGTCTATTATGTTATTTATTTACGTATTTTAGGCGTAAAAAGTAGACTTTGAGAAAGACATAGTTCCGGCATTTGTCGCTACGAGCGCTGATATCTGTATTCGATGACTGCTGCCACCGACCAGTGATACTCTTGTCGATGCTGCTGCCGTCGTCGACACAACGACGCGACAGATCAACATAGCGACGCAGTCGATAACGCAGGTAACATACGTGTACCTACAAGGATCGCAAGGGTCTCGGAAATTAGATACCACACATCGACAACGCAAAGATGTGAATCTTTAGACAATACACGTGATGGATAAAACATCAATCTAGCGGACAGGATTCCTAAAACATCCTATTTTCCGTTTTCAAGAAACAGCAATATTCGCCAGCCTGTTGCCCGTCGAGAAGCTATGCAAGAAAGCGAGTCGCTGGCGTAGCTTCTCTCTCGGCCAGCCTAGCCGTGCCGTGGTACACTCACACCACTCGGCCGGCGTGTACGTGTGCCAACGGCGATTGCAAGGGTCCGCGAGGATCCTAACTACGCCTAAATAAAGCAAAAGAATGATCTGTTTGCTGTCAAACGCGCTGGATAAAGGGTAAATCTAGTGCGCTTGACTAGGGAGAAGTCATACTTTTGCGTTCTTTAGCCGCAGTTTCGGATATTCGAAAGCATGTTGCTCGCACTCAAACATCGATCGGCCGGCGTGTACGTGTGCCAACGGCGATTGCAAGGGACCGCGAGGATCCTAACTACGCCTAAATAAAGCAAAAGAATGATCTGTTTGCTGTCAAACGCGCTGGATAAAGGGTAAATCTAGTGCGCTTGACTAGACAGAAGTCATACTTTTGCGTTCTTTAGCCGCAGTTTCGGATATTCGCCAGCCCGTTGCCCGTCGAGAAGCTATGCAAGAAAGCGAGTGGCTGGCGTAGCTTCTCTCTCGGCCAGCCTAGCCGTGCCGGGGTACACTCACACCACTCGGCCGGCGTGTACGTGTGCCAACGGCGATTGCAAGGGCCCACGAGGATCCTTACTACGCCTAAATGAAGCACAAGAATGATCTGATTGCAATCAAGCGCGCTAGGCAAAGGGTAAATCTAGTGCGCTTGACTAGAGAGAAATCATACTTTTGCGTTCTTTAGCCGCAGTTTCGGATATTCGCCAGCCTGTTGCCCTTCGAAAGCTATGCAAGAAAGCGAGTCGCTGGCGTAGCTTCTCTCTCGGCCAGCCTAGCCGTGCCGCGATACACTCACACACCACTCGGCCGGCGTGTACATGTACTAACGGCGATTGAAATTATTTCGAATATTGAAAACCGCACCTCGATATGTTCAGGAAATAAACAAACGGTATTATTTTTGCGAAGTCGTAATTTAAGCCGCCGGAAATTATCATACTCTTTCTTCTATACCGGACAGACTTTACTGTCCACTCGAAATCTGCGTTGTGTTACAGCCACATATCATCTGTACTGCTTCGTCTTCGACAACGGATCGAGCATGAGCTGATAATGTAAGATACTTTACTTTTTATATTTTCAAGTACATAGCAGTTTTGTCATATTTCAATAATATATTTTGTGATGTTTCAGTTACAGTCACATATCATTTGAACTCCTGGATCGTCGAGAGGATGATGCAGTTCACGTAGAACGAGACGGCGAATGAAGCAATCTTAATTTAGAGCAATCTCAATAAATGACATTTATTAACATAATTTATATATACATATATGTTTGGTATATTAATAAATTATTTGTACATGTAGTTTAATTTTCATTTATCTATGTACACCCATCGCTCCGCGTTCCATGAGTGAAGCCTGTCCGGTATAGAAGAAAGAGTATGATAATTTCCGGCGGCTTAAATTACGACTTCGCAAAAATAATACCGTTTGTTTATTTCCTGAACATATCGAGGTGCGGTTTTCAATATTCGAAATAATTTCAATCGCCGTTAGTACATGTACACGCCGGCCGAGTGGTGTGTGAGTGTATCGCGGCACGGCTAGGCTGGCCGAGAGAGAAGCTACGCCAGCGACTCGCTTTCTTGCATAGCTTTCGAAGGGCAACAGGCTGGCGAATATCCGAAACTGCGGCTAAAGAACGCAAAAGTATGATTTCTCTCTAGTCAAGCGCACTAGATTTACCCTTTGCCTAGCGCGCTTGATTGCAATCAGATCATTCTTGTGCTTCATTTAGGCGTAGTAAGGATCCTCGTGGGCCCTTGCAATCGCCGTTGGCACACGTACACGCCGGCCGAGTGGTGTGAGTGTACCCCGGCACGGCTAGGCTGGCCGAGAGAGAAGCTACGCCAGCCACTCGCTTTCTTGCATAGCTTCTCGACGGGCAACGGGCTGGCGAATATCCGAAACTGCGGCTAAAGAACGCAAAAGTATGACTTCTGTCTAGTCAAGCGCACTAGATTTACCCTTTATCCAGCGCGTTTGACAGCAAACAGATCATTCTTTTGCTTTATTTAGGCGTAGTTAGGATCCTCGCGGTCCCTTGCAATCGCCGTTGGCACACGTACACGCCGGCCGATCGATGTTTGAGTGCGAGCAACATGCTTTCGAATATCCGAAACTGCGGCTAAAGAACGCAAAAGTATGACTTCTCCCTAGTCAAGCGCACTAGATTTACCCTTTATCCAGCGCGTTTGACAGCAAACAGATCATTCTTTTGCTTTATTTAGGCGTAGTTAGGATCCTCGCGGACCCTTGCAATCGCCGTTGGCACACGTACACGCCGGCCGAGTGGTGTGAGTGTACCACGGCACGGCTAGGCTGGCCGAGAGAGAAGCTACGCCAGCGACTCGCTTTCTTGCATAGCTTCTCGACGGGCAACAGGCTGGCGAATATTGCTGTTTCTTGAAAACGGAAAATAGGATGTTTTAGGAATCCTGTCCGCTAGATTGATGTTTTATCCATCACGTGTATTGTCTAAAGATTCACATCTTTGCGTTGTCGATGTGTGGTATCTAATTTCCGAGACCCTTGCGATCCTTGTAGGTACACGTATGTTACCTGCGTTATCGACTGCGTCGCTATGTTGATCTGTCGCGTCGTTGTGTCGACGACGGCAGCAGCATCGACAAGAGTATCACTGGTCGGTGGCAGCAGTCATCGAATACAGATATCAGCGCTCGTAGCGACAAATGCCGGAACTATGTCTTTCTCAAAGTCTACTTTTTACGCCTAAAATACGTAAATAAATAACATAATAGACGTTTCACCAACATTGTATGTGCCCTCGCTACCGGCCGTGCATCCAGGTGTCTCTATAAGAACCCTAAATCTCCAGATACTTAAAGATTCAACATGTCGTGACGTCACGCGACCTACAACGATTTCTGATGGACAACATGCTGCCGAATATCCCAAAGTACGCCTCAATATCGCAAAAGTAGGCTGTCTCTATAGTCAAGCGCACTAGATTTATCTTTCATTTAGTGGACGTGTATACTCAAAACTCCTACTTTTGCGTTTTTTCGCCGTCAAAAGCGGCCTCCCGGAACCTTGAAATAGCTTGAAATCTCGTACGAGTTCCTCTCTGCTCGTATACGTATAGGCTAATCTAGCGGAAGTGTGTGTGCCACACATTCTCATTCGAGCTTCCCCTAGCGGCCGCTTGGAACGCTTCGATCAGGAGTCCGCACCCTTAATCTGTATAAAATCTTTGGTTTTCGTTCTCTCGGGTAGTTATTACTTTGGCTTTTTTGGGTTGGTACAATGTTCTCATTTCGCATACTAATACTAGTCTAGTGAATACTAAGTACATATCGAGTATCCGATTTCGCATATAACTTATTTCTATCGGTCAATCACAGTTTTTTCTTTATAGAGATCTTATTACTTACATTCTACGTATCTTAAGATAAATATTTCTTACATCTATACTCTTGTACCTATTCAGCCTGTATTCTCATGAATCTTTTGTCTGGGAACAAGATTAACAATTTTTGGTTAATTTATTGCACTACATATATAGTAAGACAACTTTTTGGTATTGCACTAATTTTAATGTATATCTTAGAAATAGGAACTATCTTTCTATACTTAGCCTAATTTAAATTATGTTCCATTTGGACAGTATAAAAAGTATTATAATAGAGAGTTAATTTGTTATAGAAATATGTTGTTTGAGGAGCAGAAGTCGTTGATGATGTTTAGGGCCTTGGCATTGGGATTTTTCAGAAAAGTGTCTATTTTGAATGAAGGCTTCCAATTATTTTTCAACAACTTGGAAACCATTAGATTTCTGTATTTGGTTCGGTGAGGGCAGTACCATATAATATGAACTATGTCTTGGATTGGGTAGGAGCACTCGCAAGTGGAAGTTTGAATTATGTTGAGTCTGGATAGGGATTCATGTGCGTTAATGTGGTTAGTTCTCATTCGTCCAAATCTTACTATAAGTTCTCTGGGGAGGTCATATTCTCTATACCAAGGTTTCTTCTGTGAGTTAAAAAATTGTTGATGATATTTAACTCCAGTACTATGAGATTTGGCACTGAGGAAGGATTGAAACTCGTTCCACATTTCTTCTTTGAAGGTCTCTTTGAAGTCTGTATAAGGGACTTTGTGGTAGGAGGAGGGTTCTTTTTGTGTGGCTTCTTTTGCAAGATTGTCTGCTAATTCGTTCCCTTGTATGCCACAGTGGGCGGGGATCCAGATAAAGGATACTTGTTTTGGATTGTTAAATTTGGATGCTAGGTTAAAGGTTTTTTGTTTTATGTCAAGGATGTGGTAATTGGTTCTAATGTTTAAAGAAGTACTGTTCAATGTTGTTAGAGCACTAAGAGAGTCTGAGCAAATAAGCAAAGGTCTTTCGGAGTTGTTAAATATATCGAGAGCTATTGAAATAGTAGCACGTTCTGCTGTGAACACAGAAGCTGCGGGATTGATATACATATATGGGAGCAGATACCTTTCTTTTCTCGGCAGACAACGGCTGCTCCTGTGGATAGCCCGTCTTGGACCTTGGATCCATCCGTAAAGATACACAGATGGTTGGGGTAATGGGAGTTAACGTTATCTATAAATTCTGTATTGGGGAGAGGAGATCCCTGGAGCTTGAGTCCTATTTGGAGGTGACAAGAGGGTTGGAAATTGAGAGTACTGTAGGAGGCAGTTATACAGGGGAAGTTGTCATCTTTATGGCAGAGATCTGCGTCCTTTTTGACATTGTTGATGCAGTTCATGAGAACATTTGAAATACTATTTCGAGTTCTGTATGGGTTCCTGGAGGTTGTTCGATAAAGTTCGTTAATGTAACTGTTGGATATATGATTGACATTGGAGGTGATCTTGTTTAGATGGTTTTTGCCTAAGAAGGATGCTCTATTTTGGAGATAGGGAATTCCTGCTTCGGCCAAGACTACATCGGTGGGTGTAGACGCTCTGAGTCCTAGAGCAAGTTCAAGGGCACAAGCTTGGATTATTTCAAGTTTACTTATGAGTGCGTGTTGGGTAGGAAAGTATACATGGGAAGCATAATCCAGTCTAGATCTGATTAAGGCCTTATATATTAGAATTAATGTGTCTGGGTGGGCTCCTCACCAGACTCCGCTAAGGAATTTAATAACGTTCATGGAGATTGAACATCTGTTGTATAGTGAGAGAATATGATTTTTAAAGTTCAGTCTATTATCGACGACAATACCCAGAAATTTTGCAGAGTCGACATCTATCTTTACCGTAGAACCTAATTGAAATTGTGTATGCCCAGAGAGAAATCTTGTATTGTTGAACACCACTATGTTGATTTTTTCCGTGGAGAGGTCCAGACCTAACGCTAATAGTTTCGATCTTACCTTTATAAAGGAACTTTCTATTATTGTTTTGGCTTCTTCCAGGATGGAGCTTCTTGTATATAGGGCAATGTCATCGGCGAACTGGGAGATGTGTACACTCTTGGATATTTCCTTGAAGATGTTGGCGACGTAAAAAGTGTAGAGGAGAGGACTGAGCACTCCTCCTTGTGGGAGACCCTTATGTATTAATCTCATTCCATTGAAGCTTGGGGACCAAGCGAAGTGGCAGACGGACCAATTGGCTATGAATTGTAGTATATTGATAGAAATTCCCATGTTGGCAAGAATGTTCAGCAGAATGTGACACTGTACGTTGTCGAAAGCTACATTGACGTCGAGAAAGGCTGCTATTGTATATTGGTTCTAGGCAAAGCCTGTGCGTATGTAAGATGAGAGATTAAGAATGTTATCTGTGGCAGAACGGCCCTTTCTAAATTCTGACTGTGAAGGAGGTATGGTCTCACACCACCAGAGCAATCTTTTATTTATCATTCTTTCCATGATTTTGCACATACAGGATGTGAGTGAAATTGGTCGGAAGGAATGATTATCAGCCTTTTTAATGAATAGTACCTGGGTTTTGTTCCAGTCTTCTGGTATACAGTGATTTCAGAAAATTTCATTGTATATATCTAGCAATTGTAATCTAGATTTGGTAGATAAACTTTTAATCATCCTATAGTCTATTTCATCGAGTCCAGGTGATGAGTTAGAATTGGATCTATCTATGGCACAGTTAAATTCTAAGAAATTAACCCTTTGCAGTCGGAATTATTTTAGCTCTAAAACCAAACATTTCTTCCGACGTAAAATATTTCCATTCTATATGATTCGTTTCAATTGATGCATATGAAATTCTTGTAATTGACTCGTACAGTATCTAAATATTTAATAATTTATTAGATACAAACAAATTTAGCAATTTGAAAAATATTTTGAATAGTGTATTGCAATTTTTAATGGTGACTCAGAGTCACCACTCGAGTACAAAGGGTTAAATGGAGCGTCTAGAAAAGTGTTATGATTAACCTTTATGTTGAAGATGAGATTCTGCGGTACCCAGGGTGGTGTAAGTTGGTCTGAGGCTGTTTGAAGATTTTCCTTTAGTAATTTCGTGTTTGTCGAATCTATTTTCCTTATAGAGGTCCACTTGTTTTTTAATATTTTTATATGGTTCCAGAGATAGGTAGGAGATGTTCTGTGAGATAGGTTGGCTGCAAAATTTCTGAAATTATCGATTTTTTTCTTCTTGAGTAGTTTTTTAGTTACAGCTACTCGTCTTTTGTATTGAATCTAGTTGTTGAGGGTGGGTTTGTGCTTCCACGTCTTGAAGTGTGCTTTTCTGATCCTGATGGCTTTATCGCAGTCCAGATCCCACCAGGGAACTGGATTTTTGTGGACTTTTGTGTGTATCTCCTTTTTTTCGGTATGCTATCAAGAATAGTTTCTATCATACCGTGAGCAAAGTGGTTATACTTTTCAGATGTAGATGTGTCTAGTGTGAGTGGGGATGAGACCAGATAGTGGTCCATTTTGTTGGTATATGCTTCCCAATCCGTTCTCATTGATGAGAGTCTGTTGTTCTTGCGTCTATATAGAAATTTTGATGTATTGATTCTGATAAGGAGCGGAAAGTGGTCTGATCCGAATGGTTCCTCTTCCTGAGTTACCGTGGTTTGCTCTCCAATACTTCCATAAGATAGTACAAGGTCTAGGTTATTGCATAAACTATTTCTGACATCAAAGTGAGATGTTGTGTTGTGGTTCAGTATTTCTATCTCGTATTTGTCCATGATTTGGAGTAGAGTTCTTCCCGGGCCATCTATGTTTGAACAGTTCCATTCTGTGTGATGGGCAGTGAAATCTCCCATAATAAGAAATGGTCCAATATCTTTCAAGGATTGTAGAAATGCTTCCCAATGTGTTCCTGATATATTCATCTTTGGTGGTATGTAACATGCTACGAATGTGGTTTTTATGGACAAGTTTGTAATCTGTATGCAACAGGTTTCTGTGTGCCCGTCGGCTATTCCTAAGTTTTTTAAGAGGATATATTTTAGGTGCTTGGCGATGAGGATTACAATTCTACCACCATGTCCTTGTTGTCGATCTTGCCTTATTGAGAAAAATCCAGATATTTGAAAATCCATTTCTGGTCTCAACCAGGTTTCAACGCAGACAACAATATCTGCTGTTTTTGCTAGGTGTATGAGTTCAACTTTTTTGGTTCGTATGCTCCTGCAATTCCAGAATAGGATACGCAGAGAGTTATCCATTATACAGAAGAGGATTGTTGTATACTTTTTAGTTGATAGATTAGTTTTTTGATGATAAGGAAAGGGCTGATTTGTATTGCTTGATAAGAGCAAGGAGTTTTGTGTCGGATGGAGATTGTATGAGGCTTATTGTACTGGAGTTCAGGGATGATGTTTTACTTAATGTTGTTGTGGAAATGATGGACGGGGTAGGGTTTTGTTTGGGTTTTTGGTTGTTTATTATAGTATTCAGATCTATTTTAGAGTGCTGTTTAGATTCGGTGTCAGATGTTCTGGAGGTACGAATTTTTCCTGAAGATGAATGGGACCATGCTTTGGGAGAAGAAGAGGATGAAGCAGGTGCCTCTTGACCTCCAAAGGCCTTCAGTTGGAAAATGTGCTCTTGATTTTTAGGACGCAGAGTTAGAAGGGACATCTGTCTATTAGTTTCCTTTTGGATTTTTAAGGCTGAGCAGCTAGGATGAAGTGTCTGATGCGGTTCTTTGCAATGGGCACAAGAAGGTGTATCTGGTGTAGGGCATTCGGTGACATTATGTCCTGTTTTTCCACAGTTTTTACAGAGTTTGTCACTCCGACAAAATTTGGCCGTGTGCCCTAGTTTAAAACAGTTGTAGCAGATTTTGATGGGTTCAATACAGAGGTCTACTGGTGTGTGTATTAATTTGTAAAGTTTAATGTAGTCGGGTAGGCTGGTGCCCTCAAATGTAATGACTATTGATTCACATGGGATCCACTCTCATTTATTTGAGTCAGGATTTCTTATTTTCCTATTCAGTCGTCTGGCATCTAGAATGGGAACTGGAGAATCAGTATATTTTTTTATGTCCTCGAAGTCGCAATCGGTGGAGAAGCCCTTGATGATTCCTTTCCTTATGGTTCTGAATCTGGGAATAAAGACATTTATCCCTAGGAGGTCTTTGTTTTCCGATTGGACGAATTCATTGGCGTGGATAGCCGATCGGAATTTTATGTTAAATTTCCCAAAGCCTTCAGGTTTGATTTCCTCGACACCTTCATGTTTTTTGCTTAAAGCCTTAGCTAGTGTGAGGGCATTTTGGGCGTTTCGAGGTTTAGCATGAGTCTTGTTGAATATGGCCGAGACATATGCAGGACCCTTGTGGTAGGCTGGATAAAGATTTACGCTATACTCTCGTCTTCTTTTTGTTGTATTGATGTCTTCTTTTTGAATTCCGGTATTTTTCTTATCTGTTCCTGTTGGTTTCGAGGTCGAAGGATCTTGAGATTTCCTTTTTTTATTACTAGTCACGTTGTCCATTTTTTTCTTGGAGAAGACTGTTGTAAATCCTCCTTCATTTTCGGGCACGTTGTTTTTGGACGCCATGTTGGCGTCACTATTGCCTTGGGCCCCAAGGGCCCAGGCTTCTGTCGTTTCTATATCTTGAAACACTTTCAATTAATGTCAGATATTGTACAAGTAGGTACTGGAACGCCGAAGGAGGGAGCTGCGTCGTTAAAATACGTTATAAAGTAAAATAATAGAACACTTTCACTGATCACGGTTGGGGTCTGATCCTGGATCAGCTCCTGTCTCCCTAGTATCGACTTATGATCGATAGATCACGACATCTTTTCGGAGGTTTGAATATATTGGTATCAACAGTCGGCAATTCGGGCAGTGTGTTGTTACCGACGAGATACTGTTAAAGACAGCCAGCCCACAGACTTAAGGGCCAGAGGTAGTCACGTGACTTTACAAGTCGCGGAGGTCGGTATCTGCCGTACAGTTTCCTTTACAGAAATGGTATTATCTACAAACGTGTAGCTGATTGATGAATACGAGATGGAGCTACCGTCGCATTCTATTTAGAATCAGAAAGAGAACTCGATTGTCGTTGCAACACAAGAAGTATGTGACGAGGAAGCTAGATTTCACTGCGTTGTCAGCGTTTAAAAGAGCAATGTTGCCGCATCGCATTCGTATAAACACCGTTGACACTTGCATCGAAAGCGTTCGAACTGGTTCGAGCGGTTTCTTCTCTTCCTTTCGGATCTGTCGAAATTGGGAGACTTACTAATTACTTCGTAATTTAAAATATGGAATTTTCAATTGTAAATAAGTGTATTAAACGATCATTTGAATATTCGTTGATTTGTTTAAAAATCTTCTGACTTTTTTAAACTTTTTTAAAAAAGTATAGATTTACAAATTATGTTTTGTATATATTGTTAACATATGTTAACATATCAGTATAATTGATTTGAATTTTAATACGAAGAGTATTATTTTCCGACGTGGAAATGAAAGGTATAAACAATCAAGGCATGACAATTGTTTCATTGTAGACAACAAACATAAAAAAAACCTGACCGCAAAGATTTAAAAAATAATCATTATTATAAAAAAACAAAAGCCCGACTGCGAAAAGAACTAAAAAGATAAGACAAATAAAACAATAAAAATAAAACAAAAAACTAATTTATTCAATAAAATATTGATAATAAATAAAATAAAAAGTAAAATATAAATATAGAGTATAAATTATTAATAATTCTTTTCGCAGTCAGATTTTTTGTTTTATTAATAATATTTTTTATTTCTATTTCTTTAGCATATGTCGTGGTCAGGCTTTTTTATTTGTTTCGTTTGCAACGAGCGTAAATTGCCTCATCTGGACACAGAGTTGGACATTATTTACATAAAAAATTATTTAAATAACGATTCGAATAAAATATACTTTATCTTTATTCGTTATTCGAAAGTTCGAATAAAAAAATATCATTATTCGATAAGTATCGAATAAATAACTTTATTCGACGAGAATTTATCCGACGAATAAAGATAATTTTTTATTCAAAGCCGTTTTATTCGATATTCGAATAATTTTTTCGTCCATTATCTGTATCTTTTATTTGAAGATCGAATAAATTTTCGAATAACTTTTGTTTGACGAGCGCAGAACTTCAAAGCCACAGCGACTGACAAACGGCCTACAATATATGAAGAAGAGTCGAGCATTATTGTTAATTTATGCTTTTACATTTTTAATAAAAAAAATGTTATTAATACGAACAAGTTTTTGTGCTTATCCCGATGAAAATGAGTCCAAACACGACATCATTTGGACTATCTTCAATAAGATTTTAATTTTTATCGTAATATTACGTAACAATGAAACTTGTTCGATTACACTCGAATTTGAACTCATTTTGATCAGGAAAATCCGCTCCATTCGCTCGTCGCAATTTTATGATGATATATTGAAAAATCTAAAAATTTAAACTTTCATCCGTGCGGGATTCTCCATCTGCATACATTGTATGTCGTTTGTCAGTCGCTGGGTCTTTCAAGTTCGACGCTCGTCTCCTCGAGGTGGAGGAAGAGGAGGAAGAACGTCGGCAAAACATGTTGTTATTTTTAAATAATGAGTAGTTTTTTAAAATAAACAAACATGAAAATACGTCCTATATCGTTACTATATTCTCCATGTTATGCCTTTGAATAAAAGATACGGATAAAAGATGAAAAAATTATTCGCTTCGAATAAAAAAATGTATCTTTATTTATTGGATAAATTCTCGATGAATAAAATTCGTAAGAACAACGAATGAAAAATTTTGTATCTTTTATTCGTTATTTTAAATTTTTATTTAGGTAAATATTTTGCCCAACTCTGTCTGAAGAAGCTCTAAAGGTTCGACAAGGAAAGCGATAAGGTATAACGAGAGTGAACAAGATAGACATACAATGACCAGAGACCGCGATCGAGCTCCAGCACTTGAAAAAAGTTACTAATTATTACATTGCACACGTGCAATAACGAAAATATCAATTTCCATAATTTTGTCAGATTTTGATAGAATATGTTGTAGTCTTTAGCGATATATGAACATATCTCTAAGGATTTTTCAAGGTGAATTACACAGGTCTGCTAAATAAAGTGTCAACCAGTTATTCATTAAATTATAACTGTTGAACTACTAAACTCTGATAAAAATAGATGGTGACAAAATATTTGTTTTTCAACTAAAATTATTTTTATCATATACTTTCATGTATCTACTGTATGTATTTAAACGATTATTTTCATAGACTTGGTAATTCAATTGTTATAATTTAGTGAAAATGGTTAACACTTTATTTTCTAGACCTGTAAAATTAACAATTTTGAAAATTTTGAAAAATCCTTTGCAATATGTTCATATCAATTTATTCAAATTTCATCAAAATCTGAAACAATATGTAATACAAAAAGTGTCCGACTTCGTATGGAAAATTTTACATAAACTATAATAAAAATTTAGTGCGAAAATTTAGTTTGAAAATTTAGTATGTAAATAATATATAGTACATAGTAAATTATCCAAATATAATGAGTTATATTTATCATATTTATAAGCCAATTCCTCTTTCTTTTTTGTATAATATGGTACTGTATGAAATTTCATCGGTATAAAAATTTGAACGCAATTTCATATGATACACATTGCTTGCATGAGTCCGAAACATCAAACTGGCGGAGTATTTGCATGTATAAGAAGGTTATATACATATACAGACATACACAGAAACATGTTGCTGATGAGCGAATAGGCGTCAAACATAACCACAATCTAATCTTGCAGTTTGCTTCAATTCCAGGTCGACAGTCTTTCTAATTAGACGCCACCTGAAGAACTTCAACTCAACTAAACTTGTCACATTTTTTGCTCTATATTATCGATATCCTCAGATATCATGTATTTCTGACACGCCTATTGCGCGCTTCAAGTTTTCGCCTTTATTTCGCAAGAGAATCAAGACAACATATAGCTCAATTTGTAGCTGGAGATCTCGGCTAGTGCGCTCTGGTCACTAGAACATCCAGAAAACTCATCTAATGGCATAAAAATGCTTACATTCCACGGCGTGCGCATCGTAAATTTGTTAGCCTACTTCTAACGCTTATATTACCAAATATCTGCATAATCTCGGCACCTCATGACCAGAGCGCACTAGATTGAACCTTCCTCTTTCGAATAAGCCCCTTACCAGCGACAAAATATCCTTTTAAGAGGACGAAAACTTGTGACTCGTAAAACCACGTAAAACCATAGTTTTGTCGGTAATGTAGTCGTTCTACCTTTCGGATGTCTGGCCCTTAAGACTACTACAGACATTGCATCTTATGGGCTTTTCTGTCTAGGCCTCGGGGGGCCACAATGGCCCCCGTACTATTTCGGTGTCGCGCTCAATATTACCGATAGTTCACGAATTTAGTCGTATTAGCAAGAACTGAATATTCCGTATACTTTATTTTTACTACGAATGTTTTGGAGGCTACAAATGCATACGGCGCGTGTATTTGAACGGTGAAAATAATATTTATGAAGAATGTATTACAAAAATACGAATGGTAGTAAAATTAATTTGGTTTCTATACGTAATATTATTTTTATTACTCGTGTCACTAATGAATGTATATTATAATAGTTTTATACACTTTAAACCAATAGTTTACTTTCTTTACACTTAAAATCAATACAAATTCTATGCAGTTGATGAGTGCGTACACATTACACATATATTAACTATGCTTGTGTTTTCTTGTTTTTAAAATAAGTACTTGCATTCTTTTCATCTGCAGAAAAATAAGAATTCATTAAATTTTCATAAATTCAGTAAATTCATTAAATTAAATTTTCGTTATAATATTTTTAATCAATATGTATAAAGTAATACAAATTTTCTATTGTATTAGTTTAATTCTAAAGTGTCCAAAGAGACATTGCTTTATTATACAATATGTAGAAAAACAATATATTTGACTGAAGAGATATAAATTTTGAGGCTTTCGACGACGTATTCTAATCTGCATAATTTTTAATATATGAATATCAGTTTACACATGCTCGTGTATACTGCAACAATTATCATGCCGCGAATGTTTATACATTTCTTAATATTTTCATATCGGAAAACAATACCTTTCGTGTTAAAATTCAAATTTGTTATGTTGATAAGTTAACATTTGTTAATAATATAAAAATGATGAAAATAATATTAAAACTACACGTGTGTCCTGCAAATTGCTTTGGTGAACATGGTTTTTATCCATATAATCAGGTGTACATATATGTAATAAAAAAACCACGAATTAAAAATTGCAAACTTTTTAGCAATTTTATATTCGCATAAAAAATTTTAAAAAATGATAATGATTTTTGAAGAAGTCATCGAATATTCAAATGATCGTTCAATAAAATTGTGGTTTAGATTAAAAAGCAACGTGCCTCTGAATTTCCACAGCTTCGAAAAGCAGGACAAAACATTTATCTCATCGCTTGTGATAGAAACCGTTCGAACGATTTCGATGCGAGCATCGATAGCTTCTTGTACGAACGTAATGCGGCAACATTGCACTTTTGAAGCTGACAACGCTGTAAAATCGAGCCTCCTCAGACACACACTTTATGTGTTGCATCCTCGTATAGTCAGAGAGGAGCAGAGAGTCCCCACGCCCGGGTTTTTCGTGCAACCGGTACAGTGCTGCTCCCTAGTCTCTCGAGGTCCACGTTTAGCCCAGACCAGAACCGAGGTTTAGCGCGGCCCAGAACCGAGGTCCACGTTTAGCTCGGACTAGAACCCGAGGTCCACGTTTAGCTCGGACTAGAACCCGAGGTCCACGTTTAGTTCGGACTAGAACCCGAGGTCCACGTTTAGCTCGGACTAGAACACGAGGTCCACGTTTAGCATGTTACAGAGTTCATTTTTTAGAATGAATAAAAACTAGCTCTAACACTAGGATGAATTAGAATTCACTGCCCTGAGTGCTCAAACGTCTAATAATGAAATTAAATTTGTTTAAGAAAGAGAACTCATTGTATTGTATAATTCAGAGAAAGAAAGAAAATGTACTTTTAACTCTGATATGGCTGGGAGAAAAACTGCCGAGTGTTGAAGCTTATTACCACGTTTTTTTTCTACTCTTAAATTGAACCCTCTTCTGCAATATAAGGGATCCAACCGACATTGATATAGTACTCTGGATCTCTTAAATATGTTATAGATTAGTAAAATTTGAATTTATTGGTGCGTATAAGTAAATTTTACCGAAAATTAATCTATACTTTCAGACATGATTACAAAAATTGAAATAATAATATAAATTAATTTACTATTCAGTATGGAACAAATTTTAATATCAAGACAATTTTATAATGGACACTGTATCTTTTTATGTATAATGTCGTATCGTTGTATCATATTTTGAGATGGATTCAACGACGTCTGTATCCGTTACAATTGAATAAAAATTCATGAAAAATTAATTATAATGCATTATTATTATTTGTATAAAATGTTACATCAATTACGGCGAAAAACTAATCGATACTTGCGATGGAAAGTGCATGTCTTTCGCAGGCAAAACGGGAAAACTGGCGGCCAAATGTTTTATTGCCCCCCGTATTCCGATTTCTTTTTCGCTTCTCTTTCAGAAGCTTCGAACCTTCGAACCTTCGAAACTTCGAAACTTCGAAACTTCGAAACTTCGAATCTTCGAATCTTCGAACCTTCGATTCGTTTCCAGTTAACGGATAAAATAAATAAATTTTCATAATTTGTTTCTATATTCACTATCTGAATTATTTCAATAATTTATTATTAAGATAATATATTTATAATTTGAATTATCCTTTCGATAGCACATTGTTAAAATAATTGCTTAAATAAATAAATTTTATAAATTGTTTCTATATTCATTATTTGAATTGTTATTGCAATTATTTATTGTTAAAATAATTGCTTAAATAAATAAATTTTATAATTTGTTTCTATATTCATTATTTGAATTGTTATTTCAACTATTTATTGTTAAAATAATTGATTAAATAAATAAAATTTTACAATTTGTTTCTATATTCATTATTTGAATTATTTCAATAATTTATTGTTCAAATAATTGATTAGACAATGTACACGTATTTACATAATTAATATAGGAACACATTTCTATAGAGTATAAAAATTTATAATCTACAGAAATTTTTATAATCTATAGAAATGTGTTTCTACATGCATTATGTAAATACTTATACATTCTTTAAATAATTATTTTAACAATGAATTATTGAAATAATTCACATAATGTATATAGAAACAAAATATGAAAATTTATTCATTTAAACAATTATTTTAACAGTGTGCTATCGAAAGGATAATTCAACTTATGAAAATATTATCTTAACAATAAATTATTGAAATAATTTAAATAGTGAATATAGAAACAAATTATAAAAATTTATTTCTTTTGTCCGTTAATTGGAAACGAATCGAAGGTTCGAAGTTTCGAAACTTCGATTTTCATCACCTCCGAAGTTCCCTTCGTTCGTTCGAATCCTTCGAAGCTGCGACGAGTCGAAGCTTCGGAAAAGTAACAGTCCTAGTTCATATCTAGTTATTTATATAAATCTAAGAAATAGTTGTTATTGCACAACTATTTTCAATATGGGTTATACAAATTCTGAATTTACGTTACTCAACATTATATGCATTTTACTACCAAAATATATAATAAAACATCCCAGACATTTAACATTCTCAATATATTAAAATGCTTGATAATATCGGTGTGCCGATCTTCCTGCTATACCTCGCATCATGTCACATCTTTTCATGCGAACGTTCGCTGCGGTGCCTTCATTCGTTGCGAGCCGCTTCGGATATCTCGAACCGTTTCGGATACCCGCATCGTTTCGGATAGCTCGCACCGTTTCGGATACCCGCAACCGTTTCGGATCGCTCGCGTCGGTTCGGATATCCGCATCGTTTCGGATAGCTCGCTTCGTGCGAGTGAGATGGAGTGAGGGAAAGAGGGAGAGAGGGAGAGGGAGAGAGAGAGAGAGAGAGAAATTCTCATTGCACAAAATTATTTATTAATTTTGTATAAAATGTATCTTTTGTAACTTCTAATAACGTCTAATAAATGATTTTTTTATTCTCGAATGTGACTGTTTTGATTTTAGTTTAATATTGTATCCCATATTTTTTCCTCTTCCAAATTGAGAACGTAATTTAATAATCTTAAAAATCCTAATAAAGTGTATAGCTTCCATTGCACCGTATGCATTATCTTCTTTAAATAAATAAGTTAATAATTCCATAATGTGTTATCTGTTTCAATTATTTCTTTTATCTTACTTCATGTCATTAGAATCACTCATACTTATATGACTGCGTTATACTGCGTTAAAAAATAAAAACATTTTCCTTTCTGCACAAGTTAAAATATTGTTCGTAATTTTTTAGTTAAATAAAGTTAATAATTCCATAATGTGTTCTCTGTTTCAATTATTTCTTTTATCTTACCCAATTAAACAATTCTTGTCTTATATTAGATCTCACGTCATTAGAATCACTTATACTTATATGACTGCGTTATACTGCGTTAAAAAATAAAAACATTTTCCTTTCTTCACGAATGTAATGTGTAATTGAACGGATTGTAATTCATAAAGCTGGTTGAAGCTAGTTCTGCTTGAAGCTCACAGATGCTGAAAAATGAACCAGGATATGTTGCATGCTAAACGCAGACCTCGGTTGTGTTCCGGGCTAAACGTGGACCTCGGGTTCTAGTCCGTGCTAAACGTGGACCTCGGTTATTCGGAAGAAGTGGTGGCAAGAAAACACGAGCGTGGGGACTCTCTGCTCCTCTCTGGTTCAATCTAGTGCGCTCTGGTCATGAGGTGCCGAGATTATGCAGATATTTGGTAATATAAGCGTTAGAAGTAGGCTAACAAATTTACGATGCGCACGCCGTGGAATGTAAGCATTTTTATGGCATTAGATGAGTTTTCTGGATGTTCTAGTGACCAGAGCGCACTAGCCGAGATCTCGAGCTACAGATTGAGCTATATTTTGTCTTGATTCTCTTGCGAAATAAAGGCGAAAACTTGAGGCGCGCAATAAGCGTGTCAGAAATGCATGATATCTGAGGATATCGATAATATAGAGCAAAAAATGTGACAAGTTTAGTTGAGCTGAAGTTCTTCAGGTGACGTCTAAGTAGAAAGACTGTCGACGTGGAATTGAAGCAAACTGCAAGATTAGATTGTGGTTATGTTTGACGCCTATTCGCTCATCAGCAACATGTTTCTGTGTATGTCTGTATATGTATATGTATAACTTCCTTATGCATGCAAATACTCCGCCAGTTTGATGTTTCGGACTCATGCAAGCAATGTGTATCATATGAAATTGCGTTCAAATTTTTATACCGATGAAATTTCATACAGTACCATATTATACAAAAAAGAAAGAGGAATTGGCTTATAAATATGATAAATTATATTTGGATAATTTACTATGTACTATATATTATTTTCATACTAAATTTTCAAACTAAATTTTCGCACTAAATTTTTATTATAGTTTATGTAAAATTTTCCATACGAAGTCGGACATTTTTTGTATTACATATTGTTTCAGATTTTGATGAAATTTGAATAAATTGATATGAACATATTGCAAAGGATTTTTCAAAATTGTTAATTTTACAGGTCTAGAAAATAAAGTGTTAACCATTTTCACTAAATTATAACAATTGAATTACCAAGCCTATGAAAATAATCGTTTAAATACATACAGTAGATACATGAAAGTATATGATAAAAATAATTTTAGTTGAAAAACAAATATTTTGTCACCATCTATTTTTATCAGAGTTTAGTAGTTCAACAGTTATAATTTAATAAATAACTGGTTGACACTTTATTTAGCAGACCTGTGTAATTCACCTTGAAAAATCCTTAGAGATATGTTCATATATCGCTAAAGACTACAACATATTCAACAACAATGTAATAATTAGTAACTTTTTTCAAGTGCTGGAGCTCGATCGCGGTCTCTGGTCATTGTATGTCTATCTTGTTCACTCTCGTTATACCTTATCGCTTTCCTTGTCGAACCTTTAGAGCTTGTTCAGACAGAGTTGGGCAAAATATTTACCTAAATAAAAATTTAAAATAACGAATAAAAGATACAACATTTTTCATTCGTTGTTCTTACGAATTTTATT
Source organism: Sphecodes monilicornis (assembly GCA_913789915.3). NCBI lineage: Eukaryota > Metazoa > Arthropoda > Insecta > Hymenoptera > Halictidae > Sphecodes > Sphecodes monilicornis. The sequence goes on along the minus strand of OU565297.1, from coordinate 18,976,911 downwards.
CATCGAGAATTTATCCAATAAATAAAGATAAATTTTTTTATTCGAAGTGAATAATTTTTTCATCTTTTATCCGTATCTTTTATTCAAAGGCATAACATGGAGAATATAGTAACGATATAGGACGTATTTTCATGTTTGTTTATTTAAAAAAACTACTCATTATTTAAAAATAACAACATGTTTTGCCGACGTTCTTCCTCCTCTTCCTCCACCTCGAGGAGACGAGCGTCGAACTTGAAAGACCCAGCGACTGACAAACGACATACAATGTATGCAGATAGAGAATCCCGCACGGATGAAAGTTTAAATTTTTAGATTTTTCAATATATCATCATAAAATTGCGACGAGCGAATGGAGCGGATTTTCCTGATCAAAATGACTTCAAATTCGAGTGTAATCGAACAAGTTTCATTGTTACGTAATATTACGATAAAAATTAAAATCTTATTGAAGATAGTCCAAATGATGTGTTTGGACTCATTTTCATCGGGATAAGCACAAAAACTTGTTCGTATTAATAATATTTTTTTTATTAAAAATGTAAAAGCATAAATTAACAATAATGCTCGACTCTTCTTCATATATTGTAGGCCGTTTGTCAGTCGCTGGGGCTTTGAAGTTCTGCGCTCGTCAAACAAAAGTTATTCGAAAATTTATTCGATCTTCAAATAAAAGATACAGATAATGGACGAAAAAATTATTCGAATATCGAATAAAACGGCTTTGAATAAAAAATTATCTTTATTCGTCGGATAAATTCTCGTCGAATAAAGTTATTTATTCGATACTTGTCGAATAATGATATTTTTTTATTCGAACTTTCGAATAACGAATGAAGATAAAGTATCTTTTATTCAAATCGTTATTTAAATAATTTTTTATGTAAATAATGTCCAACTCTGTGTCCAGATAAGGCAATTTACGCTCGTTGCAAACGAAACAAATAAAAAAGTCTGACCACGACATATGCTAAAGAAATAGAAATAAAAAATATTATTAATAAAACAAAAAATCTGACTGCGAAAAGAATTATTAATAATTTATACTCTATATTTATATTTTACTTTTTATTTTATTTATTATCAATATTTTATTGAATAAATTAGTTTTTTGTTTTATTTTTATTGTTTTATTTGTCTTATCTTTTTAGTTCTTTTCGCAGTCGGGCTTTTGTTTTTTTATAATAATGATTATTTTTTAAATCTTTGCGGTCAGGTTTTTTTTATGTTTGTTGTCTACAATGAAACAATTGTCATGCCGTGATTGTTTATACCTTTCATTTCCACGTCGGAAAATAATACTCTTCGTATTAAAATTCAAATCAATTATACTGATATGTTAACATATGTTAACAATATATACAAAACATAATTTGTAAATCTATACTTTTTTAAAAAAGTTTAAAAAAGTCAGAAGATTTTTAAACAAGTCAACGAATATTCAAATGATCGTTTAATACACTTATTTACAATTGAAAATTCCATATTTTAAATTACGAAGTAGTAAGTCTCCAATTTCGACAGATCCGAAAGGAAGAGAAGAAACCGCTCGAACCAGTTCGAACGCTTTCGATGCAAGTGTCAACGGTGTTTATACGAATGCGATGCGGCAACATTGCTCTTTTAAACGCTGACAACGCAGTAAAATCTAGCTTCCTCGTCACATACTTCTTGTGTTGCAACAACAATCGAGTTCTCTTTCTGATTCTAAATAGAATGCGACGGTAGCTCCATCTCGTATTCATCAATCAGCTACACGTTTGTAGATAATACCATTTCTGTAAAGGAAACTGTACGGCAGATACCGACCTCCGCGACTTGTAAAGTCACGTGACTACCTCTGGCCCCTCAAGAGACTAGGGAGCAGCACTGTACCGGTTGCACGAAAAACCCGGGCGTGGGGACTCTCTGCTCCTCTCTGGTCACAGACGTCGGTGCCAGAGTGCAGAAATAAAACATATCGGTACGAAAGTTTCCTATCGCCAGCGAATTACCGACCATGACCATGCAGGCACCGACGAGATACTGTTAAAGACATCCAGCCCCCGTGTATTCGGTTGCGCCGAAAAGTGGGCTCTGATGGGCTCTCAAACCGGTCGGTAACGGGTCCGATGGCATCGCCGGTGGTTTCGTGGAATGGATAAAGTAGACTTATGAAGTTCCACGGTGCTAAAAGTTCCGCGCTCTCTACCTACATAGACCATTTGCTCGTCAACTGCGCACGACTGCATGAGTGGCGTAGAGGTAAATGGTTGTAATACCTTAGGTAATAAATAAATGAAGAATGTCATTATCTATTCTGTGATTTCTTGGAAAATAATTACATATTATTGTATAATTTCATTAAATTCTTATCGCCTACTTATTTTCCTTATTGTTCAGCATTGGAATCACTGTTTTATAATCGATAGCCTGTAGATGTAGGAATTTATAAAATATCAGAATTTACACTTAATTTAATTAATGGGATATTTATAAAATAATTTTTCTTAAAGAAAAAATATTCTATAATAATTGTAGAATAAAAAGGTAGAATAAATACAATCTACAAGAAACGATCAAATTCAATCGTTCTTATCGAGATCCTTAGTAGAAAGCAGAAACGTAATTTTTATTACTTATTTTTCCTATAATACCACGTCTAATGTTCGACAGCACTGTCTGCAATTATTAAATGCAATTATTTTGATCAGAGAAATATTACATATATGATGATAAAAGTCTCCTAAAAGATTAACTAAAAATGAAAAAGTGTCATCATTGAATTACTGTTGCCTCACCGATGTTATGTACCTGACCTGTACATAATGACCATACACCTGTATATGATCCGAATTATATCGTGTTTGGTATCATTTTAATCAGAATAATGCCACAAATCGCAAAAGTCTCATAAAAAAGTAAGTAATAATAAAAAAGCTATTCCTTGGTAATACATTGTGAGGACGTGCGAGCCTTTGAACTGTGCCGCCGACTGCGACTCTCCGCGTCTCTTTCTTTTTCATACGCTATCCTTCGTCGCGCCCGAAACTTTAATTGTCTATTACACAAGTAAATATCATTGGAATTATATCACATTTGGTATGATTTTTATTAGAAAAATGCCACAAATATGGTCATCGAAGTCCCATAAAAAAATAATGAAAAATAAAGAAGTTGGAAATTCGAATTAGGTATGTTTACATTTCTCGGTGACCGAGGCCTCTCGAGCTCGGCTATCCTTCTCTACGTTCGGCAAACCTCAGCAATGATATTCCTCGCGTATAAACTAGGACTGTTACTTTTCCGAAGCTTCGACTCTTCGAAGCTTCGAAGGATTCGAAGGAACGAAGGGAACTTTGAAGGTGATGAAAATCGAAGTTTCGGACCTTCGAACCTTCGAACCTTTGATTCGTTTCCAGTTAACGGATAAAAGAAATAAATTTTCATAATTTGTTTCTATATTCGCCATCTGAATTATTTCAATAATTTATTGTTTAGATAATATATTTATAATTTGAATTATCTTTTCGATAGCACATTGTTAAAATAATTGTTTAAATAAATAAATTTTATAATTTGTTTCTATATTCATTATTTGAATTGTTATTTCAATTATTTATTGTTAAAATAAATAAATTTTTACAATTTGTTTCTATGTTCATTATTTCAATTATTTCAATTATTTATTGTTAAAATAATGGTTTAAATGAATATCTTTTCATATTTTGTTTCTATATACATTATGTGAATTATTTCAATAATTCATTGTTAAAATAATTATTTAAAGAATGTACAAGTATTTACATAATGAATATAGAAACACATTTCTATAGATTATAAAAACTGTAGATTATAAATTTTTATACTCTATAGAAACGTGTTCCTATATGAAATATGTAAATACGTGTAAATTGTCTAAACAATTATTTGAACAATAAATTATCGAAATAATTCAAATAATGAACATAGAAACAAATTGTAAAAATTTATTTATTTAATCAATTATTTTAACAATAAATAATTGAAATAACAATACAAATAATGAATATAGAAACAAATTATAAAATTTATTTATTTAAACAATTATTTTAACAATGTGCTATCGAAAGAAAAATTCAAATTATTATACTACAAACGTCCCTGCGCAGATCCGTGTTGTGGACCATTATCGATGAAATACTGTACATGGTAAAGTTGTGTGGCTTCGTGTAAGAATTACAGATGTGAAGACAGATTTCAAATATCACCTGTTGTTGCAAGAATACATTAAATATCATTCATTATTCACACGTTATTGTAATTTTTCAAGCATTTCCAGTGCTCTGACAAAAAATGTTTCTGATAAAAATTACTCGGTAGTCACTCTTCTATAAATTTCAATATAAAAAATTAAATGTAAAACGCCCCGCCCCAGAATTACGACCAGCCTAGGCGTCACGTTGACGCATCAGACCCCGGAAGGCGAAGCTCGAAACAAGGTGGAAGCCGAAGGACTCGGGAGGGCAGAATACTTTGACATTGCTTGCGAAAGCATCGACGAACTCCGAGCGAAATTATTTGTATTGATACGCACTTTTACGGTAGTTTTGGACACGTACGATCTGAGTTCTAAGACATCTGCACGCCTTACATAAAACAATTTTTTTTATTCGATAAAATTGTAAGGTCTCCTTGATTTTCTAATCGTCACTATATATTTTTTGCTTAATAATGTTATTGCTGACGCCGGGCTGAATTCAACGACTACAATAGTTGTGAACAGCTAATTCTTCGATTGGGACCATTGTGCGACGCGCGACGCGGCGAAAATCGAGCAGTCGAACGCGAAGGCTTAAAAGTAGGACTCTTTCTTTCCTATACGCTGTCCTTCCTTGCACCCGAACCTTTCGCCGTTCATTACACGAGTAAATATCATCGGAATTACATCATATTTCGTATCATTTTCATCAGAAAAATGTTACAAGTATGTTTGTGAAAATCCGATAAAAAAATAATGAAAAATAAAGAAGTTTTGTTGTTGGATTAGTAGTGGTCTCACACCGATATACCCGACCCGTATTGTGTTACACTCCTCGGCGACCGAGGCCTTCGAGCTTTACTCCGTCCTTTTCTCCGTTCGGCATGGGATCGCGGAACAGTCTCTCTTGAACGCTGAATGTCTTATTTTATATCTAATCTAATCTTATTTTATTTGTCAAAATTTAACTTCCTATTTAAAATATTTTTTTATAATTAAATTTGGAATATTTTCTCTTTAAAGGACGTACCTAGAGCAGTCTCGTGTTAATGGTTTTCGGTCAATCACCCGTATTTAATTGCATTCAGAAATATTGAAAAAATCTGACGAATTGCGATTATTGATATTGATATTGATATATATTTACGAATTTTTGCCGATTTTTCGGTTGAAAATCTTATTTACAAAAAAGGAAAACATAAGAATTCGAAAATCTCAGGTTTCTTTGGAAATTGAAAAAGGACATTGAACAAATTTTTACGGTAGCAACATATCCAGAAAGAACTTCGATTTATGAGAGTTCACAGTTTATTCGATCCCTGCTCTGGTTATTGGGCGATACATTGTAACGCGTGTGCCAATCTTTGACTGCTCGGTCTTCGCTATAGTATTCGAATGCGGCTCAGAAAATTATTCGAAGTCGAATAAAACGTCGAATAAAGGTACAGATGAAAATGATAACTTTATTCACCGCTAACGATGAATAAAAAAATTATCTTTATTCGCCGAATCAATTTTCATCGAATAAAACTTTATTCTACGCGTGTCGAATACAGATAACCATAATCATTTCTTTTGTCGCGTGACAAATAATGTTTTTATTTTTTAATCGCTGTTTGCATCGATGCTCCTACAATTATATTATATGTATTATATTAATTTATCCTCGCGAGTCTCTTTCGAACTCTATATTATTCGATATAGTATGTAAAATAAACGTTAATCTGTTTTTCAACATATGTATGTTTCCAGAGATCGATTCTTAGAACAATTATTATTAAAAAGTGTAAGGAAATAATGTTTGTTTATGAAATATTTTTAAATTACAAAATGAGGTATTTCGTATGAATTCAGAGGTAGGAATTATTGAATATTGATTTTCCTAAATATGCTTTCATACTTTCTTACGTACAAAATTTCTAGGATTTTTTGTCTTTGATATTAATTTTACTTTTAGTATTTTAAGCCTTAAAAACCAACACCAAAATGTTTGTTCGAGAATGTAACATCTGATCTCATTGCTGTCTGCCGTCTCACCGTCTCAAGAATCTCCTCAGAGGCCTTCTGCACCGACGAAATATCGTCGGTGGCCTTCTGTTTCTTACTCCAGCCAAAATATATCCTAGAGGGCGTAAGAGAACGCTTGAATTATTCGGGCACACGAACTCCCGTAAGGCTGGCTGTCTTTAACAGTATCTCGTCGGTGATGCAGGTCAGTCATGCGCAGATCTGAAGTCGAATATTTCTCTTTCGATATGGCTACCGAAAGGTTTTGTCTAAAACAAAATTAAGAAATCAGAAATTTTCTCCGCGGGATCTGCCGAGTGTAATCATCGCATACTGGTAATTTGGTAAGTTAAAACTACCTTTCATATTTTTTATTTTCGAAGGTTACAATTTAGGCTTAAAGTGACTGTAAATAATAAGAGACGTTTGTAAAACTGGAAAAATTAATCGGATACCAAAGTATGGCCATTTGGCTACAATCGCTTGGTTATTAAAAACTGGCGGTGCGCGTGAAAACAGTTTATACTGCATATATTATAAAATTCCTGCGGATTTCAATCAATCGTATAACCTTTTGGTTACGCGTATTGCAGGTCCTTCTTTAAATGCCACTATGATTTTGTTGTTTTGTTCGCAGTATAATTTATTTAAGTAAGCACCGCTTAATAAACCCGACACACATCATTTATATGTCTTATTCATTCTCCTGCGTCAGAGTTCTAATATAGTACCTGCGTTAGGTGTGTCAGTTTAAAGAAAAAAATGATTTTCTTTCAACGTAAACAGCTATATTTTTTCTCCTTTAAGTATAAATTGCAAAGTTATTCTAATTCTTAACTTTGCGTGACATTAGTGTCTTTATATAGTGCACTATGTTTAATGTTCTGTGGTATTTGTGCATCCTGGAAACGTTATTGGATATAGGAAGTTTCCTTTCTATCGGTAAGTAGCTGGGGATTGACTGTTATACTCCAGCAAACCTATCAATAATAGTTATAAGCAATTTTTAAATTAAAGAAGTAAAATTAATTATTGGTTAATGGTCCTAGGACACATTTATGTCATAAGTTAATGCATACCTTTAGATCTTCCTGGACGTGTAAGTATTTACATAAGTATTGAGTTATTTTATGAAGCGTGTTATGAAATCTTTATTCAGAATATTTGTTAAAATACTGAATTTTCATATATTGTTGATAGCATCTTCTCAGCAATATTTCATATTGTACATTATAAATACACAACTGTTATTATTTAAACACAAATTTATATTTTTATTCAATAAAAAGTTACAATATTTTGATGGGAACGTCAGATGTAGGCATTGTTATACTTGTATATATAAACTGTTTAAATATAATAATATGTATAATTTTAAACTGGTAAGTATACTTTTATAAAATTCGTAGTTGTACTTATAATAAGCTTTGGTTATAATAACCTGCTGCTACAGGGTTGGCTTATAAATTAATATTTATTTTTAACGTTGCAATAACAATCTCGTTTCCTTTATAGTTCTATCATTTAAGTCATTTCTTAGTATAATACTTGTTTTTATTCAGCAATACATATATATCATTACTTTCATTGTATATTTTCATTCAATAATTTCTGTATTTTGCCGACCCTGATGCCGCATTGTTCCTATCTTAAAATTTACAACAATTTTATATTTTCAGAAATCACGGTGAGATTTTTTCACAGACCCGGAACAATTATGCAGAACTTTGATGATCTTGATATAGAAGGGCGTAATCCTTCTCACCTATCGGAAGCAGGCAAGGAGAAGGTAATGCACACTGAAACATGTGTACAATATCATATCTATGATTAAAATTTTAGAAAACCTATAGATTTGAATTTTACATATATTACAACATTTATTTATTAAATCTGAAAATAACAAAATTATTACATTTATATAGATGATTTTGATACATTATTTAAATAAGTTACGCTTTTTGGAGTTTCTTATTCTTTGTAAAGAATACTCATATTTGTTTGATGAAGTGTTATCTAATGTTTTATTGATCAATATACATGTGTTCTGCAATATGCATATTATTAGAAACACTACTACTTGTACACTTGACAAAATATTTATATTTCACAGGAAGAATACGATCGAAAACGTTTAATGAGAAGCAGTGTCACTGCTGAAGATGGCACGCTTAGACCTGTGTATTCTGAAACAGAAGATGGTGATATATGGTGTCATATATGTAACATAGCTCTATTTGGAGCGCATAAGTTACTGAATCACAATATGTGTAATCGTCATAAAATGAAATTAGATGAATGGCCATATCCAGTTTTGTTATGGTCCAAACGATCGGATATTGTGAAATCAACTCCACCGACACAGTCGGCTGCTATAGGTGATGGTTTGGCACCTGGAGAACCAGTACCACCTGGTATGGAGGACCAAATAACTAGAACAACAACCATTCAGATGAGTTTAGATCGCCATAGAAGTTCTCCTCTTGTTGGCCTTGAATATCTACTTGAACTGGTTGATAATGACTCTTGCGAACCCAGTTATACATGTGTTTTATGTGATAAGAGGGGCGACCCTCGTACTGTTATGGCTCATATTACCAGTTATAATCATAGAATAACATATCTAAATAGACATTTCCCCACAATTTCGCGTGCTATTACGGAACTACCGCGTACTCCTAATTATAAACGCGGAGCTAATGAAATATCGGTGTTAGTGGCTAAGAAGATTGAAGAAAGGTTTGGAAGATTGCAACCACAGCTGGTAGACAAAAATCAATTTGAGAAAAATAAAATGCAGTATATCAAGAGAGTCTATCAGGATTTTCACTTTAGGTAAGTTATAATCTGTTTTCATTATATTAAGTTCTATACACTTGAGCGCTGTTATGAATTGAGTATTTCAATTCACGTGTTTGACAAAAATCAATGGTTGTGATTAGACAAGGTGCGCGTCAATTGTTTTCGTTATTTAACTTACATTCCCTTAAAATCAATGGCTGTTTCCTACATGCAGGGAAACACCAGAATTAACATTTATGGATGTTTACGATGTGCGATGGGTAACGAACTTTGAAGAGAAGATGGCTGAAGTGGCTGGTAATAGTGGTATAAAAAAAGGTGAGTATATAAAATATATATCTTTAAAACAAAACACTTACATCAAACTGTTCAATCACGTAATGATGACCTTGTATTAAGATCTTCAACCTGCTGATGAGAAGCTGGATGATAAACATAAAAATGAAGACAAGAAACATGAAAAGTCTCCGCCAAAGAAAACAGATTCAAAGTCAGACACTACGAAATCGTAAGTTAATGTTTATCTGATACAACTTTTTAGAATTTTTTAATGATTTGAACTTGATTAATTAGTCTTATTTGACTTACAATTTCAGTATAATAAATTAACGTTGGTTTCTTAATTCATCAATATTTCAGATGATTAAATTGTGTTTCACATTTTTCAGGGGATTCAAGATTCGTATCTTCACAAGGGATAAATTAAATATCCGCAAACCTTTAGATAAGGAAGAAGATAGTGCGAGAAAGTCTCCTAAACGTCCCTCTGATGAAACAAAGTCTCTTTCGTCTCTGTCAAGTATATCGAGTAGCCCGTCTCCATCACGTTCAAGATCACGTTCTCCTATTCGCAATCGTAAAGCTAGTTCAATTGATAAAGGCGGAAGGTATCGTACTAAATCGCGTTATTCGCGAGATCGAACGCGTTCTCGTACACGTTCGCGTTCACCGGAACCACTTAGAGAACGGGATAAGTGGGATAAATATCGTGAGCAAATTAGGCGAGCTGAAGAGACGCTCGATCGTGCGTTGAAATTTCATGAAAAGAATCCGGAGAAGCATCCATCTTACCCCGACGAATGGAAGAAGTTCTGGAACAGACGGTACAAGGAATTGCAAGCAGAGGGTAAAGATCCTAGTAAACATGACTTCAAGCCAGAATGGATAGAATTCTGGAACAAACGGATGCGTGAGATCCATAACGAACAGCTGCAACAACGGAAAGAGGAAATTAGAAAGCGTTTAGAGTTGCCAGAAGACAAGCCACCAGAGAAGTGGATACCATCCAATAGACGTGATAGGTCTCCAACGAAAAGAAGCCGTCATCGTATAGAGAGCGATGATGAAGTAGAGTACGTCGGCACGAAAACAATTAAAGCAGACTACTACGATCATCATGACATGAGAGACCGCGATTATGCGTATTCGTCGTATATGCGAGGAAGGGGAAACATGTACAGAAGCAATTACTATCCTCGCGGTGTTACACGCCCGAGATCAATACACTACGCAACTCCTTATCCGGTGAAAGAAAAATCTCCAAGTCCTATACCAGATGATATATTACCTGAAGATTTAGAAGTAGTCGGCTTATTGAGATTACTTACAGCATTGGAAGGTCAATTGGGCTCTCTTGGACCGAAGATAGTATCCCTTCTTTCGAAAGCACTAGCCGCAGAAAAAGCAAAACCGAACTCTGCCGAAGAATTGCTTTATGACGAAGAAGTGAGCGTGCTTTTCGAAACGGTTAAAGAAAAACTTAAAGGTCAATTGTTTGCCGGAATGATAGAGAAAATGGCGATAACGCCAACAAAATCAGCGATCCAAAATATCGCGCAATTGTTGCATAAAGCAGCAGAGAGTAAAAAGAAGATTGAGGAAGAGAAAAAGAAGAAAAGAGAATTGGAGACTGCAAAGTCGACAAATTATATCCAAAGAACTGTGTATTCAAGACCGGTGGAGGTAATTACACCTGTGATTAAATCCGAACCAGTTAGTGTACCTGGTGTTGGTACTGTAGATAAAGTAGCTATAGCCCAACAAATAGCAGCTGCTTTGGTAGCTCAAGGTAGATCAAATGTGTCACAAGAGGAATTAGAAACTTTGATTAACGCTGTTGTTGGAATGGCTGAAGCGTCCAAAAATTCCGATAAACCAGTAACAACGGCTGATTTCGTAAAAGGACTGGCAAGAAGTAATAATTCTCTTGCTCAAACTACGTCTGCTCCCGCGACGTTAACAACAGCAGATACAGTCGATCACCAAACTTCCAAAATGGAAAGTTTGTCGGACACAGACTTGAAAACGCTTTTACAAAATTTTAAAGACTTATCCACTCAAGAACAACATGGGCTGATTAATTTCCTAAAAAAATTAGAAATAACAGATCCGGTTCGAGTCGAGAAATTAAGAGGTTTTGTTAACTTAGGCTCTACGTCGATAATATCATCGATGTCCAAAATAAAGTCCCCAACGCCAGAAAATCCAGAAACCAGTATTAAACCGAATAGAAGTATTTCGCCGTTCTCTGTGCGAAAAGGAAATCAAAATCCTGTTGAAGAGGAAGATAAGTGGAAACCTAAAATAGACATGTTTGCAAATGACGACGAGGAAGAACAACAGACGAAGAATGATACCGAAGACAAACAGAAGGCTAAATTAGATTTATCAGATGACGATGATGATTATACATTTGAAGATATTTATAAAGCAGCAGACAAAAATGTTAGCGAAAATGAAAAAGCAAAAAAAAAGTCGCGAGGGTTCTCAAAATCGGTGTCAAATTCTCCAAGATCCTGGACACGATCTCGTTCACGTTCACGATCACGTTCTCCGGTAAGGCCGAAAGAATTAACGAAAACTAGCGACCCAAATGCAATACTAAACGAGACCAAACGTTTAATCGCTCATATAATGGGAGATCTTCCAAATAAGTATGTGCCAAAGACGCACCTCCCGCTTGGAAATGAAAATGTTGAACAAAATACGTCAAAGCCATTGGATCAGATTCCTACTACGTCAACAGCTCCGCTGTCAAACTTTTACAATCAAGGATATGTTCAGAATACTCAACAAAGTTGCCCCCGTCCACAAGCACCCCCTCTCACTTATCCTGGCATATCCAATCAACAGTTTCAAAGTTATCCACATCAGCAAGTTTACAGCAGTAACCAGAGTTATGTCGATAATGGTTACAATTACCAAGGATATGGTGTAAGCAGTCAGGGTCAATACAGTGGACCGCCCATGGCGTCAAATCAATACCCAAATCAACAAAACTACGGTGGATCGCCCTATGGTGGAGTGCCTGCAGGCCATTCTTCAAATTATTCTCATCAGCAACCGCAACAACAATACGGAAATTATGTGCAACAACAACGTTTCTATTAAAGTGACTATTTAGGAATCGTTCATAAGAATATACCGAAGTTATACTGTGACTGAATCTTATTGCAATTGTTACTGAACTAGTTTTCTCTTTGGACACTATGCAAGTGTTCACAGGAAAAGTTAATGTTGCTAGTTCAAGGATTATTCAGATAATAATAGTCAGTCTTAACCAATTTTTGACTAAATTGAATACGTTTTGTAAATATATTTAAAAATTCGCGAACAATTTCAATGCGAAGGAATTTCTGACGAATTTAACATTTAACATTTGCCGTTCCTCTTCATACATGAAAAGTTTATTTCCATATATCATTTTTATACGTTTATACATCGCGTATGTCTCCCTTTGAGACGACAAAACTTAAATCTCTTAAAAATATCTCGATATGTTTAACTATATATCATAATAGGCGCGCGAAGTGAACGTGAACTTACGGAACGAAGTGTTAAGACATCGATGTCAACAGGAATAAAGTAAGTAAAAAAAAAAAGAAAAGAACGTAATTCAAAGATATAACTTTAGTCTCAATTACAATTTTGTCATGCTATGTTTCATTCAACCTTCTTAATTGGTAATACGTTTATCATCTTTATAATTTAGCAGGATATGTGTGATAAAGCGTCAAGGGAGTCAAAAGTATCGAACATTATTTTTACAAGCACTTTTAATGTTGAAAGAGATATATATTTGTATATTTATGGATACATAAATATATGCATATATACATTCATAATGTGTATATATATACATAATAGCAAGAACAATTATGTGTACTTTTTCAATAAAGAATCACGTTGTAAAAGTGTATTAAATAAGTAAAGAATAACCGTCGTTTGTAAATACTTTTAAGCGTATGAGTTTTTCATATTTCAGAGAAACTATAAACACACCCAGGAACTTGTTCTTAATATTCGATAATAGTAAGAATAAAATATAATTAAATTAATAATAAACGTAGTTGTGCACAAAAATACGTAAACGAATCACTTTACCCTACATGTCACAATTTTCATTTTCTCAAATATCATAGGGTTAGATATTACTGCTAGTCTTTGAAAACAAACAGAAATTTTAATGATCTAAATACTTATCTTGCTTTTTTCCAAATTATTCTTAATTATACCTGTTTAATTTAACCTGTTAAGCGGTAATTAAATTATTGAACAATGTATCAACTGAATGTCTTAATATTTGGTCATATTTCTAGTAAACAAGGTTTCTAAATTAATAAATAATTGAACTGTATACAAAGTATTATAAAAATTCAAATGGAAATATTCGAAAATTAACTTCTACATAATACATTACTATTAACACAAATACTTTTAATAATAAAGGAATTAGTTTATTATCTTTAGACTGTTTTAAAAACAAACTTGTTTTAATTGATCACATTATACGCTATAGTAGCAGGCCAAATCTAAGTATTAAGCCAAATTACGAATTATAGTACCGTTTTCTTACACAATCAATCAAAAGTAACGAACTTTTCAATCTTAAAAGTATTTATTTCGTGTATACTTTATTAATGCAATAATACCTCGTGGCTGCACAGTGTACATTGACTAGAGAATTACAAAGACTCCAACTTTTTTGCGCTTATCGTTACATGCCTACCATCACGACAATCTATATAAATTAATAGAATATCACCAAAATGCAGCTGACACAATATATACATTTCATTTTACAGGCTCAGGAGAATGCGTTAAAATTTTCTACTTCGGCACAAGACCTCTTGTCTTTGGGTAAACAGGTGGCGGAATCTGTTGAATTTTCCCAACGCTCTTAGGTCGTATTTTTGCCGATTGCAATCGTGATTTAGATCTGAGTTTCGTACTCGAAGCGTCCACGTCAATGTCGCCCTCGTCGCGCAGTGCTTCTTCAAGAACGGCTTGAATCGTGGGTGCAATGGCCGGCCCTTGATAGTCCATTGTCGTCCTCGCAGGCATATCAAGATCTAAATTTAATATGTTTTCTCCCGCGTAACGGCAACCTCTTCCCATAGCTAAAGCAATACGCGCGTATTCAGAAACCGGCCTTCGCGCATCTGGAATGGATGTGGGTCTTTTTATTGTGTCTATACAGGATGGCTCCGGATCCTTCACTATCCAGCAGTCTTCCTCTTCATCGAGATGTATTCTTGACAGTATTTTATTCTTTTCTTCCTCGGGGATGAAGTTTTCTATAATAAGATACTTTAGCTTCAGCTCTTTCATCAGCTCATGTTGGGTTTGTTCCAAGTCCCTTCTGTCTCTATTAAAATCGTTGGTAACATCTTCGAGTTCTTGTTTTAGAACTTGTAGTTTCGTGAAACATTTTCTTAGCTTTCTAGACTTCACGTCTACCTCCTGCTGCAAATTCGTGTATGTTTCCTTCACTCCTAACATTGTCAACTCTTCGTCTTCAAGTTTCTGACGCATTTCAACCTCTCGTTTCTTTCTCTCTGCGATCTCGGCCGACTTCTGTTCTAATGCCCTTTGCTGTTCGTTTGTGTGATCAATTATGTTCTTACCCCCACAAAGCATCTTACTCTCCAAATCTTTTATTCTCATTATTAGAGTTTCCGTTTCTTGTTTCTCCGCTTTCAACTGTTCCGCAATTAGCTTCTTATCCGTTCCAATCTTATTATCTTCGCTTCGACTATCTTCTGCTTCGGATTCCGAGTCAGCAGTCTCATCTTCTTTCTTTTTCTTTGACTTCTTTTTTCTTCTCGGTACCATACCTTTCTGTGCCAATTTCTCTTTCAATCGGCCAATTTCTTCTTGATACTGTCTCAAAAGAGCGTCTTTTGGATCCTCGTTAATCCTTGGTTTGTTCTTGATATTTTTCGCGCGATTCGCATACCGTAATGTTGTTAATGTCTCGTCGTAATTATAACTAGCAGGACCTATATTTGCGACCATAATTGTCTTAGAGTTTCCACCTAGAGAATCTTGAAGCAGTCGCGTCAGCTTCGAATCTCTGTATGGTACATGAGTAGTTTTTCCATCCACCAAAGCAGAGATCACGTTTCCCAGGGCCGACAAGCTTAGGTTAATCTTGCTTGCTTCCTTCAATCGTTCGCCACATGCGCCAGTCTTGCTCTGCCTTTCGCTGCCAGCTAGATCAACTAAATTCAAACGGCCCACTCTGATCCCGCCGGTATCATCGATAGATCCCATTTCGATGGTGATCAGAAATATTGCGTGCGATCGGGAGCTGTGTTCATTCATATTTGTCGCGCCTATAGTTCTGTTCTGGTTCCCCATATTCATAAGCTGTTGTATCTCCGCAGCACTTTTGCACACCGACGTTGACAAATCCTTGACGAATACCCCGGTATCTGGTTTTTCCTTCAATTCGAATCGAAGGCTCTGATCGGGCTGCAAAAGATCTCGTATCTCCTCTTGGTAAATCTCTAAGTAACTCGCACGCACCAAGTATTGCATATTTTCGGACCTGCCTATGTGATTGAAGATGTGCTCGAAGGACCGCGGGATTACACCACGTCTATCATAATCGCCCTTTAGACCTTCCATGGTATACGTTTTCCCGGTACCAGTTTGTCCGTAAGCAAAGATTGTACCGTTAAAACCATCGAGGACGGAAGACACTAAGGGTCTGACCGTTTCCTCGTACAGGTCCTGTTGACTGGAATTCCAGTCGTAAACCGCGTCGAACGTGAAAACTTTCACGTTATCACTGGATGGATCATCCCTCGGGTGACGAATTTCGACCACTCCTCTCGATGGAAACACGTCCACCACACGCTTGTACCCGCGAGTGACTTCTCTCTCGTCCATTGGTCGACATCTTACAACAACCTGGACACACTGGGTCATCACCTCCGGCGTCGAGCTCGTCTTTATATTTTTCCGTTTCCAGGTTTTCAATTGATTGTCCGATTTCTCCATGTTGACGATTGATTCGATTCACCTATACAGCGAAAGACATTTCAATACAGCACCCTCGAGCAGCAATAACGAAATACAATCGAACCTCGATAACTCGAAGACCGCCCTATACGACAATTCTCATTTTTTAAAAACCCTTACGAATCGAAATATGAACTTTCTTCAAGTCAAAGTGTTTGTCGTATGCCACTTTATTTCTGTATCAAATAAAAGTTTACTTCTATATATTAAAATTCCGTTACTTACAAACTGCCATCGTCAATCGTTTGCAGTATGTATAATAATACATGCCTCTCGATCACAAGGGCCATTCGAAGCGGCAAATAAAATAAAAAATCAATATAACTTACATTTACTATCAATATAACTTACATTTATCCCTAAAAATCGGATATGTGTTTTTTCAAGTCTTGACAATTCGAAAAGTACATGCATACTAATCGTCACACAAAAGTTTTATAAATGGAATTTTCGTTTGTTAAGCCTCTTTCACTCGATAATACGAAACTTTTACAATTAAAAAGTTTTAATTATTCCCTTGAGATTCAAGTTACCAAGGTTCGACTATAATAACAACGGTTATTAGCTAGTTATAGTAGTGTGTACAATCGATAATTATGTTTCGCAAAATAGCAAAATAAACGTGATGACGTTTATCGATTATTGGTTAGAAATAAGATTCTTTTGATAAATACATAACTTTGTGACAATCGCTATCTTAACAACACGAGAAATGAAATGAATTGCATGGCTTTTTATGTTGAGCAAAATTCATGTCTAATATATGCGATTCTGTATCTGTATTTACAATCATTTTTTACCGAGAAGGTATTATAAACAGAATAAGGAATACGTAAATGTACATCACTTGTCTCTCATCTTTTTCGAGATTTTAATATCGAAAAAATTTTTAGGAAAGCGTGTAATTGTGATGTAATAAACCCGGCTACTTCTTTTCGATTTATTTTTAGCGATTTTAGTTACAAACTCTGTCAATTTTCACGCAAAAAGAAACAAAAATTCGACAGGGAGTTCTTAACCAAATACTACTTTTGCCGTACACCTTAAGCATTATGCATGTATTTATTTTCTTTTTATGAGTAACTTACCTTGTCAAGTTAACAGGCACGAACAGTGCAAAAAGAGTTATAATAAAAGAACAATGAATTTTCATTGTATCCGCATATTACCCTCCTCCGCACGGTATTGATCCATTGTTAGTTTTCTAGAATTTGCACTGTCAACACCCACCCTTTTTATATCCACTTATTCCAACAACACTATTTTGCGAGTTGCCGTAGATCCTTACGATAATCAGGACTCGGTGTTTGATCGAGTCACTAGAACGGAATGCGATACATTGTGACAGAATGTAGGAAAGACCGCATCATGTTTTGACAGAATAAAGCCATTATGGCCAAGCCTGCGCAGTAAACACCTCTCACTCGTTTCCACGGGCATACTGAATCGATCTCTCGCTTAATCACAGAATATCTCTAAGCAAGTAGGTTATGTTGAAGTTCTTCTGCGGCATATTGTAGTAAGAAATTTACTTTATCGACCAAACGCAATTAATTCGAAATTATACAGGGTGTCCCAGTTTTAAAGTTCCAAACTTTGTCAGTGTATTCTATGGGTCTAAACAAGAAAGGAATGATATAGAGACACAGATTGTTTAACGCTTTATTAAAAAGTTATAAACAAAAATACAGAATTCGAAGGGAACAGTTTTGCGGTATTAATACCGCTCTTGTCTAGCTGTTAAAATTACCTATTGCTACTGACACTAATTTTAATACAAAATTCGTAGATGCAACTAATTTTCTATTTCAGAATGGTCACCGTCTTTAGCAATACAAGATTGACAGTGTTTCAAAATGCAATTTATTATTGTACAAAGTTCATTTGTATTGTTTCATTTCAGTGAACAAGTCATTAATTCTTGAAATGTTCTCTACACATAAAGATCAAGTGGCGTAAGAATGCATATTTTTGTTTATAACTTTTTAATAAAGCGTTAAACAACCTATGTTTATATATAAATTTTTTCTTATTTGGACCCATTATAGAATACACTGACAGAGTTTGGCACTAAAACCTGGGATACTCTGTATATTCAGATTGTTTTAAAATATTTTAAATCGTAACATATATTACTAATGTATTTGTTTCTGTTATATGTATAGATAATGTTTAAAAATTCATTTTGAAAATACAACATTGGCAAAATTGTACATATATAATATGCTCTCTTCTTGTCAATGAAATTATATTATAAATAGAATTGTTTTCATAAAGATATTTAGTTATCATAAATACATATGTATGTAGTTTAATAGACTCCACACGCTCTACCATCGTTCATAAATACACACGTGATCGTCGCGTGGTGTTACCGAGTATGCGTAGTAATCACCATTGACAGGAAGTACTCTTGTATTTTTTAATCAAACGTATGTTAGAAATAAAAATATTAAAATAATCATTTCTTATTGTTCATCTACTTTTTGGTACCCTGTTGCATCTTTTTATGCACACATATTATGTTCAACACTGGAATTACTTTGATGCAGTTTAAAATATTTTATGTGAATGAAGTTGTATACTTAACTACTCTGTTAAGTAATATTTTGATTATGTATAGTATCTTCTTAATGTACTATATCTTCGAAATTATAAACTAATTTGCGACAAGATTAACCTACAAATTATAAATCTCACTTTTCTTCTAAACCTAAACTTTTGTAGAAGGAAATGACGTTTGTCTCGTGGCTAGTTTCATACTATGCAAGTCACCTCGAAAGAGTGTTGTAACAGTATTATTTATTGGGAAGACAGTTCTGCTTAATTGATAACTGAAATCAATGTCGAAAAAGTGGAAGCATTTCATATAAATTAACCATAATGTTAGTATAAGACGGTAAACAAATAATAATTGACATTTAATAAATAAATTGGAAAGACAAAAATTTGTTAAGAGTATTCAGTATTTTATTTTATAGGAGTTATTTTGGAAATTACTTTCGTACAAGATTAAAACAATTTTTATTTATGTATTATGGTCTCATTGAATGGAGTAAAAGAATCATGATATGAAACGTTTTATTAAAAATTCAAAATACATATGTCAATTTTTAGATTCTAAGTTTATCCATATTATTGTGGTAAATTAATTATGTGTTGTCATTTTGTTACAGACAAAATGAAATTGGGATTAGTGATAGTTCATATTGTGCTGGTTGCAACAAATATATGGGTCACGGCACATTTCCATGAAGAACTTCCAGAAGATAATGAATTTGCAGAATTTGAAGACTTTGAAGAAGAAAAACCAACTCAGTCAATTAATGATCGTGTAGTGGAACATAGTAAAGAGTCAAATATCAATCAAGATTTTGATGAGGATGATGTATTAATAGTTGATAGTGATAACGAATTTGATCACTTCGATGAAGAAGAATTCGAAGGAGTAGATGTTGCTGGTGGAAACGCAGGCTCAAAGACCAATGAGCCATCAACATTAACAATCACCAAAATACCATTGCATTTGCGAACAAGATGGGATAGTTTCTATCTAGAAATATTAATGATTATCGGTTTACTAGTATATTTTATTAACTACCTAGCAGGACGATCAAAAAATGCCCGTATAGTGGAAATGTGGTTGATGGAGCACAGACAACTTCTACTCGATAATTTTTCTCTTGTCGGTGACACAGGAAAATCTAGCGAGGATGCGTCTGAAAATGACTTAGTAAAAGAAAGTCAATCACATTATAGTTTATATTGTTCGGGGAGAATTGGATGTGATTCTATGCTGATTGAATTAAAATTAATTAAAAGACAAGATTTAGTTGCAGTGTTGGCACAACTTGTGCGACCTCAAAATGATCAAGCACTCATACGTATAGAATTAGCAAAAGATGAAACCGATAATTTTGTATTAGCAGTGGCTACAAAACGTACTGCAATGCATTTAGTACGCGATATGGCTGATATCAGTGTGTATTGTCCAGAAAAGCGACCAGGAGAAAAATTTGGTCTTCCATCAGGATTTTATGTAATGTCTGAAATTGCTGAAGCAGTATCAGCTATTTTAGATACAAGAGTTTTACAAGCATTTACAAAGTATGCTCAATATATCGATTATATACACATCAGTGACCAGTTCAGTGGTCCTAAACAACAAGAGTAAGATTACAAAATACATAGTAATCGAGAATTTTTCATTTCTTTCATTGTATCTGTAATATTATGTTCCTAATTTTAGAGATACAACACAATTAACAATGCCTGAAGTAAAAAGAGTTCTACTGATAGGACTGAATATAAGCATAAAAGGACGTACTACCAATGCAGAAGGCCAAGAAAAATTGAAACTGCTTTTACAATTAACATTTTACCTGTTAGATAAACTACGTCGTTTCAAATTATCTAAAGAGGTTTATAATATATTTCTTTTAAATTATGCTACTATTTGAATATGTTATTCTGTATTGTATTGTTACTTTCAGGGTAAAAGTAAAGCAGATAAAAATAGATTGAGAGTAGAGGAAGCATTCTTAAAAACAACTCATGCAGCTAGAGCTGAAGCAGCAGCGCAGCGAAGGGAAGAACGTCGTAGAGCTGAAAAAGAACGTATTCTTCAAGAAGAAGATCCAGACAAGCAAAGGAAGTGGGAAGAGAAAGAACAACGAAGACTTGCTAAAAAGAGAGCTCCTAGAATGAAGCAACTTAAAGTTAAAGCATTATGACCACATACAGTTAATTATGAAGATATTGTTGAAACTTTTTAAGAGTCGTGAGATACTCAATTGAACTGCCCATTCACTCATTTAGTAAAACTATATTTCAACTATATTCACCTTCTTTCGGTGTCATTCAACGTTCATCAATCGTTTTTTAAGCAAGTTTTCCAAAATAATAAAGATACATAGATAAGTATCACATACTTAACATTCAATGTCGTAAGATAAAATTAGTTCACATTTTTTTAAATTTCTAATATATGAACATTACTTTATTTTTCTCGTTAATACTGTGTCATTACTGTTAAATATTTATTTTGTAATATAGGTAATATTACTTTTCTGATAAGTTATACTGTGACTTGAATGTATGATCATGAAATATGACATAGACTTGATTCCACAAACATTACAGCAATATGTTATAAAACTAATATATAATTATTGCTCTTGAACCATAACACCAATATTTGTTACATAGTTCATTTTTAAACCCCTCTTATGTCATGAGTACTTAATTTTTATACTGCATACATAAAAAAATTAATTAATTTCTGTGCAAAAATGGTTGCACAGATTCTTTTTAAGTAAAGTAAAAATATTTTAAATCATATTTACTTAAAAAATTTATATATTAAAAAATTAAATGCTGATATAACATATATTAAGTAGGTACATCAATTTTTAAGTAATATAAAACGAATTTATTATATGTGTACAAATACAGTGTTACAAATATATATATTTATTTACAAATTTATTACTAAACTTAATAAATCAATTTATTTTCAAATTTATATATTAATTAAACATTGATATTATACTTACGACTCTGTACAATTTTTTAAAAATGATTTCTTTACCATTTTTATGTTAATAAAATACATAAGAGTACAACAATTCTGGTAATTAAATTATTGTCTTAAGGGAACAACTGAAAGAAATGAAAATAAAATAATAAAATTGTTCAGTAAATATGTATGCGCAAATTTGTTATAATTTTTTTAATGAATACACATATAGAAACATTTCTCTTTATGCAAAATAATTTTACATTAATATGTACAGTATGTCTATACTTGAGTGTAAATAAACAAATATATAGTACTCATGATCGAGAACTTTTGACGATAAACTCCGCAATAAAATTTTTCAGGTTTATGGTAAAAGGACGAGACTTGATTATTAAAACAGACCATAAGGGTGTAGACCAGGCATGTCCAGAAGTAGCTTACTTGGACGCAAATTCGAGGGAGACGCCTACTTCTCCCGCCCGCGCGTCTCGCTCCCCGTGGCGGCCGTAGTCCTCCGAGCTCCTCAGACCCGTGCCTACCGCTTGCAATATGTACCGCGTGTGGCGCGTTGGGGCGACTCTCGGACCCACGGTAGGCACGGGTCTGAGGAGCTTGGAGGACTACGGCCGCCACAGGGAGCGAGACGCGCGGGCGGGAGAAGTAGGCGTCTCCCTCGAATTTGGAGGGAGTTTAAGCGGCACTAGGAGAAGCTCGAATGAACATGTATGGCACACACATTTCGCTAGATCAGCATATACGTATACGAGCAGAGAGGAATCTGATACGAATTTGAAGGTTCCGCGGGGAGCCAAATCACGCTAAAAAACACAAAATTAGGATGTTTCTATAGGCAAGCGTTCTAGACGAAAGATAAATCTAGGGCGCTTGCCCATAGAGGCATCCTACTTTTCCGTTCTTTCCGCGTAGTTTGGAAAATTCGGCAGGATTAGTCTGTCAGAAATCTTTGTAGGCCGTGTGACGTCATAGTATGATGAATTCTTAAGTATCTGGAGGTTTAGGGTTTTTATAGACACTTGTATGCAAGCGCGCTAGCGGGGCATATACGATGACGATGAAACGTTTATTGTATTATTTATTTACGTATTTTAGGCGTAAATAGATGTTTTCTAAAAAATTTGTTTCATAATTTCGGCATTTTCCGTTACGAGCGCTGATATCTGTTTCCGACGACAGCTGCCGTCATTGATATCAGCAGAGAGGAATGAGAGTGCTCACGCCACAGACGAGATATAAGAATAGACTGGACATGCAATGTATTCCGGTGGCCGCCGGTTTTGGGGTCCTAGGACCCCAGAGTGACTCCATTACCATTCAGTGTCAACACCCAACGTTACCGATAAAACACACTTTCTGAGCATTATTAACACAAAGAAAAAATATTATACTCCATTCGCATTGCGTTTACTTAATATGATTCGGCGGGAGCAAACATACGTGATGCTTCGGTTTAAATGTTGAATATGACATTTATAAAGCCTTCTTTTACTTATCGAAAGATTGCTTATTCTATATGCATCGTTAACGGAAGTTTAGTAATGTTACTTTTTACGCCTTCCTAATGTTTTCGTTTTTATAGTTTGTTATTACATTTCGTCATAATATGCATATTTTATAGCTTTTTTATTACATTTTGATGTAATAGTGCATACATAGCTATATAATTACATCAAAATGTAATAAACAAATATAAATAATACGCACAGATCTACTGTAATTTAATAAATTTTTACCCACCGGTTATTTACAATAACTTTATTTATTGTGTGAAATTAATTAACTTGTAATAAACTAAACGATAAGCAAGTACCCAGATAGTACCGTACGTCCATAGGACGTCCATTTTACGTCCGATTCGTCCAATGTCCGTCGCGTACGTCCGTGGGACGTCCCTTGGACCAAAATTTCGGACGTCTCACGGACATCCGTTTCTAATGTCCGTGGGACGTCCCTCGGACATAAATTTCGGACATACCACGGACGTGGGACTTAGATTCTTTCGTACGTTTTCGGATGTTATATATTGTTTCTATTATTATACTCAAAATATAGGTTTGTCACGCAAAAACTTCGAGCAGCGAAGCCGCGAGGCGACGCAGTGGCCAAAAAGCGAAAAAATCATAAAAAAATATTTAATAATAATTTTTTTATGTTAAAATGCAGCAGGCATTTTTCAAACAGCGGTTCAATGAGTGCAATAACAATAATTTATGTAACAAAAAAATTGTTATTAAATATTTTTTTATGATTTTTTGTCGCTTTTTGGCCATTGCCTCATTGCATGAGTGCAATAACAATAATTTATTTAACATAAAAAAATTGTTATTAAATATTTTTTTATGATTTTTTGTCGCTTTGTGGCCACTGTGGGGTGCCCCGCGGCTTTGATGCTCGAAGTTTTTGCGTGACAAACCTATATTTTGAGTATAATAATAGAAACACAATATGTAGCATCCGAAAACGTACGAAATAATCTAAGTACTGGCAAGTACGAATAATGTACGGTGGCCAAAGAGCGACAAAAAATCATAGAAAAATATTTAATAACAATTTTTTTATGTTAAATAAATTATTGTTATTGCGATCATTGAACCGCTGTCAGAAAAAATATTCCCGACTAAAAGTGATCAGTACTCAGTCTTCTACAAATCACAATACAAGAAAATTCGGAAAATTTTTATTTTTATTGAAAAATCGAAGTCATCTTGATTATTTATATATCACTGCATACTTTTTATTCAATAACGTTTCAGCTGACACCAGAATGAATCCAACGACCTATTCAACATGGTCTTTAAAGAATTAGGTCTTAACAGAATGCCGAAATAAAGGATCAAAAATATAATACTACATAGTTAAAAAAATGTGCTGTCCTTATTCTTTGCGTCTGAAACATTCGTCATTCATTTTATAAGTAAATATCGTAAATAGTTGTCCTATTTTGCATGTAATGATTCATGTGCATTAATTGTGTTAGAAAATCAGTAAGGCCAGATATTTGAGACGGGTCATGTGCTTTTCGTCGACGCGCTTTCTCTCTCTCTCAAGGAGCGTTCCTCGAGGGTCAGGAAGTCGTAAATTATAGAACAGGCCATGGTGAAAAGAAGGACGCCCTCAGGACTAGGACTGGTGAAAACTCACTTTGATATCGACGGTCGACGTGGCTACATGTAGTACGGTTCGTGAAAATATGACTTTCCAATTATCTTACAATTGTTTGTAGGTTACCGCTCATGGGACTATCGGTTCTTTTTAAAAAGTGTGTGTGATTTTACGGTGTTGTCCACAGCCCACACGCATGTACGTGAAATCCGTAACGTGGAAACGTAAGTTTTTATTTTATATTTATTTATTTGCATTAGATTACAAACATGGCAGGCAAGCGGAAAATGGAAAAATATTACATACGTGCTAAAAGATCTTTTCCTTTATCTTACGATGCTTCTCATCAAGAAGCTTCTGCTTCATCGAATACGAGTGAAAGCAATGTAGTTTATTCAGATCGGTTTAAAAAGTGCAATTTCAAGTCTTTGCCAATTCATAGACATTTCTACTCTTAATAATAATAAAATTCAAATTAACGTAAATATTGACGGTCTTCCATTGTCAGAGATCTAGCAGCCAAGCATATCCAATTCTTTGCAGTATAACAGGATATACATATATGGAAATGATCGGCATTTATCATGGTTATGAAAAAGCAAAAGATGTCAATTAGTTTTGTTTAAATATCGCGTTAGTTTGAAACGTGCTTGAATTTCGCGATTGTCACGATCTAAATCCGTTGACGATTCCTCCGAGGTTATTTGTTCGAGAGGCCAATAACCCATAATAATTCAAGTAGAAACGGCGTGACTTTCTGGCTACCAGCTAATGTCAGCCGATAAACACGGCGATCGGTAGATCAACGTGCAAAACGTTCAAATCAAACTCGTGTCGCGAAGGTATAGAGAGACAAAGAGAACAACAAACAGACGTACGTTGAACAGAGACAGGCGAGTAAGAGACAGACAGCGCCGCGTAGCGGGTCAGCTGACGCTCTCGCGACGCTTCGTTGCCGCATCGAGTTCACGTCGTTACTTGCTCACGAGACGTGCGAGGAGTAACTCGCTCACGAATCGTGCAGGCGATCACTTGCTATTGAGGCGCGCTAGCGATCACTTGTCCTACGAGTCTTCGCAGCGGTAAAAGTTCTCCAGTCGAGCTGTTGGATACTTGCTACAAGTATTTGACGGCGAGCTTTGGCACGACTGTGCGACCAGAACGGAGTTCATTACGACATCGTTCTTCTCGCTATCAAGAGAATCAAGCCCACCAAAGAGTTATTAAACTCTGGATTTACTGAATTATTGAAACAACTAATTCGTAATCCACTCTCCAGTCGAGCTGTCGGATGCTTGTTACGAGTATTTGACGGCGAGCTTTGGCACGACTGTGCGAACGGAACCGATCTCGATTACGAGATCGTTCCACACGCCGTAAGAGAGCCTTAGAAAAATAGCAATATTTATAAATCGAGCTCTGGATTTTCCGAGTTTCGTACTCAAACAGTGCACGGTTGTAGCTTCGCCGCGCATAAGTGTATTTCGGTGTGATTGACGCGAGATTCGTGTTCGTTCCCCGAATTCACTGCCCGCCGTTCAAGAGAAACTCTTTATTAACGCACTTACGTTATACGCCGCTTCTATTGTGCGCAGATAGTCGATCGTGTGCGTGTAAGTGTTCAAGAGAAACTCTTGGAAGGAATCGTGTTTCCGATTCCGTACGGCCACCCGTGTAACACGGAAGACACTCTTTCCGAGTACATTTCCTCTGCCATAAGCTCTGGCATACGCTGTGACGTCCCAGTGCTGCAGAAGAACGGATACTCGGATTGTGAAGGTCAATTTCCCTTACACCCTTGCCTTTCCTACGGGATTCGCATATTATTCGGTGTCGGAATTGGCTGGTCCAGCCACAGGTCTCGCAGGTAAGGCCTGGTCTGTCCCCCCCTCCTCTGGGTGAGCGAGCGCGGCACAGCTAGGCAGGCTTGACCCGGTTCAACCAATATAGTCGCACCTGCCATATACGCCGTCGTCATTACGACGGAGATAGTATTGAGAGTGGGGATAGTGACTGGTCTGAACACGCTTACAATACGCCCCCTCTATATATCTCTATATATAGTCGCTTTTGTGCAAGTAAGTGGTGAGTTGGACCACGTCTTCCACCGAGATTTCTATAGCCGCGTGACGTATTGAGTCACTCGCGAGCTTTGAATCAAGGTTGTTGATGCACGGGTTATTTCGGCTGGATTATCGAACTCGGAGCCTTACAACCTCCTTGTAAGATTAACCGCCACCCTTACGCTGACGCCCACGCAGTAGAATCGGTTTAACCGTGACTACGCTAGTGCGAGCGGACGGATTCTCGATTATCGAGATTCGTAAAAAATATACAGTCCACTAACTCTGCGTTCTGAGCAGTTTGGCTGTATTCCCCCTCCTTCGATAGCGATTATCGCCGTCAGGAGCGTACGGGAAACAGCGTCACGAACGGATACGTATCGTATCGAATAGGTGGTTTCACCCCTTCGTTCGTTAATATTAATTTCAGACGCCAACGTCACGAGACGTCCAAGGGACCACCGGAGGAGACGGAGGACCTGCAGACCGCCGTCCACCAAAGGGGATTATTTTGATTCAATAAACGGCCCACCATTGGGTGGGTCACTATCAATATAACCTCGCTGTACGACAATTTACTTTCCCTCAAAAACTTCTATCTCCTCATATTCGAGCCACCGTTGAAAAGTCGTTGGAATATATTACACAGTCCACCTTTTTAACAAGTTTTGTATTCGATTTTGTTGAAGAGGCAATAGTCCTTTGTAATAGTGAATTGTTAATTAATGAACATTTGTACCATTTACAAATAAAATCTTTTATTTGTGATGCTCCCGCAAAATCGTTTATCAAATGCATAAAAGTTCATGCGTTGAATCGATCGAATAAATCAATAATTCAAATGCATAAAAGTATCATGCATAGCTCGAACCTTTTATGACGGTTGGGTATCGCGTTTTGGGACTCCTTTGCGTATTACTACCGATCAGGGCCGACAATTTGAGTCCAAATTATTTTATGCCCTTAATAACCTGATTGGCTCTAGGCATCTGCGTACTACGGCGTACCACCCGGCAGCGAATGGGATGGTAGAGCGTTTTCATCGACAGCTCAAAGCTGCAATTAAATGTCACGAATCCGAAAAATGGACCGAAATATTACCGACCGTTTTATTGGGTATTCGTTCAGCATGGAAGGACGACCTCAGTACAACGTCGGCCGAGTTAGTTTATGGCGAACCTTTGAAATTACCTGGAGAGTTTTTATCTACAGGTTCAGCCGGAAATACAGAGGACATTTCTAATTTCGTTTCTAGATTACGTAGTCATTTTGCAAAATTAAATCCAGTTAACGGATCACGACATTCTCTTAAAAAATCGTTCATTTTCAAAGATTTACATACAACATCCCACGTTTTTATTCGTACAGATTCAGCTAAAACTATTTTACAACCTCCATATACAGGTCCGTACGCCGTAGTTCGCCGAGGTGACAAAAATTACGTTATAAATATTAAAGGAAAAGATGTAACCATATCTATTGACAGATTAAAGCCCGCGTATATTTTAGCGGAAGATAATGTGAACCCTACATCGGTGCATGATGGACCCAGTACTATTATAAATACACCAACGCATACGCCAGGTTTACAAGCGCGTGTCACACGTTCTGGTAGACGTGTACGTTTTCCCGACCGGTTTCAAGCCACTCGGTAGGGTGTATGTGTGTGGATACGAATTTATTTTTCTTTCTATCAGTTTTATTTGCAATGTTTTTGCGTTTATCATGATTATGTGTAAAGTTTAGACATAGTATTACATTTAGAGTCCCATACTATGTATCATATATGTATTTGTGTTTAATATGTTTTATGAATTTAATCGGTTATGCGTATGTATATTGTATATATTTATAGTTATATTATATTTTGCGTTACATATTTCACGCTATTTTGCATTGTATTCAACAATTATGGTATTCAGTGTAGTTTGCGTTATTAACTTTTTCGTAATTGTTTCAATTACTGGCAGGAGGGTACTGTGGTGGCGATATCACCACGTACGCCAATGCATATATTTCTTCTAAGAATTTCTTTTTCCTTTCCAACTCTGTTATTCTATTATTCTCTATTTCCTGTCTGCTAGTCGCACATTTGGTGTCCAGCCCTTCACGTATTTCCAACGCATCCTTGAGAACGTCGCCAGAGTTCTGGTTTTCGTTAATCTCGGTCCTTCGCCTACCTCTTAGCTTTCTCTGTTTATGACTCTCTTCCGCTGTCCCTATCGCTGTCACTGTCTTCTCAAGTTTTCCTTTTCTATTCTCTTTTCTTTTTCTCTCCTAAGTTTTTGCCTTTTCTAACGTCGACTTGTTTAAGAATGCAACGAGAGTCGCCAGTCGATTTTAAGCCTCCGAGACTGTAACACCAGCACTGCACTGACATTCGCGCTTACCGATATTGTAATAAACGAAGTGAGGACAATCTTATTTATTATTTTATACTACCTTATCCACTTCAATTGAAATAATTCAAATGATGAACATAGAAACAAATTGTAAAAATTTATTTATTTAATCAATTATTTTAGCAATAAATAATTGAAATAACAATTCAAATAATGAATATAGAAACAAATTATAAAATTTATTTATTTAAACAATTATTTTAACAATGTACTATCGAAAGAAAAATTCAAATTATTATACTGCAAACGTCCCTGCGCAGATCCGTGTTGTGGACCATTATCGATGAAATACTGTACATGGTAAAGTTGTGTGGCTTCGTGTAAGAATTACAGATGTGAAGACAGATTTCAAATATCACCTGTTGTTGCAAGAATATATTAAATATCATTCATTATTCACACGTTATTGTAATTTTTCAAGCATTTCCAGTGCTCTGACAAAAGATGTTTCTGATAAAAATTACTCAGTAGTCACTCTTCTATAAATTTCAATATAAAAAATTAAATGTAAAACGCCCCGCCCCAGAATTACGACCAGCCTAGGCGTCAGGTTGACGCACCAGACTCCGGAAGTCGAGGCTCGAAACAAGGTGGAAGCCGAAGGACTCGGGAGGGCAGAATACTTTGACATTGCTTGCGAAAGCATCGACGAACTCCGAGCGAAATTATTTGTATTGATACGCACTTTTACGGTAGTTTTGGACACGTACGATCTGAGTCCTAAGACATCTGCATGCCTTACATAAAACAATTTTTTTTATTCGATAAAATTGTAAGGTCTCCTTGATTTTCTAATCGTCACTATATATTTTTTATTTAATAATGTTATTGCTGACGTCGGGCTGAATTCAACGACTACAATAGTTGTGAACAGCTAATTCTTCGATTGGGACCATTGTGCGACGCGCGACGCGGCGAAAATCGAGCAGTCGAACGCGAAGGTTTAAAAGTAGGACTCTCCGCGTCTCTTTCTTTCCCATACGCTGTCCTTCCTTGCACCCGAACCTTTCGCCGTTCATTACACGAGTAAATATCATCGGAATTACATCATATTTCGTATCATTTTCATCAGAAAAATGCTACAAGTATGTTTGTGAAAATTCGATAAAAAAATAATGAAAAATAAAGAAGTTTTGTTGTTGGATTAGTAGTGGTCTCACACCGATATACCCGACCCGTATTGTGTTACAATCCTCGGCGACCGAGGCCCTCGAGCTTTACTCCGTCCTTTTCTCCGTTCGGCATGGGATCGCGGAACAGTCTCTCTTGAACGCTGAATGTCGTATTTTATATCTAATCTAATCTTACTTTATTTGTCAAAATTTAACTTCCTATTTAAAATATTTTTTTATAATTAAATTTGGAATATTTTCTCTTTAAAGGACCTACCTAGAGCAGTCCCGTTTTAATGGTTTTCGGCCAATCACCCGTATTTAATTGCATGCAAAAATATTGAAAAAAATCTGACGAATTGCGATTATCGACATATATATTTAAGAATTTTTGCCGATTTTTCGGTTGAAAATCTTATTTACAAAAAAGGAAAACATATGTTAGAAAAATAACGAACACCCCCGAATGACGGCGACGAGAGTGAGTACCGGCAACGACGGGCCCCGACAGCGTGGCGCCGCAAGGGTCGTAAATTGTCTCGGACCCTAGAAGACGTCGCTGAGGAAAGGGACTTTTCCGAGCGGGACGACATTCGAGCTGCGTGTGTCAAAGAGTACACTCTTGTCAGCGAACTCCGAACTCTAAAATATATTTTGTTAAATCTCTCCGCACATCTCCGTTTTCTTATTCTTCTTACATATCAGAAGTGGGATAAGCCACGTGCGCTTAGTAATTAATTAATTACACATATCGCGCAATTAATCGGCAGCATTGTAGTGCAATTTTGGACGTTTTTACGCAATTGTGCCAGTGTGAGTGTCGTCAGAAACTTCAGTGTGAGACTTGTTAGCCACACGTGCCAAGTGCGTTATTTGTGTTGTGTTGCGAGATCGTGCTTGCTAATTATTAGTAAACAATGGGTCGATCAAGTGGCAAAATGCAACGGCGTTCACGCGACAGTTCACGGGGACGTTCGCGCGAACGTGAACAGTCGGACGAGCGATCTCGTGAGAGATCTTGTGAAGTTTCGCGTGGTCGTCCGCGGGATAATTCGCGAGATCGAGGGAACGATCGTAGACGTGACCGGTCGCGGATTCGTAAAAATACGGAATCGCGAGATCAACGACGAAGTAATTCGCGGGATTATGTGGCGGATCGCGATCGTGAGTCGTCTCGAGAGCGTGAACGACACCGGAGAAGTCGTTCCCGATCAAGAGGGAGGAATTACTCGCGAAAACACTCGCGCGATCATTCCCGTCGGGAACATACGTCGGTAGACAGTTCTTCGTCGGAAGATTTACGGGCTACCGTAAAACGTCTTAAACGGGAATTGAAAAGTGTACAAGCGAGACCGGTGAGTGACGATTGCACGGTACCAAAGTTTGATCCGTCGCGAGACAACGCGGATGTCGAACAGTGGGTCCGAACAGTCGACCGACTCGCGCGTCGTTATTGTTGGAACGACGATAATATTTTGTTAGTTGTTGGACGCGGTGTGAAAGGATATGCGCGACGAATGTATGACGAAGAGCTGAAGAACGAGCACACCTGGAGCTCGTTGAAATCTCTGCTCATTCGACGATTCAAGAGACCACTACCGTTCGCACGATTGTTGAAAGAGGCAGCGATGTATTCGGCGAGCCCTGGACAAAGATTGGGAGACTATTGTTTTGAAAAATTGTCCAAACTACGAGCATTAAAGCTCGACATTCCAGATGCGTGTTTGGAGGACGCTATCATTGGCGGCATTGGGGACGAGAATGTCGAGCGGACAATTCGTTCAAATCGCTATGAGCATGTGGACGAATTGTACGCTGCGATGAACGAGATGGGGTCAATGCCACGGACAATGACCATCAAATCGGCAGCAAAGGCGTCGGAAACACGACCGGCGATTTTCCGTCGCAGCGCAGTTACGGAGCGACCAGAACTGACGGCCTCAACATCATCAGCAACGAAACCTGCCGGAGCCACAACGTCGAGTGACCTACAACGACCGTCGATCAGGTGCTTCAACTGCGACGGTTTGGGCCATATTTCGACCAGGTGCACGAGGGTCCCGGTTACCTGCCGAGTATGCAGCAAGCGGGGTCACCTGGATAAATTCTGTGTTCGGGCAAAAAGGATCGACATAACACGGGTGAGTCCTGGTAAAACCAATATGTATTTATTACCGGCTATAATTAACGGCCGAAGGATCACGTGTCTCGTGGATACCGGGAGTTCGAGTACATTGATTCAGGAACCGGTAGCGATAAATTTGAAGCTTCAAGTAATTAACGGCAGTCAATTAGAATTGCGGGGATTTAGTGGGTCTGGAACGGTTAGTAGCTTGTTTGCCGACGTAATCATAAAACTAATGGAGGCCACAGCAAAAGTACGAGCAATAATAGTTAATGCTGATAAAATGCATCATGAGGCGATTATTGGAAGAGACTTTTTGGATCAAGCTCACGTCGTATTCATCAAACGGCAAGATAATATTATGATACGGGAGATACCTCAATTTCACGAGATTCAACGGAGTACCGTGGATATTTGTACAACAGAAGACATGTTGAATTTAAATGAAATGGTTTTTGGGGATGTTGACGATGCGAGTAAGGACTTATGCATGAAACTCATGAGGACATACGCCGATCGAATTACAACAACTATGCGAGCGCTCGAGAAAACAGATACGGTGAAGATGAAAATCCGTTGTACGACTGAGACACCGGTATGTTATAATCCGTACCGCATGTCGGAAGCGGAGAGGAAAATTGCACGCGATATGATCGCGGAATTAATCGGTAACGGTATTGTTCGGGAATCTACGTCGCCGTACGCTAGCCCAATAACTTTAATAAAGAAGAAGACCGGGGATTATCGGTTGTGCATAGACTATCGACGGTTGAATGCGAACACTATCAAGGATCGGTACCCTTTGCCATTGATAGAAGATCAAATTGACCGCTTAGGGGGTAATAAGTACTTTACAGGCTTGGATTTGTCCTCTGGTTACTACCAAGTACAAATGAGCGACGAATCCATCGAAAAGACCGCGTTCGTAACACCCGATGGTCATTATGAGTTCTTGCGGATGCCCTTTGGCCTAACGAATGCTCCTGCTGTGTTTCAACGTCTAATCAACATTGTACTGGGTCAGTTGAAAAATTCGATTGCGTTACCCTATATCGACGATATAATAATACCTTCGACTACGGTCACGGAGGGTCTACAACGCCTTCAACTCGTTCTTGATAAGCTACGAGAGCATAATTTAACGTTGAACCTGAAGAAATGTTCGTTCTTGATGACCAGCATTGATTATCTTGGTCGCGAAATCAGTGCAGACGGTGTAAAACCAGGCCATAGGAAAGTGGAAGCCATTTTAGCAATGCCGAGACCAACCTCCGTACGAGAAATGCGACAATTTCTTGGTTTGTCAGGGTATTTCAGGAAGTTTATCCGAGGATATGCCACATTAGTCACCCCTTTAACGACACTGTTGAGGAAAGATTCACCATGGATTTGGAGAGACGCGCAAGAGAGAGCTATTGCTAAGGTAAAGGAGGCCCTCACGAGTCGACCGATTCTAGCGATATTTCATGGCACGCTTCGAACCGAATTGCATACCGACGCAAGCTCATTGGGGTTGGGTGCTATCTTATTTCAATACACCGCTGAGGGTACACAACAGGTAGTAGGCTACTTTAGCAAACAAACGACCCACGACCAGAGTAAATACCACTCCTACGAGCTGGAAACGATGGCCGTTGTACTATCCTTACGGTATTTTCGGGTATACCTGCTCGGGATTAACTTTACGGTCGTTACGGATTGTAATGCACTTCGTACGACCTTCACAAAAAAGGATTTAATACCACGCATAGGACGGTGGTGGTTAGAAGTTCAGGATTATACGTTTAGTATTGAATATCGGCCGGGAACAAAAATGCAACACGTCGATGCTCTTAGTAGAAGTCCGATACAGAACGTGGAAATTTATCCTGTGGACATAACAGAAGCGGATTGGATATTGGCCGCTCAATTGCAGGATGATCAATTATGTCGAACTCAACAAATTTTAACGGAAGGTGTACGGAATGCGGATACGAAGCAATACTTCGCTGACTACGTGCTCAAGAACGGCAAGATTTATAGACGCTTAGAAGAAGGACGGACCGCCTGGGTGGTGCCTAAAGCAGCACGATTCCAAATTTGTCGTCTGTGTCACGATGATGCGGGTCACTTAGGGCTGGAAAAAACGTTGCGTCGAATTCGTGAGAATTACTGGTTTGCAGGGATGACAGCGTTCGTGAAGAAATATATAGGAGCGTGCTTGAACTGTACCTACTACAAGCGGACATCTGGCAAGAAGCAAGGCAAACTGCACCCCATAGAGAAGGTCCCTGTGCCTTTCCACTCAATACACATCGACCATGTTGGACCGTTCGAGACGAGTGCACGAAAAAACAAATACCTGCTTGTCATTGTGGACGCCTTCACGAAATTTACAATAATTGAGCCCGTGAAGGATACAAAGGCTAAGCGAGCCATAAAAATATTGCTAAGCGTGGTGCATTTGTTTGGAGTTCCGTCTCGTATTATTAGCGACCGGGGCACGGCTTTTACGGCGAGAACGTTCAAAATATTTTGTACCACATATGGGATTCGGCACGTATTGAACGCAGTTGCCACCCCACGTGCTAATGGACATTGCGAGCGATACAACAGAACCATTGTAGCTTCGTTGGCAACAACCGTGGCTGGGAAAGAGTCGGACAAGTGGGACGACTATATTAAACAAGTTCAGAGTGCGATGAACACGACGTATAATAAAGGTATCGCAGCAACACCGGCAGAAGCGTTGATGGGATACAATGTCAAAACCACGGCGGAGGCACGTATCCTGCAAGAGGTTCAATCAGAGATACATCGCCTGGACTTGAGGGACCTTCGGTCAAGGATCACCGATCATATTGCAGAGGACCAGCGACAGTAGAAGGAGCGGTATGATAAAACCCGTCGAGAAGCTACAAAATACCGGGAAGAGGATTTGGTCATGGTGGAAATAACCAGTGAACGTGCGACAGGGGAGAGCAGGAAGCTCTGTCCCAAATATAAGGGGCCGTTCAAAATTCACCGAGTACTGGTGAACGACCGATACGAGGTCGAAGATTTACGACAGGGAGGTAGACGAGCCAAAATGGTCGTCGCAGCGGAACGTTTGAAACCTTGGGTTGCGGCAATTGAGTAGGTTGTAAGGCATGTTTGAACGTAACCATTTAGCTAATTGCAGGTAACGATTACAACGGCGAACGAGGGTCAGGCGGAGGCACACGAAGGTGGAACTGACCAGAATTGTTACTACCGAAACGAAGTCAGCATGGACTACTCCGACCGCGATGAAGGAGAGAGTAGCTGTTGATTGCCATCGAGTCAACGGTGATGTCTAGCCGCCGTTGGATGAAGATGATGCCGAGATCATGTCAATAGTGATGTCTAGCCGCTATTGAATGATTATTTCTGTGCCGTCGTGCTGGTAGTGATGTCTAGCCGCTACCAGACGATGATGATTTGTGCCGTCAGGCCGATAGTGATGTCTAGCCGCTATCGGATGATGATGATTTTGTGCCATCGGGTCAACGGTGATGTCTAGCCGCCGTTGGACGATGATGATGCTGAGATCGTGGCAATAGTGATGTCTAGCCGCTATTGCACGGTTATCCTTGTGCCGTCGGGCTGGTAGTGATGTCTAGCCGCTACCAGACGATGATGATTTTGTGCCGTCAGGCCGATAGTGATGTCTGGCCGCTATCGGATGATGATGAAATTGGTATCATGGTGATAGTGATGACAGTCGCTATTACATGATTGCACTGCATTGGCGAAGCAGAAAGCAGACTGGCTGACCATCTGGACGAAAGAAAAAACTGAATCAACGAAGCATCATTTGGGATTTGAGAGGATCAATAACACAACTAATACGTCGCTTTGGAATACACGGTTGCACCACGCAACGAATACCTACAGAGGCCGTAAACGAGCGATGTATTCATATCCAGTAATCGTTGATTCGCTGGAAAAAGGGAAGTACCGTCGACTGACGAACATTTTATTTGTTACGATGGATTCTGTCCCAAACTTAGGGTTGATAGTGACAAAATAGAGCTGATTACTCAGGCATGTTTTTGGTTCTCCTGTTACAGAAACCCACATAAGGATACTTGAGGACAAGTATGACTGCAGGATGGCCGAGTGTTACAAAAATAACGAACACCCCCGAATGACGGCGACGAGAGTGAGTACCGGCAACGACGGGCCCCGACAGCGTGGCGCCGCAAGGGTCGTAAATTGTCTCGGACCCTAGAAGACGTCGCTGAGGAAAGGGACTTTTCCGAGCGGGACGACATTCGAGCTGCGTGTGTCAAAGAGTACACTCTTGTCAGCGAACTCCGAACTCTAAAATATATTTTGTTAAATCTCTCCGCACATCTCCGTTTTCTTATTCTTCTTACACATAAGAATTCGAAAATTTCAGGTTTCTTTGGAAATTGAAAAAGGACATCGAACAAATTTTTACGGTAGCAACATATCCAGAAAGAACTTCGATTTATGAGAGTTCACAGTTTATTCGATCCCTGCTCTGGTTATTGGGCGATACATTGTAACGCGTGTGCCAATCTTTGACTGCTCGGTCTTCGCTATAGTATTCGAACGCGGCTCAGAAAATTATTCGAAGTCGAATAAAACGTCGAATAAAGGTACCGATGAAAATGATAACTTTATTCACCGCTAACGATGAATAAAAAAATTATCTTTATTCGCCGAATAAATTTTCATCGAATAAAACTTTATTCGACGCGTGTCGAATACAGATAACCATAATCATTTCTTTTGTCGCGTGACAAATAATGTTTTTATTTTTTAATCGCTGTTTGCATCGATGCTCCTACAATTATATTATATGTATTATATTAATTTATCCTCGCGAGTCTCTCTCGAACTCTATATTATTCGATATAGTATGTCAAATAAACGTTAATCTGTTTTTCAACATATGTATGTTTCCAGAGATCGATTCTTAGAACAATTATTATTAAAAAGTGTAAGGAAATGATGTTTGTTTATGAAAAATTTTTAAATTACAAAATGAGGTATTTCGTATGAATTCAGAAGTAGGAATTATTGAATATTGATTTTCCTAAATATGCTTTCATACTTTCTTACGTACAAAATTTCTAGGATTTTTTGTCTTTGATATTAATTTTACTTTTAGTATTTTAAGCCTTAAAAACCAACACCAAAATGTTTGTTGGAGAATGTAACATCTGATCTCATTGCTGTCTGCCGTCTCACCGTCTCAAGAATCTCCTCAGAGGCCTTCTGCACCGACGAAATATCGTCGGTGGCCTTCTGTTTCTTACTCCAGCCACAGACTTAAGACTACTACAGACATTGCATCTTATGGGCTTTTCTGTCTAGGCCTCGGGGGGCCACAGTGGCCCCCGTACCATTTCGGTGTCGCGCTCAATATTACCGATAGTTCACGAATTTAGCCGTATTAGCAAGAACTGAATATACGTATACTTTATTTTTACTACGGGTGTTTTG
Source organism: Sphecodes monilicornis (assembly GCA_913789915.3). NCBI lineage: Eukaryota > Metazoa > Arthropoda > Insecta > Hymenoptera > Halictidae > Sphecodes > Sphecodes monilicornis. The sequence continues at coordinate 18,938,757 of OU565297.1, read as the reverse complement.
GAGGCTACTAATGCATACGGCGCGTGTATTTGAACGGTGAAAATAATATTTATGAAGAATGTATTACAAAAATACGAATGGTAGTAAAATTAATTTGGTTTCTATACGTAATATTATTTTGATTACTCAAACTAATGTATATACTACTCATACTAATGTATATTATAATAGTTTTATACACTTTAAACCAATAGTTTACTTTCTTTACACTAAAAATCAATACAAATTCTATGCGGCTGATGAGTGCGTACACATTACACATATATTAACTATGCTTGTGTTTTCTTGTTTTTCAAATAAGTACTTGCATTCTTTTCATCTGCAGAAGAATAAGAATTCATTAAATTTTCATAAATTCATTAAATTCATTAAATTAAATTTTCGTTATAATATTTTTAATAAATATGTATAAAAAGTAATACAAATTTTCTATTGTATTACTTTAATTCTAAAGTGTCCAAAGAGACATTGCTTTATTATACAATATGTAGAAAAACAATATATTTGACTGAAGAGATATAAATTTTTGTTTTAATGACATGCGTCATTAACGTGCGAAAATTTTATCAACGTGATTTACTATTTCTATTTATTATTTCTTGTGTGCAACAACAAATACCGTGAGCAACAGTGGTCACGCACAAGCACTACCGTATTTATCGAGCTCGAGACGTTTCAAATTCCGTCAGCTTCTGTAGACAGATTCTGTCGTCGAAAATGTTTCGCATGTTGTTTTCAGTGCAATGTACGCTATATGCATGATAATCCGATTTATGCCGTGTTTGGGCTTATTTTGATCAGAAAAACATATTCAATCGATAGGTGATTTTGCCATTATGACAATGTTAATAATAAATAAAATTGGATTTATTTATAATACAATGTGTGTTACAATGTTGCCTCTGATGCTGAATCACGCCCATATCGTACGTCGCCGCTATGTGAGCTTCTTGAAGACAACAATCTAAAGGTTTCACTAACGCGTATTAATAACAATAAAATGTTTATTATGGTTCATAATTCTGCTATGGAAACATTATGAGTCGATTGCAAATGCTTTTTTGATGAAAATAAGTCTAAACATGCCACAAATCGGATAAGTTAAACTGTATTTGTAGAGAAAAGTTTTCTTCGAAGTTCAGGAAAGAATTTTATTTGAGGCTTTCTCGACACCAAATCGTAAACCAGTCGAAACAAAATCGACACCAAATCGAAAACCAATCGATACAAAATCGACACCAAATGAGACTCAAATCGAAACAAAATCGAAAGAAAATCGAAACCACATCGAGGGAACCGATCGCAGGAATATCAATTTCATGACAAAAATATCAATTTCAAGACAAAAATATCAATTTGGAAAAGCTGAACTTTGAAAGTTCAAGAACATATACCAATTACAAACACAAAAATTAATTTTGCAGGTGTTTGTTGAAGGTACATGTCATCTGAAATAGAAACTCCGTACTTCAATTATTAATTGAAAAGAAATTCTGAAGCTGAGATAATGGAAAACGAAGAAAGTGTTAAGTCTTACATTCTAATACAAAATACATATTAACGCAAATTTTAAATGTGCAGCCATTTGCTCGATATTATCCACTACATGCGAGATACTATAATTTATAAATTATAGCATTTTGCGAATTGTGGATAATATCGATTGCCCAGGTCTCACCACGAGGAGGTTGCTGCACAAGAGACCCGAAAGGGACGTCTCCCTTCGTTCTGTCTCCCTTTCTTACAACGAAGATTCTTAGAAACTAAGTTTCGCAGGTCGCTAAATGGACAAGTAGTCTTTTTCATGGAAAAGATTTCTTTTCCATTTAGCGTATGTCGAGTAATTATTGCGGGGCAAAATGTGAATCGGAGAAGAAGTCTCCGATCCACGAGGGACCAAGGGCGAATCAGGCGGAAGGCTCTGATTCTTTCAAAGAAACAAACAAGATCGAACCAGAGCAGAAGGCTCTGGTTCAAGGGTGACGCGACGCGTTCAGTGTTTACAAGTCCTGAGCCGACCAGCCCGATACCCGTCACTCCATCACCAAGAAAGATGGCAAAGAGATGCGCTCAAACGGTTTCTGGCGCTACTGGGTGACATGTGAACATGGCGTGCCCAGGATTACGTTAACACAGAGGATCGTCAGAAGACGAGTGAACGAGTCTCTTAGACATCCCTCTCAATGACTTCTGCCGGATACCGAAACTGGACCAGCTCAGAACCTGGAAGCAAGGCTGACACAGCAGAAGGCTGTGTCGGAGTCAGAAAACGAGGCGAGCAAAGTCAAGTTACGGCAATAATTTCTCGACATAATTACAACGACGATTGACAATCTTAATAACTAACGCACGCACTAAAACTAATTTATAAATAATCTGGAGTCTTCGCTCGACGAATCCTTTTCTTTCGATGAATTTTCTTCGTACGATGAATTTTCTTCTTTCGATGAATTTTCTTCTTTCGATGAATTTTCTTCCTTCGATGAATTTTCTTCTTTCGATGAATTTGTTTCTTTCGATGAATTTGTTTCTTTCGATGAATTTGTTTCTTTCGATGAATTTTCTTCCTTTGATGAATTTTCTTCGTTCGTTCTGACTAACAAGAGCAAGATGAACGACCCAAATCGAAACAGAATCGAAAACCAATTGAAAGAAACTCGAAACAGAATCGAAAACCAGTTGAAGCAAAATGGAAGCAGAATCGAAAACCAGTTGAAACAAATTCGACACCAAATCGAAAACCAGTCGAAACAAAGTCGAAACAAAATCGAAACCACATCGAGCCTAAATCTAATGATTAGTGGACGCAACGACCTATAGGCGATTCGGGTGCCCCCGGGGACGCGAGTCCCCGTACCCACTCACGGGCCCCATCCTGTGAGTGAGTCTCTGAGGGAACTCCGATCCGAGCAATATTGATTTCAAGATAAAAATATCAATTTCCAGAAATAAATATCAATTTCCAGAAATAAATATCAATTTCCAGAAATAAATATCCATTTCCAGAAATAAATATCCATTTCCAGAAATAAATATCAATTTCCAGAAATAATTATCAATTTCCAGAAATAATTATCAATTTCCTAAAATAAATATCAATTTCCTGAAATAAATATCAATTTCCTGAAATAAATATCAATTTCCTGAAATAAATATCAATTTCCTGAAATAAATATCAATTTCCAGAAATAAATAACAATTTCCTGAAATAAATAACAATTTCCTGAAATAAATAACAATTTCCTGAAATAAATAACAATTTCAAGACAAATATATCAATTTCAAGACAAATATATCAATTTCCTGAAAAAATATCAATTTCCTGAAATATATCAATTTCTAGACAAAAATATTGTATCAATTTGGTAAAGTTGAACTTTGAAAGTCTTACAAAGTTAAGTATTACCATTCTTACAAATTACATAAGAAATTTAAAACTCTAAGGTCTAAAATTCTAGATCGGTACTTCTGAAACTACTTTAAGTCGCGGTTATTTATTCGCAACATTAACTGGACATGAAGACAACTTTGAAAATTTGTACTATTATAACGCGTGTTACAATTTGTTTCGCAACGCTACTGGAAGTCGCGAATGTTCTTATCTCACAGTTGATCGTTGCAACTGGAGCATGGGCGCCTGAAATATCGAATCATTCTAATACAAATCGAAATTCAAAATACTATTTAAATAAGAAAAGAACTCTGACGTCTAAAATTTTATATCGGTGTCTCTAGAATTACTTTAAATCGCGACTATTTATTCGCAACACGAACTAGGCATTTGATCAAGTTTAAAAATTGATACTAGTACAACGCGTGTGACAATTTGTTTCGCAACGCTACTAGAAATCGCGTATGAGCCCATCTCACAGTTGATCATTGCAGCTCGAGCATGGGCGCCTGAAATGTCGAAAGACTCGAAAGCAAACGCGAACTTTTGGTGCGCAACGCTAATTCAACGAACAGAGATCCAAAAAAGATTACTCTAATTCAACAAATTGAAATTCAAATTGCTATTTAAATAAGAAATTTAAAATTCCAACGTTTAAAATTGAACATCTGTATTCTAGATTTACTTTAAATCGCAACTATTTATTCGCAACATTTACTACACATTTAATCAAGTTTTAAAATTGATAGTAGTAAAACGCGTGCGACAATTTGTTTCGCAACACTACTCGAAATCGCGGATGTGCCCATCTCATAGCTGATCGTTGCAGCTCGAGCATGGGAGCCTGAAAAGTCGAAAGACTCGAAAGCAAACGCGAACTTTTGGTACGCAACGCTAATTCAATGAACAGAGATCCAAAAAAGATTACTCTACAGTTTCTGCAAAACGAATCGCGACTAATTGTTTCGCAACGCTATAGTTTAAACAAGCTATATCGCTGATAGAGACTACTATTATATTTAGAAGAAAGGCTAACTTTGATCTCGGTTCAACATCGACTAACGCAACGCGTACTTTTTTCGCAACGCTAGTGCAAATCCCGGACGTTCCCATCTCGGCTGATCGTTGGGGCGGCGAGGTCTGCCCATGCATGCAACTAACTACTTTTACATTCTACTACAACTCTATTTCTACAGACGAGTATAACGACAAGGTAGTGATAAAATGACTCACTCGAAGATGCGAAGACGTTGCAATGATTGTCCTTTTGAATGACAGTTTGTCCGGCATCTTTGGCATAAAACCTCGTCTGCTCCTTCGGCCTCATCCCGATAATTTGTTTCGCACCGCTACTCGATATCGCGGAAGTACCCATCTCACAGTTGATCGTTGCAATTGGAGCATGGGCGCCTGAAATATCGAAAGATTCTATTGCAAACGCGATTCTTTTTATGCGCAACGCTAATTCAACAAATCGAATTTAAAATGCTATTTAAATAAGAAATTTAAAACTCGAACGTCTAAAATTCTAAACAGGTATCTTTAGAACTACTTTAAATTACGACTATTTATTTGCAACATTAACTAGACATTTCATCAACTTTAAAAATTGATACTAGTACAACGCGTGTAACAATTTGTTTCGCAACACTACTTGAAATCGCGGATGTGCCCATCTCACAGTTGATCGTTGCAGCTCGAGCATGGGAGCCTGAAAAGTCGAAAGACTCGAAAGCAAACGCGAACTTTTGGTGCGCAACGCTAATTCAACGAACAGAGATCCAAAAAACGATTACTTTAGATTATATGTAAAACAACAACAATATGAACTTTAAAAGCGCAGTTATCAAATTGAAATGTAATTTTGAACCGCGACTATTTGTGATTCGCAACGCTACGCTCTAAACAAAATTTTTCGTAACATTAACTTTAATCTCTGTTCAAAATCGACTAAATGCAACGCGTGGTTTTGTCGCAACGCTAGTGCATATCGCGGACGTTCCCATCTCGGCTGATCGTTGGGGCGGCGAGGCCTGCCCATGCATGCAACTAACTACTTTTACACTTTACTACTACGGTATACTAATACTTCTACAGACGAATATAGTAACAAGGTAGTAACAAAATGACTCACTCGAAGATGCGAAGTCATTGCAATGAATGCCCTCTCTGAGTCGATCAGCACGGTAATGACTGCATGCCGGATACCGAAACTGGACCGGCTCAGAACCCAAGGTAAACGAAGGAAGCATTGAAGAGTCCATGCCCCCCCCCCCCCGAGCTAGCTTAAAGTAGGCCAAGGAAGTTTTAAATAACCCTTGGACTACCCTAAGCTAGCTAAAGGTGGACCATGGTAGACAATGGTAGGCCATTGGTGGAGGACCCTTTGTTAAGCTTAAGCCAGCTGAAGGTAGACAAGGGTAGCTCTGGAAGACCACTGGTCAGCCTCAAGGTAAGCACAGGTAGGCCAGAGTAGTTTTCGATGACTACTGTTGGAAGACCCTTGGTCCACCCTAAGCCAGCTGAAGGTAGGCAAGGGTAGCTCTGGAGGACCCCTGGTCACCCTCAGGGTAGGCAAGGGTAGGCCAGAGTAGCTCTGGATGACCACTGGTGGAGGACCCTTGGTCCACCCTAAGCCAGCTGAAGGTAGGCAAGGGTAGCTCTGGAGGACCACTGGTCATCCCCAAGGTAGGCAGGAGAGGCCAGGATACCGCTGGAAGACCCTCCTGGTCCCGGAGCCCATCCGCTCCTGCCGGAGGGCCCGGCCCGACTGATTGACTGAGCGCGCTCAGCGAGCTTAGGTAGCCAGTGATGCGCAGCGCGCAGCGAAGCGCAACGCTCCCCACCCCAACTAATTTCGGTAGATCTCGATTGCCGTGATAATAATTATTGATAAATCTATTATTTCTGGCTGTTTAATGTTTATAACAATTCCTTTTGCCAACGATGTCGACAAGCATCCCCTTGTCTATCTACCAACTAATTTTTTAGTAAAAATTGCTAATCGTACTCGAGGTACAGAACAACTTTTAAACCATGAATATTCATACGCATTAATTTCTTCAACACAACTCACTGAAAAATGTATTGTTTCTAGCTAGTTAATATTTATAACAATCTTTTTGCTAATGATGTCGACAAGCATCCTCTTGACTATCTACCATCTTATTTTTAAGTAAAAATTGCTAATAGTACCCGACATACAGAGTAACTATTAACACACGAATATTACCAAACAATATTATATCAAACAAATGTAATTAATAAAGTTACTATCTCTGGCTGTTTAATGTTTATAACAATTCCTTTTGCTAATTATGTCGATAAGCACTCCCTCGACTATCTGACCATCTAATTTTTCAGTAAAAATATGTAATGGATGTTGCCGAAGGTCCATTCTATATTCTTCGAGAGCTAATATTTATAAAAATTACCTGAAGTAATTTATCAACAATTTTTGTGGAGGTAACTTCTATCTTCTATTCCCGCAATGAGTAAGACAAGGAGAGTCCGAGTATTCGTCAAAGGTAAACACACAAATCGTTGTGTCACCTCTCTGGAAATCGTAAATAACTAATTAACTAGGCGTCGAATCTACATAAAACTGCAACAGAAATGTAGCTAAGATATCATTCTAGATCCTCCGATCACAAGGAAGATTATTTTTTACCAGAGATGTGTTAAATTATTTGAGTTTATTTTAGAACGAGACTTAGAATAATTGTTTATAACTATTTAGTCAGAAATAAAATGTGACGATAAACTATATGTGAAAGTAGCTGAAGGTCTATTACATATTTCCTAACTGCAAATATTTGTAAACAATTCCTCACAAGTGCGTTACTAATAAATTTTCTGTCGAGTGTGCACAGTATTCAGCAGCTCTGTGACTATCTTTCTTTCTTTTCTTAAATGTGCATAAGTTCGTCCTTGTCGGATACAAACTTCTTTATCATGTTCGCCAAATTTTTACCAGGGGGTTCGAAGTCCTGTAAAAAAATAGGCGGCACAAGTGAATAATACGTGGAGTATTTTTGTACGAATACAATTGCGTATTAAAGCTGACAACGCTGTAAAATCGAGCCTCCTCAGACACACACTGTATGTGTTGCAACCTCATGTAGTTCACCACCTGACCGTTCCATTTCGACCACAGACTTAAGATACCTACAGACATTGCATGCAATGTATTTTTCTGTCTACGGTTCTGAATTACCGACTCTGTAGAAAATGCCCTAGTACGATAGCGGACTCTATCGAAATGGAACGGTCAGCTGGTGAACTATATGAGGATGCAACACATAAAGTGTGTGTCTGAGGAGGATCGATTTTACAGCGTTGTCAGCTTCAAAAGTGCAATGTTGCCGCATTACGTTCGTACAAGAAACTATCGATGCTCGCATCGAAAGCGGTTTATATCACAAGCGATGAGATAATTGTTTTGTCTTGCTTTTCGAAGCTGTGGAAATTCAGAGACACGTTGCTTTTTAATCTATACCATAGAAATTCCAATCGTTGAAGATTTTATTGAACGATCATTTGAATATTCGATGACTAACTCAAAAATCATTATCATTTTTTAAAATTTTTTATGCGAATATAAAATTGTTAAAAAGTTTGCAATTTTCAATTCTTGGTTTTTTTAATACATATATGTACGCCTGATTATATGGATAAAAACCATGTTCACCAAAGCAATTCGCAGAACACACGTGTAGTTTTAATATTATTTTCATCAATTTTATATTATTAGCAAATGTTAACTTATCTACATAACTAATTTGAATTTTAACACGAAAGGTATTGTTTTCCGATATGAAAATATTAAGAAATGTATAAACATTCGCGGCACGATAATTGTTGCAGTGTACACGAGCATGTGTAAACTAATATTCATATATTAAAAATTGTGCAGATTAGAATACGTCGTCGGAAGCCTCAAATAAAATTCTTTCCTGAACTTCGAAGAAAACTTTTCCATACAAATACAGTTTAACTTATCCGATTTGTGGCATGTTTAGACTTATTTTCATCAAAAAAGAATTTGCAATCGACTCATAATGTTTCCATGGCAGAATTATGAACCATAATAAACATTTTATTGTTATTAATACGCGTTCGTGAAACCTTTACATTGTTGTCTTCAGGAGGAATACGTAGCGGCGACGTAGGGTATGGACGTGAGTCAGCATCAGAGGCAACATTGTAACGCACATTGTATTATAAATAAATCCAATTTTATTTATTATTAACATTATCATAATGGTAAAATCACCTATCGATTGAAAATGTTTTTCTGATCAAAATAAGCCCAAACACGGCATAAATCATGTATATATAGCGTACATTGCACTGAAAACAACGTGCAAAACATTTCCGACGACAGAATCTGTCTACAGAAGCTGACGGAATTTAAAACGTCTCGAGCTCGATAAATGCGGTAGCGCTTGACCGTGACCACTCTTGCTCACTGTATTTGTTGTTGCACACAAGAAATAATAAATAGAAATAATAAATCACGTTGATAAAATTTTCGCACGTTAATGACGCACGTCATTAAAACAAAAATTTATATCTCTTCAGTCAAATATATTGTTTTTCTACATATTGTATAATAAAGCAATGTCTCTTTGGACACTTTAGAATTAAACTAATACAATAGAAAATTTGTATTATTTTATACATATTCATTAAAAATATTATAACGAAAATTTAATTTAATGAATTTAATGAATTTATGAAAAAATGAATTCTTATTTTTCTGCAGATGAAAAGAATGCAAGTACTTATTTTAAAAACAAGAAAACACAAGCATAGTTAATATATGTGTAATGTGTACGCACTCATCGACTGCATAGAATTTGTAAAGAAAGTAAACTATTGGTTTAAAGTGTATAAAACTATTATAATATACATTCATTAATGACACGAGTAATAAAAATAATATTACGTATAGAAACCAAATTAATTTGACTACAATTCGTATTTTTGTAATACATTCTTCATAAATATTATTTTCACCGTTCAAATGCACGCGCCGTATGCATTTGTAGCCTCCAAAACACCCGTAGTAAAAATAAAGTATACGGAATATTCAGTTCTTGCTAATACCACCGACGAGATACTGTTAAAGACATCCAGCCCCCGTGTATTCGGTTGCGCCGAAAAGTGGGCTCTGATGGGCTCTCAAACCGGTCGGTAACGGGTCCGATGGCATCGCCGGTGGTTTCGTGGAATGGATAAAGTAGACTTATGAAGTTCCACGGTGCTAAAAGTTCCGCGCTCTCTACCTACATAGACCATTTGCTCGTCAACTGCGCACGACTGCATGAGTGGCGTAGAGGTAAATGGTTGTAATACCTTAGGTAATAAATAAATGAAGAATGTCATTATCTATTCTGTGATTTCTTGGAAAATAATTACATATTATTGTATAATTTCATTAAATTCTTATCGCCTACTTATTTTCCTTATTGTTCAGCATTGGAATCACTGTTTTATAATCGATAGCCTGTAGATGTAGGAATTTATAAAATATCAGAATTTACACTTAATTTAATTAATGGGATATTTATAAAATAATTTTTCTTAAAGAAAAAATATTCTATAATAATTGTAGAATAAAAAGGTAGAATAACTACAATCTACAAGAAACGATCAAATTCAATCGTTCTTATCGAGATCCTTAGTAGAAAGCAGAAACGTAATTTTTATTACTTATTTTTCCGATAATACCACTTCTAATGCTCGACAGCACTGTCTGCAATTATTAAATGCAATTATTTTGATCAGAGAAATATTACATATATGATGATAAAAGTCTCCTAAAAGATTAACTAAAAATGAAAAAGTGTCATCATTGAATTACTGTTGCCTCACCGATGTTATGTACCTGACCTGTACATAATGACCATACACCTGTATATGATCCGAATTATATCGTGTTTGGTATCATTTTAATCAGAATAATGCCACAAATCGCAAAAGTCTCATAAAAAAGTAAGTAATAATAAAAAAGCTATTCCTTGGTAATACATTGTGAGGACGTGCGAGCCTTTGAACCGTGCCGCCGACTGCGACTCTCCGCGTCTCTTTCTTTTTCATACGCTATCCTTCGTCGCGCCCGAAACTTTAATTGTCTATTACACAAGTAAATATCATCGGAATTATATCACATTTGGTATGATTTTTATTAGAAAAATGCCACAAATATGGTCATCGAAGTCCCATAAAAAAATAATGAAAAATAAAGAAGTTGGAAATTCGGATTAGGTATGTTTACATTTCTCGGTAACCGAGGCCTCTCGAGCTCGGCTATCCTTCTCTACGTTCGGCAAACCTTAGACAATGATATTCCTCGCGTATAAACAAGGACTGTTACTTTTCCGAAGCTACGACTCTTCGAAGCTTCGAAGGATTCGAAGGAACGAAGGAAACTACGAAGGTGATGAAAATCGAAGTTTCGGACCTTCGAACCTTTGATTCGTTTCCAGTTAACGGATAAAATAAATAAATTTTCATAATTTGTTTCTATATTCGCCATCTGAATTATTTCAATACTTTATTGTTACGATAATATATTTATAATTTGAATTATCTTTTCGATAGCACATTGTTAAAATAATTGTTTAAATAAATAAATTGTATAATTTGTTTCTATATTCATTATTTGAATTGTTATTTCGATTATTTATTGTTAAAATAATTGATTAAATAAATAAATTTTTACAATTTGTTTCTATGTTCATTATTTGAATTATTTCAATTATTTATTGTTTAAAATAATGGTTTAAATGAATAAATTTTCATATTTTGTTTCTATATACATTATGTGAATTATTTCAAAAATTCATTATTAAAATAATTATTTAAAGAATGTACAAGTATTTACATAGTGAATATGGAAACACATTTCTATAGATTATAAAAATTTCTGTAGATTATAAATTTTTATACTCTATAGAAACGTGTTCCTATATTAATTGTGTAAATACGTGTACATTGTCTAAACAATTATTTGAACAATAAATTTGTGGCGTACAGGGCCAAGTCGTCGAGGGTTTCGTTGCGCTGCGAACCCAATTGGTTTATTTCAGCGTAACGGCCGAGCCCTGACACTACAAGGCCATGTGCCATGTTTTGGGTAACGGCCACTCGGGATTTTTCCAGTGGTCTCAAGAAAATTCTTCCCACGGTTTGAGAGAACTTTCTCTTTTTCCACCCCCACAAATGACGCGACGGTAGAAAAGACAAGGGAGACGACAGTTGACTTGTAACCTCGAACTGGAGAAGAACGCTCCGTACGCTACCCTCGTTTATAGGGCAAGTTCCGCGACTACGCGTTATCATTTATGTCTAGTTTAAGAACTGTACATACGTATCGTTTAAGTGTAAATAAACTCTAGCTTAGCATTTATCGTTTAACATTTATTGCTCCAACACTTGTCCATCACCTCAAATTGGTGACCCCGACGTGATCGGTAGTGACAAGAGGTGAACGTGTGAGCAATTCGGACATAGTACTTTTCATGTTATTCTATCTATTTAGTGTGTGAGAACAATGTCGCTCGATGATGGTGGTAAGAAGTTGGACGATGACGTGAAACGCGATGAGGACGAGGTGAACGGTGTGAGTCAGCCGAACGTGCGAATTCCGCAATTTTGGCCGCATAAAATAGTGCTATGGTTCATGTTGTTAGAGGCCTATTTTACATCTGCGCGAATTACAAAGGACGAAACGAAGTTCCACATTACGATCGCGAATTTAGGCGAGAAATATGTGGAGCAGGTAGAGGATGTTGTGATCGACCCTCCCGTAACAAACCAATATGATACTCTCAAACGAGAGTTAACAAAACGTCTGACGGAATCGGACAGCTCGCGAGTACGAAAATTAATGGAGAGCGAAGAAATGGGAGACCGAACGCCTTCCCAATTCTTTCGCGATTTGAAGAAACTCGTCACTCCATCAACCCCCGACGAGTTCATCCAAACGCTATGGAGGAATCGTTTACCTGCCAGTGTTCAACGTGTTTTGGCTGCCACAACGGAGGCAAATATTAACACATTGACGGAGATGGCGGATCGGATTCACGAAATTCGACCCGATCATGGAAGAATCACGGCAGTCTCGGAGAATACCGAGATTAGAGAATTGCGTGAGGCAGTCAAGAAACTGCGATTGCAGTTGAGCGCCTTTTCTTCAGATCGACAACGATCTTTTCCGCGATCCCGTCGAGGCAGCCGATCGAACAGCCGTTCAAGCAGCCGAGCGAGCAGTCGTGATGGATCACCCGAAACGAGGAATCGGGAGAAGACCGGGTTATTCTGGTATCACGACAATTTTGGACCTAGGGCATCGAAATGTAGATCCCCGTGTAATTGGAGTTCGGGAAATGCCAGCAGCCGTCCGTAAACGCGGCAAACGATGACGGGTCTGGTTCTCGCCACATATTTGTGACAGACAAAAGCTCGAAAATTGCTTTTCTCGTGGACACCAGTGCCGACTTGTGCGTGTATCCTCGCAATCGTTTGCGATGGCCGAGTAAAAAAGGTGCGTACGAATTTTTCGCGGCTAACGGCACACGCATCGCGACATTCGGGACAATCGCGGTGGATTTGAACCTATCCCTTCGTCGTAGTTTCAAGTGGCGTTTCGTAATCGCGGACGTTAGCACACCTATCATTGGGATGGACTTCCTATGCCATTACGGACTTTTGGTGGACCCGCGAAATCGACGCCTCGTTGACACGGTTACGAACCTGACAACGAAGGGATACGCAGCCGACGCGAGGACTGCCTCGATCAAAACCGTTTTTGGTGAATCGGTATACCATCAGCTTCTCGCTGAATATCCCGATTTGACACGACCGCCAGTTTTCGAGAAGGAAACGGTGAAACATCAGGTACGACACCACATAAAGACGACTCCAGGGCCGCCGGTTTATTGCCGACCTCGACGCCTCGCTCCCGACCGCTTCAAGGATGTCAAGGCGGAATTCGATATAATGATGCAGCAAGGTGTAATTCGGCCGTCGAAGAGTCCGTGGGCATCACCGCTCCATGTCGTCCCGAAAAAGGACGGCACTTTACGACCTTGTGGTGACTACCGAGCCCTCAATGCACGTACCGTCCCTGACAGGTACTCTCCGCCCCACATCGAGGACTTCGCGCAGCAGCTCTACGGAAAAAAGGTATTTTCCAAAATCGACTTGGTGAGGGCCTATCACCAGATTCCAGTTGCTGCCGAAGACATCGAAAAAACGGCAATAACAACGCCGTTTGGTCTTTTTGAAGCGGTGAACACTATGTTCGGACTTCGTAATGCGGCGCAAACGTGTCAGCGTTTTGTTGACGAAATCACGCGTGGTTTAGATTTCGTCTACGAGTTCATCGATGATTTTCTGATCGCGTCCGTTGGTGAAGAGCAGCATTACGAACATCTGCGCATTTTGTTTAATCGTTTAAAAGACTACGGCGTCGTTATTAATCCCTCGAAATGCGTTTTCGGTGTCAGCGAGATCACTTTCCTCGGTTATACGGTAGATGCACGCGGTATAAGACCTTTAGCCGATCGCGTCGAAGTAATCGCGAATTTCAGCAAGCCCGCGACGATAAAACAGCTTCGCCGATATTTAGGAATGATAAACTTCTACCGTCGTTTCATTCCGAAAGCTGCGAAAATTTTACAGCCGTTAAACGACCTGCTAAAAGGGGCGAAAAAGGGTGACGCGCCTATTGTTTTGACCGGGGAAGCAGAAGATGCATTTCTTAAATCGAAAAATGCTTTGGCGGAGGCAACAATGTTGGTGCATCCAGTGCCGGGTGCGCCGATAACCTTGTCGTAGACGCATCCGATTACGCAATAGGGGCCGCTCTGCAACAGCGTGTTGACGATACATGGCAACCGCTAGGTTTTTTCACGAAGGCTTTATCTTCCGCGCAGTGCAAATATAGTGCGTACGACCGCGAACTGTTCGCTGTGTATAGCGCAGTGAAACGTTTCAGGCACGCCGTGGAGGGTAGAGACTTCGTAATATTCACTGATCATAAGCCGTTAACCTATGCATTTAATCAAAAACTCGACAAATGTTCCCCGCGACAGTTTAGATATTTAGATTATGTGGGACAGTTCACCACTAATATTCGCCATATTAGGGGATTAGACAACGGTGTAGCCGATGCATTGTCGCGCATTGAGGCAATTTCAACGATGGTCGACCATCGCTCGTTGCAGAGCGCGCAAGAAGAGGATTCTGAGTTGCGCGAGTTGTTACAAACGAACTCGAATTCTCTAATACTTCGGAAAGTCCGTTTTCCCGACCATGACGCGGACATTTATTGCGACGTAACGAGCGACACAGTAAGACCGTACGTACCGAAAGCCTTGCGACGAAACGTTTTTGACTCTCTGCATGGCCTGTCGCATCCAGGTATACGGACCACGCAGAAATTGGTTACGGGACGTTTTGTATGGCCATCGGTCAATAAGGATTGTCGAGCCTGGGCGCGACAGTGTATTCCGTGTCAGAAATGTAAAGTTTCTAGACATGTACGTACACCCTTACAAAATTTCAACAATTTAACTGGTCGGTTCGAACATATCCATATAGACATAATCACAATGCAGTACTCGCAAGGGTGCAGGTACTGTCTCACGTGTGTCGATCGTTTTACTCGTTGGCCAGAAGCGATCCCTATTGCGGATATGGAAGCATCGACTTGTGCGTCTGCGTTAATTGCGACGTGGATTGCTCGTTTTGGCGTGCCCGTGAGAATAACCACGGATCAGGGACGTCAATTCGAGTCCGAACTCTTTAAAGAGCTATGCCGTATGTTGGGTACGAAGCATATTCGTACGACTGCTTACCACCCGCAAGCGAATGGCATGGTCGAAAGACTACACCGACAATTAAAGGCATCGATTAAGTGCCACGACACCAACAATTGGGTCGGAATTTTACCCTTGGTTTTGTTGGGTATACGCACTGCCTTTAAGGACGACTTGAAGGCAACGGCCGCGGAAATGGTGTACGGGACAGGTATCCGTCTACCTGCGGATTTCTTCGTGTCCAACAATTCCGAGTCAAATTCCGATTACGTTGTACGACTCAAGCGACGCGTGCGCGAAATTAAGCCGTGTCCCGCTACCTGGCATGGCCCGAAAAAGATCTTTGTATTCAAAGAATTGTTTTCATCGCCATACGTGTTTGTACGCCATGACGCGGTTAGATGTCCATCGCAACCACCGTACGATGGACCCTACGAAGTGATTGAACGAGGCGACAAACATTTCGTTGTCGCGTGAACGACAAAAATGTACGCGTTTCCGTTGACCGTCTCAAGCCGGCGTTTGTTTTGTCTGATAATATAGATAAAGCACAACGGGTTGAGGACGGCAGTTTTATTCGTGAAGAAATTGATAGCAGTAATGATTGTAATCGCGAAGGAACTAGCGAAGCGACTTCGCGAATTTCGGAAAATATTACTGCGAATCAAAATTTTACCACTCGCGCGGGAAGGAAAATTCGCTTTCCTGACCGTTTTCAATCCGGATTTAGATAAGGATAGTCATAATTAGTTATAGTTAGGCATAATTAGTTGTTACATATTGTAGTTTAGATTGCGATCCGGGTTGACCAGTGTTGACGTCTTATGGACATTATTTTCTCCTTTGCGTTAGTTTTGCCAGTAACGTTATTACTGGTAAGGGGGTACTGTAACGTACAGGGCCAAGTCGTCGAGGGTTTCGTTGCGCTGCGAACCCGAATGGTTTATTTCAGCGTAACGGCCGAGCCCTGACACTGCAAGGCCATGTGCCATATTTTGGGTAACGGCCACTCGGGATTTTTCCAGTGGTCTCGAGAAAATTCTTCCCACGGTTTGAGAGAACTTTCTCTTTTTCCACCCCCACAAATGACGCGACGGTAGAAAAGACAAGGGAGACGACAGTTGACTTGTAACCTCGAACTGGAGAAGAACGCTCCGTACGCTACCCTCGTTTATAGGGCAAGTTCCGTGACTACGCGTTATCATTTATGTCTAGTTTAAGAACTGTACATACGTATCGTTTAAGTGTAAATAGTGTAAATAAACTCTAGCTTAGCATTTATCGTTTAACATTTATTGCTCCAACACTTGTCCATCACCTCAAATTATTGAAATAATTCAAATAATGAACATAGAAACAAATTGTAAAAATTTATTTATTTAATCAATTATTTTAACAATAAATAATTGAAATAACAATTCAAATAATGAATATAGAAACAAATTATAAAATTTAAATTATTATACTACAAACGTCCCTGCGCAGATCCGTGTTGTGGACCATTATCGATGAAATACTGTACATGGTAAAGTTGTGTGGCTTCGTATAAGAATTACAGATGTGAAGACAGATTTCAAATATCACCTGTTGTTGTAAGAATATATTAAATATCATTCATTATTCACACGTTATTGTAATTTTTCAAGCATTTCCAGTGCTCTGACAAAAAATGTTTCTGATAAAAATTACTCGGTAGTCACTCTTCTATAAATTTCAATATAAAAAATTAAATGTAAAACGCCCCGCCCCAGAATTACGACCAGCCTAGGCGTCACGTTGACGCACCAGACCCCAGAAGTCGAGGCTCGAAACAAGGTGGAAGCCGAAGGACTCGGAAGGGCAGAATACTTTGACATTGCTTGCGAAAGCATCGACGAACTCCGAGCGAAATTATTTGTATTGATACGCACTTTTACGGTAGTTTTGGACACGTACGATCTGAGTCCTAAGACATCTGCATGCCTTATATAAAACAATTTTTTTTATTCGATAAAATTGTAAGGTCTCCTTGATTTTCTAATCGTCACTATATATTTTTTACTTAATAATGTTATTGCTGACGTCGGGCTGAATTCAACGACTACAATAGTTATGAACACCTAATTCTTCGATTGGGACCATTGTGCGACGCGCGACGCGGCGAAAATCGAGCAGTCGAACGCGAAGGTTTAAAAGTAGGACTCTCCGCGTCTCTTTCTTTCCCATACGCTGTCCTTCCTTGCACCCGAACCTTTCGCCGTTCATTACACGAGTAAATATCATCGGAATTACATCATATTTCGTATCATTTTCATCAGAAAAATGCTACAAGTATGTTTGTGAAAATCCGATACAAAAATAATAAAAAATAAAGAAGTTTTGTTGTTGGATTAGTAGTGGTCTCACACCGATATACCCGACCCGTATTGTGTTACACTCCTCGGCGACCGAGGCCCTCGAGCTTTACTCCGTCCTTTTCTCCATTCGGCATGGGATCGCGGAACAGTCTCTCTTGAACGCTGAATGTCTTATTTTATATCTAATCTAATCTTATTTTATTTGTCAAAATTTAACTTCCTATTTAAAATATTTTTTTATAATTAAATTTGGAATATTTTCTCTTTAAAGGACCTACCTAGAGCAGTCCCGTTTTAATGGTTTTCGGCCAATCACCCGTATTTAATTGCATGCAAAAATATTGAAAAAATCTGACGAATTGCGATTATCGACATATATATTTAAGAATTTTTGCCGATTTTTCGGTTGAAAATCTTATTTACAAAAAAGGAAAACATAAGAATTCGAAAATTTCATTTTTCTTTGGAAATTGAAATAGGACATCGAACAAATTTTTACGGTAGCAACATATCCAGAAAGAACTTCGATTTATGAGAGTTCACAGTTTATTCGATCCCTGCTCTGGTTATTGGGCGATACATTGTAACGCGTGTGCCAATCTTTGACTGCTCGGTCTTCGCTATAGTATTCGAACGCGGCTCAGAAAATTATTCGAAGTCGAATAAAACGTCGAATAAAGGTACAGATGAAAATGATAACTTTATTCACCGCTAACGATGAATAAAAAAATTATCTTTATTCGCCGAATCAATTTTCATCGAATAAAACTTTATTCGACGCGTGTCGAATACAGATAACCATAATCATTTCTTTTGTCGCGTGACAAATAATGTTCTTATTTTTTAATCGCTGTTTGCATCGATGCTCCTACAATTATATTATATGTATTATATTAATTTATCCTCGCGAGTCTCTCTCGAACTCTATATTATTCGATATAGTATGTCAAATAAACGTTAATCTGTTTTTCAACATATGTACGTTTCCAGAGATCGATTCTTAGAACAATTATTATTAAAAAGTGTAAGGAAATAATGCTTGTTTATGAAATATTTTTAAATTACAAAATGAGGTATTTCGTATGAAATCAGAAGTAGGAATTATTGAATATTGATTTTCCTAAATATGCTTTCATACTTTCTTACGTACAAAATTTCTAGGATTTTTTTGTCTTTGATATTAATTTTACTTTTAGTATTTTAAGCCTTAAAAAGCAACACCAAAATGTTTGTTCGAGAATGTAACATCTGATCTCACTGCTGTGTGCCGTCTCACCGTCTCAAGAATCTCCTCAGAGGCCTTCTGCACCGACGAAATATCGTCGGTGGCCTTCTGTTTCTTACTCCAGTCAAAATATATCCTAGAGGGCGTAAGAGAACGCTTGAATTATTCGGGCTACACGAACTCCCGTAAGGCTGGCTGTCTTTAACAGTATCTCGTCGGTGGTCCCAGGGACGTACGGTATGTCCGAGATATGTCCGGTTTACGTCTCAGGTATGTCCGAGAGAGGTCCCAGTTACAACTTCGTACGTACATAGGACGTCCCGCGCGGACGTACAATGTACGTACGGCCGGACATATTCTAGACGTTAATTGGACGTTTGTCGGACATATAAAAGCGTGTTTATAAAATGTTTTCCTATTGTTTATATCTATTAAACAACGTTCGTATATACGTATATAAGGTGGAATGCAATGAAAATTTATAGAAATATATTTATTTGTTTATAACAATATTTTTATTCACATATATTTATTTATACATATTTATTTAATAACAAATTATTTATTTAAAACAATATATTTATTTTTTACATATTTATATATAACAGTATATATACATGTATTTGCATTTATTTATAACAATTTATTTATTTATACATATTTATTTATGATAAGGTAAAATGCAAAGGGACAGAACGATCAACTTTGTTTTCTTAAGGCGTGTACATATATTTTTTATTTTTGGGGAGGATCAATTAATGAATAATGGATAAGGTATATACATTGTTTAGAATTTGGTAGGGTAATGTTAATATATATATATATAAGCTTTATTGGTTCCCCTCAGGGTTACAATTCTTCCCCTCGCCCCCTTTATCCACTTTCCTTATGACGCCTTATCCTAAACTTAAAAGCTAACTTACACTATCTTATAATTAACTTACACTACCTTACTTCTAACTTACACTAACTAGCACTAAAACTATATACATAGATAGAGAGAGAGAGAGAGAGAAATACGCCTATATACAAAAGACACCTTACATTACCTTACATGCTATCTTATACCTGTCTTATATCTACTCCTCCTCAGCTTTCCCCCCGTTCCCGTGGACCCCCTCTTCCGGCCGCACATCCACGCCATACCCCGGCAGCTCCACTCCTACTCCCCTCCATCCTCCATTTCACTACCACCAGAATTTTCCCTCCAATCCTCCACCATCCTCATCCAGTCCTCCCCTCCCCCCCCATCATCCAGCACTTCCCCCATTCTCATCTGCCATCCACACTCTTCATCCACCCTCATACACACCTCCCATACTTGCTCCCACGTCTCAGCCTCCCAACCACACACTCTACACTTTCTCGCATCCTCATTTAACCAATACATCCCCCCTCTCATCTCATTCCCTAACCTAAATCTCGCCACCCTCTGCCACCTACTCTCCCCCAGCCCTTCGTCAGGTAACCCGGCAATCCCTCTCCCTTCACCCTTCCGTACCACTCATTATACCTGGAGCTCCTTATCCTCTCCCACCTCTCCTCCCTCTGTATTTTCACCTCTCTCCTGCCTAACTCCTCACTTACTGTCTCCCTCCCCCCCTCAAATGATTCTTCCAATTACCCTGCAGTCCATCCCCTCTCCTCGAAGAAGTCCCGTCTCTCCTTCTCCCACCCGTCCACTACCCCCCCTTCTTAACTCCTCCCCTTACTTCTTCCCAACACAGCCTTGCCAATTCCCCCCCTTTGCCCTCTCCCAACTTCTGCTCGAAACCCCACGCCCTTAGCCCCGCTCTCCCCCTCAACATTTCCCTTTGCAACTCCTCCCTTATCATGTACCCCGGCGTACATCTTTTCACCCCTAGTACCCATCTCAGAAACCTCTCGTGCATCCTCTCCAACCCTTCCCTCTCCTTCCACCCCCATATATCTACCCCGTAGCTCACCACCGGCCATACTAGCCTATCCAAACAGCCACAGTCTCTTACCCCAGTCCTTTCCAAACTTCCTCTTCCCTATCCCCCATACTTGTCCCATTACAGCCCCTTCCTCAGTCTCTCCTCCACCTGCGCCTCCTGCCCCCCGTCTCGTGTAACTGTGTACCCTAGATACGTATACCTCCCCACCTCTTCCAGTACTTTTCCCTTCCACCTCCATGTCACCTTCTTCCATCTTCCGCCCCCTCTCCTACATCTCATCACCTTCGACTTTTCCGTGTTAAGTTGTAGTTTCCTCTCGTCCATATACCGCTCCAGTACCGCGATCATCCCTCTCATCCCCTCTTCATCCTCCGCCACCATCGCGATATCGTCCGCGTATGCCAAGGTGTAAACTTTCTTCCTTCCCACCTTCACTCCCCCCCATCTACCCTTCTCCAGCACCTCGTCCAAATCCGCCAACAACAAGGTGAACAAGAGGGGGCTTAACGGGCAGCCCTGTCTTACCCCTCTTGCTGTCCAAAACATTTCTCCCTCCTCGTCCCCAGCCCTAACCTTGCTCCTTGTCTCCCTTAAAACCTCCTCGCATCTACTCACCAAACCCTCTCTCACCCCCCTTTTCCTCATCGCCCTCAACAAAGTCTCCCTGTCCACAGTGTCGAAAGCCGCTCTCAGATCCACGAATAGCACCACTAATTTATTAAACTTTCTCCTCACCTGCCTGTTAACCAGATAATTTAAAACATATATGTTGTCTATACAACCTAACCCCTTTCTAAAACCCGCCTGGCTCGCAGGCAACATCCCCTTCCCCTCCACGTCTTCCCTCAACCTCTCAGCAAGCACCGCTGCGTATACCTTATACGCCGTTTGAGTCAGTGTCACTCCCCTATAATCCCCTACCTTCTTACTCATCTTCTTCTTTGCCACTGGCACCACCACTCCCTCCGACCAGTCATCCAACCACCCCTCCCCTTTCCAAACCCTGCTACAAATCCTCCATAACCACTCCACCACCTCCCTCCCTCCGTACTTCCACACCTCATTTACTATCCCATCTCCCCCCGCCGCTTCCCCCTCTTTCATACCCTTTAACACCCTGTCTATCTCTCCCCATTCTATATCCCTTTCATCATCCACCCCCCTCCTCCCTATTCCTCCCTTCCTTACCCTCCATTCTACCCCCCCCCAGTACCTCCTTAAAGTGCCTGTCCCAATCTTCCATCCTAATACCCTCATCTACCCTCGCTCCCCTTCTCCTCTCTCTCTTTACCAACTGCCACACTTGCCTTTCGGAATTTATCCCCTCCACCTCCTTTTCCCACCTTTCCCTCTCCATTTTCTTCTTCCCCTCGCACATCAGCCTGTATCTCCTTTTCCTCTCTTTGTAATCCTCCTCCTCACCGCCTTCCCTTCTCCATCTCCTTAACTCCTCCCTCACCTTTCTTTTTTCTTCTCTACATTCCTCATCCCACCACCCTTTCCACCGCCCCAGCTTAGCCTTCCCCTCCTTCCTTCCCTCCTCTATAGCCATTTTTACTCTATCCTTCAACTGCCTCCAGTCTTCCTCTATCCCCACCTCTCCCACGCTCCTCACTCCAAATCTCTCCCTGAAGAGCTTCACTCCCTCCTCCGACCAGTCTCCCACCAGCTTCCCTCTTTTTTCCCCACCCCCTTTTCTTCCCCCTTCCGTTTCCTCCTTGAGCCATACCGTTATCGGCATGTGGTCTGAGTCCACCCTCTCCTCCACCCGGATCTTCTCTATTCCCTCCCTCGTCTCTTCATTACCCAGTATATAGTCTATCACTGAGTACCCTCTCCCTCCTACATACGTCCACTCCCCATCGTTATCCCCCTTCGTATTCCCATTTAATATCCCCCACCCCCTCTCTCCTAGATGTTTACATAACACCCTCCCCTCCGCATTCACTAACTTGTCTTTTGAATTCCTGTTTCCCTTCCCCATTTCCAACTCCTCCTCTCCTATTTCTCCCCCTTCCTCTCCTGTCCTAGCATTAAAATCCCCCCCTATAATAACCCTTACCCCTTCTTCTCTCCCCTCTATCCAGTTCCCCATTTCCTCTAACTTCTTTTGCAGATCCCCATTTACATATACCCCTACCACTATCCACCAATTCCCACCCATCCTCAACTTCATCATTACCACCCCCTCCCTCACTCCTAATCCCCCTCCTTCCCTCTCGATCCCTTTCCTTACTCCCATTAACATACCCCCTTTTGCCCTCCCCATCTTTCCCTCCCTCATCGCCCACTGAGCCTCCCAAACATAACCCTTTGGCAACTTCCCCCTTATCCGCCCCCAACCCCTCTCCTCTAGCCACGTCTCCATCAACACCACACAGTCCCACTCTTCCAACCCCTTCCAGAACTCCTCGTCCTTTCCACCCAACCCAGCAACATTCCAGAAACCTTTCCTTCTCCGCTTCCCTTTCTATTTTCCACTTTGTCCTCCTCTCCTCTTCCGTCAGATCGTCATCTACCCTTTCTTTTTTGCCCTCTTAGTCTCCTCCTCTCTCCCATCACCTTCCTTTTTTGCTCCCAGTTGACCATCCTCACCAAGACCATACCACTCCCCACCTTTCCCGCCTTCCCTACCTTACTTATTTCCTTAACTCCTTCCATTTTCAACCCCAACTTTTCCCAAACCCTATTTACTTCCTTTTCCATGTCACCCCCCTCCGTCTGCAACCCTCTTATAATCATATTGTTCCTCCTCTCTTCCCTTTCCCTCCTATCCTGCTTTAACTCCATTCTCCTTATTCTCTTCCTAACCTCCTCTACGTCTTCCTCTCGTGATTCGCCTCCTCCATCTCTCCCCCCTCCCTCTTTTTCCCCTCTCTTAGATTCCTCTAACATTCCTTCCACCCTTTCCATTCTCTTTTCTATCTTTTCGTTCCTTATCTCTCCCTCTCTCAGCCTTTCTTCCCACTTCCTCTTTTCCCTTCCCCACTCCTCCATCATTCTCCTCCTGTCCTCCCTCTCTGTCTCCATTTCTCCCTTCAACTCCCTTATCACCTTCACTTCTTCTCTCAGCTCCCTTAACACCTTCATCTCCTCCTTCACCCCTTCCTTCATCCCCCTCATCTCCATCAACTCTGCTTTCATCTCCTGCAACTCCTTCATCTCAGCTTTCATCTCCTTTAACTCCTTCATCTCTCCCTTCATAGGGAGAGATAAGGGATCTCCCCCATCAAATCCCTCATCAACACCAACAGCTCCTCCACCCTATCCGCGCCTTTTCTCCTCCCCTCCGGCGACCTCATAGTCACCGCGCTCTTTTTGAAAGCCGCCTTTTCACTTTCGCCCCCCTCTTCGTCCTCCTCTTCCCTCCCCCTTTTCCTCCACAGGCTTTCTAAACTGCCCCAACCACCTTCCTCTCTCAGCTTTCCCAGTCTTTCCACGTTTGACGGCCTCCCCACTCTTTTCTCCTCCCCCTTTCTTTCCGCCCCTCCTACACCCTTGTACCCTTCCTCTACCTCACTCATTTATTTTATTTAATTTTATTTCTTCTATTTCCTCCTTTAACCTATCTCTGCCTTTCTCTGCCTACTTCTCTCGCTCCTTACCCTATTCAAGCTTCCCGCCTATACCGCCTAGCTCCTTCCTCACTCTCCCACCAGATCGCGCCACCTGCTTAATTTCTCTGTACCCGCTCCCGCCGCTTTCTTCCTTCCTCGCCAACCTAACCTGTATCCGCTGACTATTTTCCGTCTCCCTTACGCTCCTTATCCTACCTTCCTGCCCTCTTCCCTTTTTCCCCTACCTTTCCCTACGACTCCCTTACCCTTCTCCGCACTCGTTTCTCTCACACAGCCACCAAATTCACCCCTTTCTCTCTCAAATTCTCGCACTGACAACGCACACCTTACTTTCACACGTTTCCGGAAAAGGAAGTCCATATATATATTAGTTTACATTTTTTGAGATAATACGTTATAATTATTTCATGATCTTCTTATAGTAATTTATTTTACAGTATTAAATAAATAAATATAAATAGTTCATATTTTACATTAATTATTAAAATGGCTTTTAGATTAATGGTACAAATGATTCGTGCTTTGTGTGACGCAAGATAGGTTAGTTTAACGTAAACAATATATTATGATCATAAGCACGTAAATAAATTTTTGCACTCCTCTGGTCCGTTCCGCGGCCCTCCTGAGCCACGTCTGTATAGACACTTCTGCGTCTTTATGGTTCGCTGAAGTGTTTGCATTTTTTGCTGCATCTAAAAATTAGAATTTCAGTTGAATAATATTGTATATTTGCCTGTATGCAACGAAATATTAAAAATAATAAAGTGTACGCGAATAGTTACCTATTAGTACTTTGGCCAATAGCGTTGCGTCAAATCTCTTCTTGCCCAGCCAGCTGTACTCCATGGCAAATGTCATCAAGGCTTCCATCGCAGGTTTTACAAAATTAGCGGTATTGGTACCGCCGGTAACTGCTAATTCTTTGGCCTGCAAATTAATAATTAATAATCGGAGTCTAATATTATTTAAATCTGGAAAACACACCATATTAACAATAAAATCTCCTTCAATATGGCATTTTGTACAAGAATTATATCCCGCATGAACTTTTATGCATTTGATAAACGATTTTGCGGGTGCATCACAAATAAAAGATTTTATTTGTAAATGGTACAAATGTTCATTAATTAACAATTCACTATTACAAAGGACTATTGCCCCTTCAACAAAATCGAATAAAAAACTATTGACATCTTTTGGTTTTTCATAACCATGATAAATGCCGATCATTTCCATATATGTATATCCTGTTATACTGCAAAGAATTGGATATGCTTGGCTGCTAGATCTCTGACAATGGAAGACCGTCAATATTTACGTTAATTTGAATTTTATTATTATTAAGAGTAGAAATGTCTATGAATTGGCAAAGACTTGAAATTGCACTTTTTAAACCGATCTGAATAAACTACATTGCTTTCACTTGTATTCGATGAAGCAGAAGCTTCTTGATGAGAAGCATCGTAAGATAAAGGAAAAGATCTTTTAGCACGTATGTAATATTTTTCCATTTTCCGCTTGCCTGCCATGTTTGTAATCTAATGCAAATAAATAAATATAAAATAAAAACTTACGTTTCCACGTGTCGGGAACACGGAGAAAGGTACACGAATATAAAGAATCAAATAAACTAGCTTTATTTATATCGAGAGCGGACGAAGTTTACAGTTCGGAGAGGAAGAGAATTCTGAGCTGGCGATGCAAGGAAAAATGGGGAGAAGGGTAGGACTTTAGGGTAGGAGAATTATGGGGGAGGAAAAGTGAAAGTTGGAGACGGGTCTAGGGATGGTCGCTGGAAAGGATGTCTGGTTTTCGTCTATTTCTAGGATGGGCTAAAGTCTTGTTGCGATTTGGTTGTAAGATGAGAAAGTAGAGTAGGAAAGGGAGAGAAAGAGTGAGAGAGAGACCGGAAAGGACGGTTGGCCTTTATGGGCGACGAAAACTCGGCGTTCGGAAAAGTACCGCGACGGTGGGACTCTCGGTACAGTCTGCGATGTAATTTATGGCACTCGGGGCCCTTATAGCTAACGGCATAGGCTAGTGCAAGTATGGAATGGTTGGAGTATCTGACACACGTTACGGATTTCACGTACACACGTGTGGGCTGTGGACAACACCGTAAAATCACACACACTTTTTAAAAATAACCGATAGTCCCATGAACGGTAATCTTCAAACTGTAAGATAATTGGAAAGTCATATTTTCACGAACCGTACTACATGTAGCCACGTCGACCGTCGATATCAAAGTGAGTTTTCACCAGTCCTAGTCCTGAGGGCGTCCTTCTTTTCACCATGGCCTGTTCTATAATTTACGACTTCCTCACCCTCGAGGAACGCTTCTTGAGAGAGAGAGAAAGCGCGTCGAAGAAAAGCACATGGCCCGTCTCTAATATCTGGCCTTACTGATTTTCCAACACAATTAATGCACATGAATCATTACATGCAAAATAGGACAACTATTTACGATATTTACTTGTAAAATGAATGACGAATGTTTCAGACACAAAGAATAAGGCCAGCACATTTTTTTAAGTATGTAGTATTATACTTTTGATCCTTTATTTCGGCATTCTGTTAAGACCTAATTCTTTAAAGACCATGTTGAATAGGTCGTTGGGTTCATTCTGGTGTCAGCTGAAACGTTATTGAATACAAAGTATGCAATGATAAATAAATAATCAAGATGACTTCGACTTTTCAATTAAAATAAAAATTTTCCGAATTTTCTTGTATTGTGATTTGTAGAAGACTGAGTACTGATCACTTTTTGTCGCGAATATTTTTTCTGACAGCGGTTCAATAATCGCAATAATTTTTCTATGATTTTTTGTCGCTTTTTGGCCACCGTACATTATTCGTACTTGCCAGTACTTAGATTATTTCGTACGTTTTCATTTCTACACAATTGTCAAAAGCGGTCCAAAAATTTGATTCATCTTCTTCGGTCGTCGCCGTTTCGAAGGATGAGGCATTTAATCCAATCGTTGGTGACAACGGTGAAGAAAAGGAAAAATGTGGATCATACAAATTTGTTATCCGTATTAAATTATTTCGTACTGCTGCGAAATTCGCATCATTGGAAAATGATAATTCTCGAAATCGTGGATCCAGTAACGCAGCGATACCATACGTTTCATTTGTTTCCAGGTCGCTGAAATATTTGTTCATTTGTGTTGTCAATTCCGCACGGAGTTGTTCTTGTATGCTGTGCTCCTCAGAAGTACAGTTTAAAAAGGAACATAACTGGTTTTTCATCGAAATAACTTTTGAGATAGTTATTCTTTTCTCGGCACATATTTCTTCCGCTGCAAAAAGAAAAGGTTTTAAAATTGGTATAATCTGACCTATTGTATCCCACTCAACGTCGACAAATTTTTCAAAGTTTATTTTTAATGACGACATTGCTAGCACAATTGCTTGTTGTTGTTCTTTTAATCTATTAAACATTTCGAATGTGGAGTTCCATCGTGTTTCTACCTCCATTTTTAATTTATGATTCGGTAAACCTAATATAAATTGAACTTCAGTTAATTTGTCTTTCGCCACTGAACTTTGCCTGAAATAGGTTACCATGCGTCGACATTTTTCGCGAAGTATACTTATATCTTCAATAGCATTTAACGATTTTTTTACAACTAAATTTAGTGTGTGGGCGAAACACGGTATACTCAATTTGCGGTATCATTTTGCAAATTTTTATCCTGGATATCGTGTACTTTTAAATGCTTTATCATATTAGTTGTACACTTATTAGATTTTATTCTTATTTTGCATACACTACATTCTACGTCGCTATCCGTAACATTTACGTAGTGATTCCAGACCCAAGAACGTTTCGGCATTTTCAAAATGATTATGTGTATTCTATAAACAGTGAAAATATACTTTCTATAACTTAATTTTAAAAGTTTACAGTAGGAATTTATCAGATATTCATTATACTTACATATAGTATCCTATACGTATATCCGTCGTTTAACACAATTTTACCTCTGTATAGGTATACTTCCGAAATACTTCTATAAAGATTTGTTGCTCTATGGGTTACAACTTTTCTTCACGGTACAGATAGATGAGTGGTTTTTGCATATAACGATATAATATGTAAGAAACTACAACGTACGGACCACGACTAGACGCAGGAACAACTTTGACACTGCCGCGGTGCGTGGCTTTTTATCAGGAGACCGCTCCTCTAATTCTTAATTATCAATTATTCTTTTGGCCGATGCTTATTTATATTGTTTTATATAAATGACAAATGACTGAGTCAATAAATCAATATATCGCCGTTGTTCTGACGACGAATAAACAGATGACGCCTCGTCGAATGTTCCGAAAAGCAGAGCATTCTGGAACGTTTCTACAGAAGAAAAATAAAAGCATAAAATAATTACCATATAATACGTATATGATAAATTCGTACTGTAAACTTTTAACATTAAATTATAGAATGTATATTTTCATTGTTTATAGAACACACATAATCATTTTGAAAATACCGAAACGTTCTTGGTTCTGGAATCACTAAGTAAATGTTACGGATAGTGATGTAGAATGTAGTATATACAAAAAAAGAATAATTCTAATAAGTGTACAACTAATATCATAAATAAGCAATAAAAGGTACATAATATCAATGATAACAATTTGCAAAATAATTCAATTAACACCCAACGCGTTTATCCACCTTATACAGAGGACTATAGAAACAAAAAGAAAATTGACGAATTAATTTTAAACTTCATCGTGATAGATTTACAACTGTTCTCGATTGTTGCAGATCAGGATTTCAAACAACTAATAAAGACCAACACCAAGCAATTGTGCTAGTATGTCATCTTTAAAAATTAATGTTTATAAATTGGTCGACATTGCGTGGGAAACAATAGGACACATTTTACCAATTTTAAAACCGTTTCCTTTTGCAACAGAACAAATATATGTGGACAAAAGAATAACTATTTCGAAAATTATTTTGATGAAAAACCAATGTTCTTTTTTTCACTGTACTTCTGAGGCACACAGTGTACAAGAACAACTCCGTGTCAAAAACACAAAAAAATTAACCGTACATGGTATCGTTGCGTTACTGGATCCACGATTTCGTGAATTATTCTTTTCAAATGATGCGAATTTCGCAGCATTACGGAATGATATAATACGTATAGCAAATTTTGCTGATCCACATTTT
Source organism: Sphecodes monilicornis (assembly GCA_913789915.3). Classification (NCBI taxonomy): domain Eukaryota; kingdom Metazoa; phylum Arthropoda; class Insecta; order Hymenoptera; family Halictidae; genus Sphecodes; species Sphecodes monilicornis. Next base: position 18,909,280 of record OU565297.1, on the reverse strand, counting down.
TCTTCTGTGTCACCATTGTCAGCGACGTTTGAAATAAATTAAGACTCAATCTCCGATATGCTGACGGCCGAAAAAGGTTAATCAAATTTCTGGACTGCATTTGACAATTCCGTAGAAATGGAAAATAGCATAGCCTCACAATTAGTAGAAAATAGTATAACTATAGATATTGACAAAAAACGTGGTAATATTTAAAAGAACCCCTTTTGGCAGGAAAACAAGATCCCCTTATTTATTGGAAATGAAACACGAAAAAGTATAGTAAAATGTCAGTTTTTTTCGAAAAAATATTTTTGTATTATGGCAACTTCAGTACCGGCGGAACGGGTATTTTCTAAAGGCGGAAAGTTAATAAGCAAAAGAGGAACAGATTAAAAGATAATACTGTGAATAAAATATTGTTTTCTAACAGTTTGTTATAGGTCTGATTTTATCCATATTTATTGAAATATATGTATTAGCCATAAAAAACAAATTAAGAATAATGAATTATGTGTTATTGAATACTACAGCTGCCTAGAATTAGTAATTCATCTTTTATCCGGAAATACGGTTTTATGAACAATATTGAGCCAAACTTTAGTATTACTTGTATCGTTCAGAGATGAAAACAGGTAATTTTAATTTAGATAAATGTCAGATAAATATAAACTTTCCGGTGAAATGGTCTGTAAATAAGTATCAAAAATTTCAGAAGATTTCATACGGTTATTGATATTTGCGTAGAAATATTAAATGGGTAACGAACGGGCAATCGATGTAATTATGTGATGTATCAAAACGCTATCAATACCTTCGTACAGTATCAAAACGCCATCAATACTTTCGTAAAGTATCAAACGTGTATCGATAGTTTCGTGGAAGTATCAAACGGGTATCGACTCATGAAGTATCAGTATCAAAAATTGATACCAAATACCTTACATTTCAATACGTACCGACACTTCCCATTGAGTACTTTGGTATCGAATTTTTTGAGTATCATCAATAGTATCGGTATCGATCCGATCACTAGTCATGGCACAGAGGTACTTACGTATATATATGTCGGTGTATATATGTATGTACCTGTACGTGTATATTTATATATGTATATATATATATATATATATATATATATATATATATATATATATATATACATATACAGGGTGTCCCAAAAATGTCTGAGTTCCTTTAAAGGGGAGGTTCCTGAGGCCATTTGAAGCGACATTTTCCTTTGCAAAAATGGCCGTTTCGGCTTTGTTAAGGAGTTATTAACGAAAAACACGGACCAATCAGAGCGCGACCTAGAGGCGTGTTGGCAGAGACGGCCGCGAGCGACAGAAGTCGAGCGATGGTGATACACCGCGGTCGAAAGCAAGGAACAAACAAGAGAAGAAAATTTTTCGAGTCCTATGTCGGATAGTTCAAATTTGAATATGTTGTAGTCTTTAGTAGCCTATGAAGGAATCTCGAAGGATTTTTCGAAATCTTAAAAAATGTTGGTTTTACAGACGTGTAAAGAAAAGTGGCAACTTTTCTTCAATAAATTATAACACTAGAACTAACGTACCGAGGAAAATGAGATTTTAGGAGCTTATAGTGAACACAGAAGAATATCTATTGAAAATATTTCGATTTGGAAAAAATGATTTTTTCACCATTTACTTTGAAAAAGTTTTAAACAAATGCAATTTTCCTATAGCCGGGACTGTTTTAAAAATTCGAAAGAAAACGAGGTAACAGCTCCAAGTCTTCTCTTTACGGACCTATTTTTTAAAAGGCAGTCGCTTTAAAATTGACGAAATTAGAATTATTTTAAAACCTTGCTCACCTTGGTATTCCTGTAGAGCCCCAGCGAGGTGAAAATGATTCCTGTATTCACAAATTATTCTGCGTGAAACACTGAACCTGCCCACTCGTTAAATTCACAAGAGCATTTTAATTATTCGCTCTATGAAATTATCGAGCAGAAGGGGTCAATGTCCTTTCACTGCACGATCCGGCCCACATTGTTAATTTATTCACGATCACAATAAAACTATTCACACATATCCATTGGGTCCACAAACGTTGAAAGAAATCCACACAACTGATTCACAGAAATCCACATATCACGCACAACTAGTTCACATTTGATGCACGTAAATCGATCGTTTCGACTGGTCGCGGTCCGCGAAAAACTGTCCATGAAAATCCGTCTGTCTATGCTGACGATCGTAGGAAGACTAGTTCAGAACAGCTGACGAGGTTAACGGCCTTTCAACAGCACACTGCCGATTTTCATTTCGGCAACTGTTCGATGGAACCGTGTTTTCAAATGGAATGGGAAGAGTAAATGACCGCACCTCTTCAAATCGGGGGTCATTCAGGTATGCTTCTACCACCGAGCGTGGCCATAAACCAGCGCCTTGTGTCGAAGCTCAACCTTGACGATGGCTCGACTTCTGGTTACCAAATGTGTACAATACGTCAATAAAATGCTAAAAGTTTTAACGAAGAGTAACGGCTTTTTGGGAATATTGCTACTAGCCTTTCTTACACCGGTATACGGAATACCGGTATTTTGTGCTAATTTGCAATTTCGTGAAACTGGTATTTGCTAAGGTAAAATACTGGTATTTTCGGTATTAGCTATAAATAATAAATATGTTTTAGGGCATCTACTATTATTTGAAATTTACAAATTAATTTTTCTGATAACAAATTCGATTTAATATCAAAAACTGTATCAGCTATGCTTCCAATAAAGCTGTCTGTGGAAGCATTATGTCGGAAGGATTCCAACTTATTAACAGCGAATGCAACAATAAATTTTATGTTGCAATCAATTAAAGATCAGGACACGCTACTGTCTGTGGAATTATAACAGTGCATTGAAAATTCGTATACAGGAAAGGCATAGTGAACTAGAAAATATTTTAAGGTATTTATATAATTATAACGACTTTAATAAAGAAAACGAAAAGGAAGAAAAGAAAATAACAAGGTCAAATTTAATTAAGTTCGTCGTCAATTTCCGCAAAAACATTTATAAAAAGCAAACACAAACCTATCCAGAAGAATTCGTTGAAGATGATGTTGATGTTAATATCGAAAAAGAATTGTCTCTCGAGAAGAAATTACAATTAGCTGCATATAAAAAAATTTCCGGGCGGTTAGACAGTATTTGCGAACCGTAAGCAAGGCGATTGGGCTCATTCGATGCCCCACGTGCTCTGCACGTTTTCCAAAATATGCCATCGTTTATGGCCATCGATGGAATTTTCATGGAACCGTCCCAGGTACGGTGGCAGGTACGCTTGTATCCCCGAGTGACGCACGCGGGGGATCCGCGTGTCCCAGAGAGGTGTTGTCGTAACAGGTAATAAACGAAGAAAGCGGCTTGACTTATTCGTGAAAACGTTTAGCATTTTATTGACCTACTGTCGATAAGTCGAGCCATCGTCGAGTTCTTTATTTCCGCATCCTTCTTCAAGTCAAGGGGAACTCGCGTTACGAGTATGTTCCCCACCACGTGTATTAGCAAAGATATCGGTAGTCCTTTCTTAATAAAGGACCGCAGGACTCCCCGCTAATTAATACGCGCGCGCATACATCCCCACTTGATCTAGATCGAAGGAGGTCGATGCGCGACAGATCGACGACATTCTACGTCGGCTTAAAAGGTATACGGCGAAAACCGGTACGCGAACGGGAAATCAAACCGATTTGATAAATTCGCAAACCGACGAATTTATCCTCGTTTCGTACGCGCCTCAAACCGAGGAGTTGCAGATGCAAACCGCACTGTGGCACGGCCGACAACCGTCAATTCGTAATTAAATGATTATATAAATTTGGAATCTTAATAACGGACGCGGAGAGTCTCTTCTGAATTACCGAAACGTGAAAGCGCGAGTACATTCTTCCGCATACGCGTATATACGGATTCTTATTCGGAGTTTCCTTCGAGTCACGGTATCTTCCTGCCGTCGGAACGTTTCCGAGGCTCGTTACGGAATTACGCCCCGTGTAATCGGTAAATTGAATTTTGATCAGGATTAGCATCACTAAGGCTCACCTTTCGGGCTCATTCAGGCAACCGAACTGATTCTCAGCTCACGTACCTGCCGGATCTTCTGGTTGTACCTGTTTGCCCTTGCAAGGCGTGGAGTCATATGTGAAGTCGCGAGATAAATTCTTCCGTAAATTACCGAGGCACACCTCGTGGACTCATTCAGGCAACCGGAGTGACGCTCAGCTCTCGTACCTGCTGGACCTGTTTGCCTTTGCGAAGGGGTGGACGAGATAATTACGGTTCCTTTGACGCGCAGCGTGTGCGAAACGTATATCGAGATTTCGGTAAGACGCGTCAGATTCGATAGGGCAAAGTCCAATGGAAATTCCGATAGGTAATAAAAGCAGAAATAAAAGAGAGGATAAAAAACGGTTACAAACCTATCGTTCTCTTCATGGTCTGCGCTCCTTTCTTCGGCCTATGTAATATATTTAAGAGATGAAGAACTACGCAATGTTAAATAAGTTTGTAGTTTGTCTGCATAATGTTCTCTTTTTTTCTTTGTTTAAATTATATTTTGTTATATTTTGGAATTCTTAAATTATTTTTTTTTAGTTGGAGTCATATCATATTTCTTGCATTTAAAATTATAACTTTAAATTTTAATTCATACATTTTTATTTATATTCGTTTCTATTATCGTGATCATTTAAGAATTAAAATACATTTTGTGTATACAATGTATAGTCATGAGTAAATTGTTAAATCATAAGACGCTGTTCAAATTTCCGCATTTATATGTAATATTAGTAGGAAGAAGGAGGATTACATTTTATTTTTAAATTCATTTTCCCTTCTACCCAGATCGAGGTAGTTAACATGAGCAACAGAGCCAGAGATACGAATCGACATTACCCTTCTGGAAGTGCAAAACGTAAAGCAAAAGATGAAAAGGAAAAGAAGAACCAAGATGACATATCAAAAACTCGCAAGCTGTCTGAATTTTTTAATGTCGCGCGTGATGGTGTTGAATCCAAAGAAATCGAAGCAGAAAATACAGAAGTCGAGTCTCACCATGTAGTAGATGAAGGCAGTGCTATAGAAGAATCATCGTTAAGCCAAAGAGAGGCGGAAAGCACAGTACATGCTTTGAATGTAGCAACATCTTCTACAAGCCAAAAACAATACGAAGGTAAAATGTACTCCAACGATATTGGTGAATGGCCGAGCAACTTCAATCGAGATTATTGGATTGCGAAAGGAAGTAGCGAAGTGCAACATATGAACAGCGATTTCTTGTCTTCAAAAAAAAACATACGATAAAGAAAGTAATCCACGATTTTGTCGAAAGTCGTTTTTCATATACACACATAAACCAACAAACAAAAATTACGTGAGAGATTGGTTGTGTTATTCAGAAACTAAAGGACTACTTTTCTATTTTGTTTGCAAAGTTACTGATTCAAACTGTTCGTCACGGTTTACGAAAGAAGGATTTGACGACTGGAAAAACGCAAATAATTTGTTGAAAAGACATGAAGAAAGCCCCGCCCATAGACAAGCGATAATTTCGCTTTTAGTTCGCAAAACCAAGGGTGCACGTGTCGATTCTCAACTTGTAAGCCAAATCGAGGCCGAACAAAAATATTGGTGTGCACATTTAAAGCGAATTGTTTCCGTTATCCAATTTTTAGCAGAACGAGGTCTTGCATTTCGGGGTAGTAATGAAACTATTGGTTCACCTCATAATGGAAATTATTTAGGTTTGTTGGAATTAATAGCTAAGTTTGACATTTTTCTGGCTCAGCATCTAAATATTCATGCAAATAAAGGAAAGGGACATACATCGTACTTGTCAAAAACAACATGCGAGGAATTTATCCATCTGCTTGGATCAAGCTTACTAGATCATATTATTTGCGAAATTAAGAAATACAAGTACTATTCAATATCACTGGACTCTACTCCAGATATTTCTCATGTAGACCAACTCACTCTAATAGTGCGCTGCCTTACCATCAAGACCAGTGGAAAGGTTTGTAAAGTTCTTGGATATGGAAGGTCATACTGCTAAACAACTCGCCCAAAGTTTACTTGAGTTTTTAAAGGAAAATGGAATTGATATCAAAGACTGTCGTGGTCAAAGCTACGACAATGCCAGCAACATGAGTGGGAAATACCACGGCTTACAAGCACGCATTAAGGAGATAAATAGGTACGCAGAATACATTCCCTGCTTTGCACATTCACTGAATTTGGTAGCTAAGTGTGCTGCAGAATGTTGTATAGAAGCATCCATTTTTGTCGATTTTGTTGAAAGCCTCTACATTTTTTTCCTCTTCTACGTATCGATGGGGCCTTCTTACAAAAGCACTGGAAGATACAAGTTCAAAACTCCCGATTTTGAAGACACTGTCGGACACCAAGTGGTCTGCCCGAGCTGATGCGACAAAGGCACTATTATGTGGTTTTACCACTATCAAACAAGTTTTGGATGGCATCTCAAATAACATGAATCAAAAGGTAGAGTGTCGTAATCAGGCGTACGGACTAGTTTCGAAGATGAGTAAGTTGGAAACGGGAATAATGACCATTTTATGGAACCGGATTCTAGAACGCATGCAAACGTCTAACGCTTCATTACAGTCATCTGATCAAGACCTTAACACGGGATATGCCCTTTATGAATCGTTACACGGGTACGTTCAAGCAATGCGGTCTACATTTTCAGATATTGAGGCCAAAGCCAAAATCCTGACTGACTATGAAGAATATCAGCAACAAACTTCAAGACCACGCAAGCGAAATACTAAGTACGACGATTTTAGCGGCTGTACTACGCTTGATGAAGTTGTAGAAAATCAAACACCCAAACAAAAATTTGAAAGTCAGGTGTTTATTGTCATAATTGATAATGTACTGTCTGCCTTAACTAAACGCATGGAAGCGTACCATAGAGTGATTGGCGTATTAGGAATACTTCGGCAGTTAAAATCTCTTACAGCAGAAGAGATATTGAAAAGAACTCCAAATATTGTCAGTGCTTACCAAGAGGCTTTGGAAGAAAGCCTAGGCGACGAACTTGTGCAGTTCGCTGAACTTCTAAAGACTAATGTGGCTGCTGCTATTAACAACGAAAAGCATGAGGCTCTTGAACTGAAATATTATAAACTTATAATAGAAAATTCTTTAGAGTCGTATTTCCCAAATGTAGAAATATTGTTACGAATTTACTTGTCTTTAATGACTACTAACTTCAGCGGAGAACGTTCTTTTTCGACATTAAAGCGTGTAAAAAATTAGTTAAGGAACAAGATGGGACAAGATCGTTTAAAAAAGCTCGCCTTAATGAACATTGAATGTAAATTACTTAGAGAAATTGATTTGTCTAGTGTTATCTCTAAATTTGCTGATATTAAAACGAGAAAAGTTTGTATGTAAAAGTTGTGTTTTATTCTATTACCATACAAAACAGGGCCGTCGCGTGCGGTTGGGCATATTGTGCCCCGCGGGCGCTTTATCGAAGAGGCGCCGATACATGAACGTGCAAGGGCGCCTGACGATGCCAGGGTGCACACATATTTTTGCTATAACAAAAAAAAGGTCATTTATGGGGGCCCCGTCATGACATTTGCTACGGGCCCCGTGCTGGCTTAATCCGGCACTGCATATGTATATAAGATGAGCTTTCCAGTTTGAGAGACTACTCTTGGATTTTCGTGCGCGAGGTCGGGCCGGTCCTTTACGCCCCCTCACACGGCCTAACCACAACTCATTCTATTCGCATAATCTTTGTATTGTGGATTCATGTAATTATTTAAAGTAAAAAGTGTTAAACAGTATTAAATAAAGAGTAAGCTAAAAGTTACTTTTAAAGTTTTGTAATGTAATTTTAATATAATTAGTCAATGTAAATTAAATTAGTTATATATGTACATATACATCGTACAAGATAATTTAGAGAAAAATATTTGCCATCGCATACATAGATATTTCGAGTTATACAGGGTGCGGCGCGAATTAGTCCCAACGATTTTTCAGCCCCTTCGGATGAAAAGTGTTTCTTACCAAAGTTGATCAGTATTTAACCGACAAAAAATTGCAATTTTTTAAATTAAAAAAAATCGATTTTCAACAAAAAATCAAGGTCATATCTGGATATTTTTAACTTCATAATATCGTAGACGACGTCGAAACGAATTCAACGACCTGCTATACGATGACTTTCAGATGACCTTGAATGAAAATATCGCCATGAATCAATTGCCAGAATATTTGAAATATTTCTGTTGGAATTTATTTCATAAATTACATACAAAAATTAATATTTTATTTCATGTTAAAACTATGTACATATTGTATATAGATTGGCCTCTTTATTTAATTCGTAGCTTAATTGTTTTTTCCCCGACCTGAGCGATCTTCACATGAGACGCTATCTTCATCTACCATATTGACGTGCCTTTCAACGTATCTTTAAACGTATTACAGAATAAATTCAATTGTGTGTTATTGAAGTGTTATTTATTATATTCCCATAATCTAATAATAATCCAATAATTTCAATTAATATTTTATATTGATTGATTCTTGGCGGTATTTTCTTTCAAGGTCATCTGACAGTCATCGTATAGCAGGTCGTTGAATTCGATTCGAGGTCGTCTACAATCTTATGAAGTTAAAAATACCCAGTTCCATTTAAAGATATGATAGCGACCTTGATTTCTTGTTGAAAATTGATTTTTTTTTTATTTAAAAAATTGCAATTTCTTGTCGGTTAAATACTGATTAACTTTGGTAAGAAACACTTTTCCGTCCGACCATCCGAAGGGGCTGAAAAATCGTGGGGACTAATTCGCGCCGCATCCTGTATAACTCGAAATATCTATGTATTAGGGACGTGCGGGCCGCCCGATTCTCGGGCGCCCGAATCGTCGGGTCGGGTCGTAGACAGTCGGGCGGGATCGATTCGGGCGCGCGATACTTCATGACACATCGGGCTACCCGAGAGTTTCGGGCTACCCGAGCGTTTCGGCCTACCCGAGAGTGACTCGACTTCGTCGTGCGGGATCGTCAAGAAACAGACAAGTTCGGGCGAGCGATTTATCGCGATACTCGAGATTCAATTTTGTTGAGTTTCCTACATTGTAATTTAAATAAGATAAGTTAATCTTAAAAACAAGTTAAATTACAATTAAAGCAAGTGAATTAATATTTACATTATAATATTTATATTTATCATATTATATTTATAGTTATCATATCATATTATGTTAAACATATCGTTCATCATTTAATATATACAGTTTTACCACATTCGATTGGGGCATAACAATTTCTATTTTGTTATTTTATAATACATTCTATTTTAAGAATTTTTGTCGGCTTAATGATAGTTAATTAATAAGTTATATCAGAAGATATTAAGTAAGTTATATAACAGTTAATAAATAAGGATATTTTAATGATATTATCGATACATATGCAACTTCATTCGTAACAAATTCGTCAGACTACCAGAAAAATTGTCTTTTAAATTTTTGACGTGTAACGCACATTATTGCAAATGTTAATACAAATAGAGATTAAGCACATGATTGTCAAATAAACCTAATGTAATTATAAAAGAAATACTAGTATATTAAAAATTATGTTCTCAGTTATGAAAGTAATACCATAATTACTATTATCTATTTCATAAACCGCAAAATTGAATCTTGAGTATCGCGATAAATCGCTCGCCCGAACTTGTCTGATTCTTGACTATCCCGCACGACGAAGTCGAGTCACTCTCGGGCAGCCCGAAACTCTCGGGTAGCCCGATGTGTTATGAAGTATCGCGCGCCCGAATCGGCCCGCCCGACCCGAACCCGAGTATCGGGCGGCCCGCACATCCCTACATGTATGCGATGGCAAATATTTTTCTTTAAATTATCCTGTACGATGTATATGTGCATACATTACTAATTTAATTTACATTGACTAATTACATTAAAATTACATTACAAGACTTTAAAAGTGACTTTTAGCTTACTTTTTATTTAATACTGTTTAACACTCTTTACTCTAAATAATTACATGAATCCACAATGGAAAGATTATGCGAATAGAATGAGTTGTGGTTATTAAAATATCAGTTGAAAAAAAATAGTGTCGTCGGCAAGACCCGAACCAAGAACCTAATCATGACGAGTTCTCGCGCTCCGCGCTCGGCCACTCATTTCGTTGTTCAATCCGTAACACGAACTTTATATAAGCGAAAGTCTGGAGAGGTGCGCACTACACCTTCCGCACTGTCACGTTGTAAGTTTGTATATTATTCTTCCGAATATAAAAAGGTTTAATATTATATGATACACTTACAAAAAAGTGAAGCGGCATCGATAAAATTTATTTTTATTTTTGGTTTAACAATGAACATAAAAAATTCAAAAAAAAATTAAGCACAATTGTTCCAACAATATTTTATTTCTGAATTTTTATAAAACTGGTGACTCCAAAACTTCAATAGAAGATACGCATTTTTTTGATTTCCAATTTATTTAAACGTTCGTCTAATCATGATCAGACACAACTAACATAATAAACGTGGTCAGTTGAAAACTTTGATATAAAATCGGCGATTTTAAGCTGTATGACTTATTTAAAAATTGATTTTGCAACCAAAAATTCTGAAAAAAATCTCAGTCATGCATGCCAATCGGTGAAATATTCATGAATTTTTTTGTAATTTTTCGTCCCGCATTGTCTGACTAAAAATCAATTTGATTTTGGGGGAACCTTTGGCCATCTTATCCAGCTATACCTTCAAAGAACAAGAAAAAATGATTTTAAAAATACAAAACATATTTCAGTATTAAACCGACTTTCTAAACAAAATTTTTATCCAAATCTCGCTTTGATAGCTTTCTTAGGTCAAAAGTTATAGCAAAACGTGTGCCGTACCGCACGGAGAATCGAATGCGCCGCTCGCAACGCCGAAAAGCTGGAATATCTGAAATAGGCTGAAATAGCTGAACTCCCGAGGAACGATCCGTACGTTCGAAATCAATGATCGACCAGCCACGCGACCACCGCACACGGACACGGTAGGGATAGCCGTTCCTAGTGTGCGTAGCGGCTAGTGGAAGCAAAGTGGGCACACGTATACGTTGCCCGAACGTGTTGTGTGCCACACACTCTCGGTCGAGCACGCTGACGGTGCCTCGTCTTGGGAGGCGCTCATTTGCGCACAATACGATTGCCCACGACCACATTGCGCACATATCTTTTGGACACAGTATGATTGCGCACAAGAAGAAGCGGACACATCTCAATTACGCACAAATAGAATTGGACACATATTTATTGCGCACAGTAATTTTGGACATTGATGAAATTGCGGCCATATTGGATTAATTTCGGGTTATGCGCGTTTGATCGGAAATGTCAATTATATTTTCATGAATCCTTTTGATGAAGCTGTAAAATGTATCGAGACTATTTAATGTTTGAGGTGTTCAAATGAATGTTTATTGGAATCTGTAATAAATGTTAGGTTATAATGTTTTTATTCGAAATATGATTTCGATAATGACTACAGTGGGTGTAAAAAGTATTCGTACACCATTAAAAATCAAATAACTTTTTTAAAATTAGACCAAATGACTTTCGTTCTCTTCAGATGTTAAAAGAATCAGTTTACTAGGTAATACGTAAATAATTTTTTCTAAAAATTGCTAATGGTCGAAATTTTGAAGAAAAAAGTAAAGGTCTCAATTTTTAACTTCTTCATTTTTGCCTATAATGAAAATTGAAAATACGCCTTTTATAGATATACGTAAGTTATATACATGCACAAAATTTCATCGAAGTCGGTTAATGTTGCTATGAGCTAAAAATATTACAAGATTAAAGTTTAAGGGTGACAGTCGCAGATTTTCGGTCTATTCGGGGAATTTTGTCCTTATATATCACATTTAAATGTTTGTAACTCATAACAGCGTTGACCGATTTCGATGAAACTTTGAACATGCACATAATTTACTTAGACCTATAAAATTCGTCTTTTAAATTTGTATTACAGCCACAGATAAAAAAGTTAAAAATTGTGATCATTACTATTTTCATCGCAATTTCGACCAGTAGCATTGTTTAGAAACAATTATTTACACGCTACCTAGAAAACGTATGCCTCTGACATCTCAAAATAGTTCAAGTCGTTTAATCCAATTTTAAACAAGTTATTCGATTTTTAAAAGTGTACGAATACTTTGTACACCCACTGTATATTAAAATATAAAGTTTATGAAACACGATTACATTAGTAAGATCTAAATATCGTGTAAAGGAATGCGTGCACCATTCAATTTTTGAAATTAATCTGAAAATGAATTAACATAATTACTACGAAGAGTGAAGTACTGAAAACTTATACGAACATATAGAATTGCTTTCACAGCTTCTAAAAAATTCTGTGTAATAAATATAATTTAGATAAGTATTTTCTACCAGGTCAGGGTTAGGTCTGGGTTAGATCAAACGCACACAACCCGAAATTAATCCAACTTGGCCGCAATTCCACCTGTGTCCAACTTTACAGTTCGCAATTCTATTTATACGCGATTCGCATGTGTGCAATTTTATCTGTGCGCAATAAATATGTGTCCAATTCAATTTGTGCGCAATTGAGATGTGTCCGATTCTTCTTGTGTGTATTAAAATTAAAAATAGCTATAGTCACTGTCACTGCAGTCTCGCAAATAAATACAATATTGTTTTCTAAAATGCAAAAAGAAATTTACAACCAAAGACATCGGCAATTTAAATTATCTGGAAAAGTACTAAAGAAGTAACAAGTAAACAATTTTTAATTTTATTTTAAGACAATAAAATTTAAACAATTCATTCAAAAATGATTACAACAAATATATATTCATTACGATAATTATCAGTAGACAGGAATAATGTTTTAATGGATTTTAGTGGAACCTTCATTCTGATATCTCGTATGGTTTAAGAGATACAATAAAATGTCGCCTTCCTCGATCCGGCCCACCAGAGCTGAGCAATATTTAGATAAAAAAGTATTTAAATTAACGATTCGAATAAAAAATACTTTATCTTTATTCGTTATTAGAAGATTCGAATAAAAAATATTGACACCGGCTCAAGTATATCGGTGTGAAACCACTACACTACTATTTCAATTGTAAAACTCTTTCATTTTTTATAATTTTTTTATGGGACTTGCGCCAACTTATTTGTAAAAATTTTTCGATTAAAGTTTTTAGTGTCATTTCAACCGGAAGAATGCGACAAATCAGTTGGCGCAAGTCCCATTAAAAAATTATGAAAAATAAAGAAGTTTTGCAATTGTATTAGTAGTGGTTTCACACCGATATACCTGAGTCGGTGTCGGGTCAATCGGTCCCCTTTATTTCATTACACAACCACGGCAATCGAGGCAGCCGGAACTCCAGGGCCTGGGCGTTTAGCGCTCGTCGTCGTCTATTCGACGAGCCGACAAAAAATTATTTGACCGCACAGTGGTCAAAACGAGCTCGCTAGCCCGACAAAACTGTTTCTGCAATGTTTTAAGACCTAAAGCCTTAGTAAAGTAGATCATTGGATTCGTCTTGACATCAGCTACAGCAAAATGTAATAAAAAATACTTAGTGTTTTAGACTTATGGGATTTAAAAAAATGAAATCAAGTCTAATGTCAGTCTAATGTACATTCGATAGCAAATGGATCGACGAAACTCTTACGAATCAGACGGGTAGGAATCAAAATCGCGTAGGAACTGTCGTTGTGTTGTCAAGAGACGAACTGATCGATCAGCTGATCGTGTCGATCCGCCGCGTCCGTCCCCCAGCAGCATTCGCGAGTCACGAGCTGCTCGATCCACCCTGGGCGCTCGCGGGGAACGAGGGGCATGGTGCGTCGAAGTTGTTCGATAGATTGTTGTCGATATCGTAATCGTCATGCAAACGTAAATTCTGTAAACTAATACATGTGAATACTTAGTGTAATATGCACAATGCTGAATAAAATGAAATCAAATGTCTAACCCTTAGTGGCATTTAAATAAATAAGGGGACCATTTTTTTTATCAAAAAAGTTAATTTTTTTATTGAGATTTATAGATAACTGAGTAAGTGATTAACGTTTGTTGGAAACATATTTTTGCCAGATTATCCGAAATGTTCAAAACATCCCCAGACGGCTTCTTTTGGGCCGCTGGTGATGGGCACAATGCCCTATTGTGCTGAAGTGCATTGATTACTTTATTGCTGGATATACCGACGGCAATGATTTCAGGTCTCTAATCTCCTAGGTGCGAAGACCCAGTCTTAATAACGGCGCATCGTCCGCGTCCATTCAAAGAATGGACATTGCCTTGCACTAAAAAGATTATTTCGTATATGAAAAATTAAATGACTTAATTATAAAAATAACAGTGCAACTAAGCTGAAGGAAAGACACGTATTTTAAAGTAAAGCAATCATATTAGTGAAAGAATTTTAATTATTTTTTGATCTCCTCTTCTTTGTAATAATAATAATTTAAAGCTCAAAACTGTAAAATACACGAAGAAAATTATTTAAAATAATTTAAAATCGTATTTCATAGCAGAAGGTTCAACGAAACCAACAACTGTTTATATTAATCAATTCCAAGATAAAAATAGCGTTAAATAGGTATTTCAATTTTCAACAACAATTATTATTTTGTTTACTATCAATAAATAAAAGTTTATTTATATGAATCGGAAAAGCATTTATTCAGCTTTAAAATGAGTATAGAAACACGGAGCCTTATATTTAAACAGAGATTAAATATTCAGGTTGAATTAATCATGTATTAACTCGTTTCGTTTACTTTTCCAAAATTGACAATAACGTGGAAAATAGTCGAAATACGCGCTGCGCATTACACGACAGTAAAAATTGACAACTATGTGACGAATATTCTCGGATATTCGTTACCTCCGGTACGATTTCTTCGATACCTTAAATTCAATATAATTCCTAAACTCACCACTCTAAATCGTAGAGGGTATATCCAGAGAATCCTCTCTGGTATACCAAAACCTCTGATTTTTTATACAGTCGGTATTTCAGAACATGTGACACAAAGTCCCATAAGATGTTAGGTCTATCCTATACCTGGTCGGTGATAAAAGTGCTGCGCCAGTTTGGGGCGGTCATTTTTCTACTTCCATTCATATGAATTTAACGAATTATCTGAGACGACCGTAATATATTTTTAATACAATGTGGCGGCTTCCTCCTACGCTCGTCACCAGATGGACGAAGAGACAAGAAAACGCCTTTCCCGCTAGTACCTGATCCATCGCCGATTCGTATATATACCACCCTAAGTCATCCTTACGATATCACTGTTTGTAGGACAGGGCCCGCTAGGTAGCCTTAGTGATGACGAGTCCTCTGGCGGACCCAGGTCGAAACACGCTTTATTTCCTTTTCCTCCTTACAAACACATTTCAGCCATCGCCAAATTGGAGACCCCAACGACGAGAGCACAACGCAGCAACAACCGTAGCAGACGACGAAACTATAACCAGGAAGCCCCCTGGCAGATGCCAACAACTACTACCGATCTTACTCGTCCAGGCCGCCGTCGTCGATATGATTTTTTTAAAAATTCCAAAACAGTCGTCTTATAGGCGCCTAACAGACCCCCAAAACAGTCGTCTGAAAGGCGTCTTTAAGACATACCGTTTTGTAACAAACGACGCTCCGGCGACCGTCGAGCGACCTTCGAGTCGTCTTTAAGTCGCCTGAGTGTCTTGCAGCAGGCGTCTCAAAGGCATCTTTGAGGCGTCTTTGTGCTATCTGGGAATTGACCAAAATTACATTAGCCGTGCCTTTTTTTAATTCAATGTTGAGAGTACAGAACAAGATACATTGCTATGAAAAATAGTTGTATTATATTAGAAACAACGGAATGTAGATACTACATTCGTCGCTATATTTTGCGAAGGTATAATAAATGATAGTGAATTCATTCTCGTAATATGGTTCAGATAATGAGTACAAACTTGGCAACTCTTCCCTGTACTGTAATAAGGAAAGTTAATTTTCGTTTAATTAACATTAGGAATTCGTTTATGAAAATACCAGGGCTTCGGACTCGGAGTCGGAGTCGTGGAGTCGGAGTCGGAGTTTAGGAATAATTGCTGTTCATTGGAGTCGGAGTCGGAGTAAGAAAAAGCTATAATCGACTCCTGGAGTCGGAGTCAGAGTCGGGAAAAAATATATCGACTCCGACTCCAACTTCGGCTCTTTGTATACATAAATAAATTGCTAATATTCGATCTACAGTATAGCCGTATACAGGGTGTTCAGAGATTTACTAGCCAGCGTTTTTCTTGTAAATAGTCAATATTAGAAAAAAATAAAAGAGGAAAATGTAGTACTGTTTTTTATACGCAACACAATAATATTTACTATTTACAAGAGAAACGCTGGCTAGTAAATCTCTGAACACACTGTATACATATGTATATGCCTCGGCTCTATGTAGAGGAGAAACAGTTGAAGTTATGGTAGTAGTGAATGTAAATAAATAAAACAAATTAAATTAAATTGTCATTCTAGTATTTTTTATTTCAAATAAATGAATCATAACAAAGAAAGACAAGTGATAAAACATTAATACAAAGTTTCTTATATATTATATCTATAAGAACAAAACATTTCTAATCAATTTCTTTATAATATAGCTCTAAGGAAAATAATGGCTTCAATCAAATCCTCTTTCATAGATGCTCTTAAATCCGTTTTAATTATTTTTAATACTGAAAATAATCTTTCAACACTGACTTGTGTCGGAGGCATTGCCGTCACAATTCTAGCTGCGTCGCGAATAATTTCAGGGTAAATAGCGATAGCTTCTTCCACACTCAGTTTTGATAAGCGATCATATATTTCCATCTTTTTTAAGCCATCATAAAATTCTTGCTGAAATTTGATTTTTTCTACTGGTTCGTCTCTTGAATTTAATCTTCTTCGTTTTCTTCTGGAACGCTCTAATTTATCTAAATACGCTTCGAAGTTTAATGCTTCATTTGAAGAAGACGATTCCGAACTTTCGTAAGATATAACTTCATTAACTTCTTCATATTGTAATTCATCAGTTTTAGACGCCTGTAACTGTAACACTTTCAACCGCATTGCAATGTTATACAGTGTCCCTTTTGCTAACTTAATTTGAACGTTATTTAATAAAATTCGATTCATTGGGTCAACGTAAATAGCAGCTAATAAAACTGTATTCTGCATTAGCTGATCCTCTCTTTTTTTCATTGAAGTTTTAATCGCATCAGCAATGGACCCTTCAGTTTGGTTTAACCGATGCATCAAGTTTTTCCACTCCAATAAAAATTTTCCGGGCGTCAAATCTTCAGCTTGCAGCTTTAAGGTGACAATATAAGGATATGACAGAACCTTTTCTAGTTTTGCTGTTTGTTCCCATTGTTCTTCAGTTAACGAAATACTTTGACTATCGAGATCTTCAAGAAAGGCCTTTAATTCAATTAAACGCTTAATCATTAAATAAGTGCTCCCCCAACGTGTAGCTTGGTCTAGAATAATACCTTTGCTAGCACGTCTTTTGAGAATTGCATCAATTTTAGGGGTTCTGCTTGCAACAGCCACTTGTGTTAGTTTTCCGATGAGAGTAGCTGCGTGTTCATTTTTTAATCCATCTCGTATTGTTAATTGCAATGTATGCACGGCACATCGCATATGTTCAATTCGGAATATTTCGGACGCTTCTTCAATAATATCATCTAAATGTTCATTGCTTTCTATCGTTTGGTTTGCTTGTAAGTTATTTGTTAAAATTGTATCACTGTCTTCTAGTATTTCTATGTTATTTTCATTAACTTTATTCATTTTTTCTGTTATACTCAACACGTTTGAAGCATTATCAGTCACTATACATAAAATCTGTTCCTTCCTAATTTTAAAATCATCTAATACTTCTTGTACCAATTTCTGAAGATATTCGCTCGTGTGATGTGCCTGAGTATCTTTTATTCCAATTGTTCGAGTTATAATTTTATTATTTTTTATTAACAAACCGAACATTAATCGCAAAATAATTGACTCTGTGGCGCGTACATGCATCCATTTTAATAAAAATCAAACGATCTTCTAGACTTTTTTGAAGTTCTTCTTTCTTGTATCTAGCTGCTTCTATTATCAATTTTCTGATGCTTTCTTTTTCTAGGCAAACTCCTAGTTTTTTAGCCATTTCGCCGTTTAAGCCTACAAAGGCAGGTTGTGAAAAAAATGTTACAGGCACACTATTTTGCACCACCATTTTAATTATGATATATTTGAACTTTTCCGAGGTCATTGTTACTGTTACTTTGTCAGAAATACAGAATTGCAAAATGCAAGAGATGGAAATATCTAAAAATAGTTAGTTTTTTTAAACTTACAACTTACAGTTTTAAGAAAAAATAATAAATAGTTAACTATCATATCATAGTCATACTCACAGAAAAAGAAGCACCAAGAGAATATAGGTTTTAGTTGCGCTTCTTCGATATCTTCTTTATATTATAGAAAGATCACGACGTTACGACCGACTATCTACGATTGACCACGACCGTCGTATGTCTCTTCTCGTTAAACAAAAAAATGTGACGATCGTTGCATAGCGTTCTCGAAACAAACGACGCATAATTATAGGCACGAATCGATTTACGGCAAGGCCCCGTTAAACGTAATAGCGTTTATATTAAAAAAAACAGTTGTGTTATTTGAATCATTCTATTAAAATTATGATGACATGTCTTACAATAAGCTTATCAAAGGGGTTCATAGCAGACTTGCTTATCATACACATATCATGTCTATACAGTAGCAGACAAAAAAGTTATTACTTCTTCAATGCTTTTTACTTTTCTTATTTTTTAATGTCAACTAAAAATTTAAAATACATTTCATATATTCAGATTTTATCGAATATTACAATAATTGGGAAGGATACAATGTTAAGGTTGACAAAAAACTTACCACTTCTGAAATGTAATTATTTTGTTAGGATACTTTATACCTTTACGACAACCTTAAATATTTTTGGCATCGAGTGAACATATTTTTCAATAAGAACTGTAATAATCGCAATAATCGCAAACAAATGATTAAGTTTAACCTTCTACTCATGAACTCTACGCTTGATCGCACCACACAAATATTTCAACTGAATTTAAGTTTCACTACATTAGCGGCCAATTCATTGATATCGTATTAAAAACTTCACATTCAAACTTCATGAACCATTTATATTACGAGAATAAACACAGGCTCAATTAGCAGAAATTTAATGAGACATGGTAATTTATTTACATTTATCCAAGAAGCTTGGAATGACCTCCCTACGGTTCTTATAGAAGAAATGATTCATTCATTGCCAAAAAGATAAAAGACAGCCCTAAAAGCAACAAGTGTCTCTATGAAATATTAGATATTATATTGATTTCCGAAAATGGAAATTTTATCGTTAGTATTTCTCAAATTGATACGCATTTTTTAACTATTTCCTGAAAGTGAGAAAGTAACAGTCGTGTTGTGTTGTATCAGAGTTATCTGTTCCATATAGTTAGATTTTAATACATTATTTCAACTATCTATTCAGTTTTATTACAACTTTTAATTATTTTGGGTACCTATTTTTTCAATTTGGAGAGTCGGAGTCGGAATCGGAGTCGAAATCGGAGTCGGAGTCGAAATCGGCGTCGGAGTCGGATTCGGAGTCGGACGTAAAAAAAAAGATGAGTTGGAGTCGGAGTCGGAGTTATGAATATTGTCTACCAACTCCGAAGCCCTGGAAAATACGGAGTCACAGAAATGTCTGTAGTTTAATTATATTCAGGGTGTCTCACCTGAAATTGCCACATTGATTCTTGTCATTTATTATTAATCGCTGTGAGGAATGTTTGGAAAAACGAGAAACGATTGGAAATGTTTATCTGTGTATTAATCATTGCCATCTATCATCCCGTACAAAAAATTACTAATTACCCTGCAACAAATTTTAACTTTTTTTGACGTTTCGATTCTCACTATGCAATTCTTGTAGAGTTTTTCGCGCTGATACTATTGTTGGAATTTAATAACAGAAGCGGAAACATCTCATAAACGTCAGTCAAAAAGAAAGAAGTTTTAGGTATGTCTTCGATCTTGTAAATTCCCATTTTTACTATAAAATAATAAATAAAGAATAAATATAGTAATAAAATGGGAATATAATAATAAATAATAAATAACAATAATAAATATAACATTTAAATAAGCTGACATAATTGTGCGTTTAAAACGACTGCATCGCCGTTACTCCGCGCCGCGCCGTATCCCGTCGAACGACCGCGCTAGTGGAAGAGCAGCACTGGCGGTAACTCACATCGGGCGAAGATATTTTGCTTTCTGGTTTGGTAAAAACGTCGAAGTTGCAAACTTCAAGGGAGGGTTTCTCAAGATAGAAGTCTGCTCTATCGCGTGGTATATTCCGATTTTCCACTGGACCCTTATTTTTTGAGATAAATTCAAAAATATCGTCAAAATTTGGTGTGAAAGTGGTGTCTTTCCGTCTTTAATGATTGTTTAAGCATGTTTAAACATTCATAATGTATTAAAATTGGATATCGCTGTATTCGGGATAGTCTACAGAATCATTTGCTGTCAAGAACAATTCAATATCTTTTATAATAACATTACAATATTCGTTCAAAGTTGAAAAATATGTCTTTTTTCAAACGCAAATTTCTCAAAAACTGTGCGTCTAGGAGAAAAATTAAAAACAGATTCGGAATCAGCGCGAAAAACTCTACAAGAATCGCATAGTGAGAATCGGAACGTTTTTTGGCTGTTGGACAGTGTTATAAGTCACCTGTTATGAAAGATCATCAACTGTAGAGACATTTGTTGAAGGTAAGCAGGTGAATCACAACACTTGTTACGTTAATAATAATGTTTTAATAACAGTTGTGCATGTGTCATGCGGATGATCCAGTGTACAGGAGTATACATAAGGTTATGTTTTATAAGATGGTACATAATGAGATTTGTAGATGGCGCAAGGTGTGCGACCTTAAGGCAAATTTCCAACACTCCCCGTAAAGAGTATTCCTTGCGCTTATTTGTGCACACAAAAAAAATATTTTTAATATCTAACATTTTAAACCGATTTCTTTAATACATTTTTGATGCTTTGGCATCGACAAACCGATGTCGTTAGGACGTCAGCGGGCATCTTTTCGGTCGAAAGATACTCTACGCGAATCTCTCCGGCTTCAATAGAATCGCGCACAAAATGATGTCTAATGTCAATGTGTTTGGTGCGCTCGTGGAAAACGGGATTCTTTGCTATTAACGCGGCACTTTGATTGTCACATGAGATCACGGTTGTTTCCGGCTTTCCAGTGATTTCTGACAGGAATCTTCGGATGTGGATGGCTTCCTTTCTTGCTTCCGATAACGCCATGTATTCGGCTTCTGCGCTGGACATGGCGACTGTCTTCTGCTTTTTCGACGACCAACCGACCGCTCCGCCAGCCAATTTAAATAGGTAACCTGTATATGATCTTCGGTCATCAATGCTAGCACCCCAATCAGCGTCTGAAGAACCAATTAAATTTTTGCCCGTTTTAGTGAAAATTAGTTCCATGTCCTTTGTATTCTTCAAGTAGCGCAAAATACGTTTTGCGGCCTTCCAGTGCTCTTCGCCCGGGTCTTCATTAAATTGACTGAGAGCGCTTACTGCGTGGATATGTCTGGGCGTGTACTTGTGGCCAGGTACATTAGCGACCCGATGAGGTTTCTAAACGGAACTTGGCTCATCCTATATCTCTCCTCATCCGTCGTAGGACACATCATTTTTGACAATTTGATCGCGGGATTCATTGGTGTGGAAACCGTCTTGCAATCTTCCATGTTGAATCGCCGCAATATGTCCTGCACGTACTTTTTCTGCGACATGCGTATTTCTTTTTTAGATTTATCTTGTATAAACTCTATTCCAAGGCAATAATGAAGTAATCCTAAATCTTTCATGTCAAAGGATTTTGAGAGGCTTTGTTTTATCTCAGCTATTTTCCTTTGGTTATTGGATGCTATAATCAAGTCGTCAACATAGATTGCGACTAATGTTAGTTTACCATTTACTTTGTGAACGTAAACACAAGCGTCGGCGTCAAGTGGTTTTAAATACAGCTCCTTCAACTTCAGATCTAGCCTTTTGTACCATTGACATCCTGATTGCTTTAGTCCGTATATTGCCTTATGTAAAAGACATACCTTCGACGTCTCTTTAGTTTGTCTGTCTTCAAGAACGTCAGACAGTCCCTCTGGAAGCTCCATGTGGATTTCTTCCTCGATATTGCCATTTAAGTAGGCGCTGACGAAATCGAGCTGATGAACTTCCAATCCCAATTTTGCTGCAAGTCCCATTATGATACGGATGGAGCCCATTCTTGATACCGGCGCAAACGTCTCGTGGAAGTCCACGTTGGGTTCCTGAGAGAAACCCTTGGCCACTATCCTGGCCTTCCGATGCTCCACAGTTCCATCGGCCTTGAGTTTGGTGCGCAGGACCCATCTCGATCCTATAATTTTTCGACCTTTCGGACGATCAACAAGAGTCCAAGTATTGTTTTTTATTAAGGCTTGGTACTCACTTAGCATGGCTTCTCTCCATTCGCGTGTTTCTGGAGACAACATTGCTTCTTTTGCAGTGCAAGGATCTTCTTTTTCAGTTAATCCGGCATATTCGATAAATTGGCATTGACACGTTGAGGGATTTTCGTGGTCAACTTGACCTGTTTCGAGGTTTTCTTCTTGTTGAACTTCCTGCACGGGAACCATATGCGGTTGCATTTTGGTTCTACCTCTTCGGCCTGTGAGGATTTTCTTGGGACGTCCTGGTCCGATTTTCATCCTCGGCACTTCGTTTGGCGTTCCATTTTCTTCATGCTCATCATCCATGAGAGTTGCTTCTTTGGTGTTTTCGGCTGATGAGATAACTTCAATTTCGTGATTTCCTTCCTCTTCGGTGGAGTTCAGAATTTGCTTCCCGCGCTGTAGCGTTTCTTCGTTCGAAAATTCCTCGAATTTTTGTGGTTCTCCAAAGGTTTTGATGAATTTAACGTCGCGGCTTCGACGAATTTCTCTAGCTTCGGGATCCTATAGTCGGTATGCCTTTGAATCGGTTGAATATCCGACAAAAAGACATTCGATTGTTCGCTCACCGAATTTTCCTTTGGATGTCTTTCTCTCATTTGACTTGTCCAACATGTAGGCTTTGGAGACAAAGATTTGGAAGTGAACAGCTGTAGGTATTTTTCCTTTCCAAATTTCATGAGGAGTTTTACCCTCCAGACTTTTCGTTGGGCATTTGTTTCGAATATAAGCCGCTGTTAGAATTGCTTCTGCCCAAAAGACTTGGGGGAGGCCCGACCGAAGCAACATACATCGCGCCATCTCCACAAGTGTTCGATTCCAGCGCTCTGCGACACCATTTTGTTGTGGGGTGTATTCTATTGTGAGTTGATGGCTGATCCCTTCCTTTTTAAGGTAGTTTTCAAGTTCGCTGCTTCGATATTCTCCTCCGTTGTCTGACCTTATGGTTTTAATGTGTCTTCCTGTTTGCTTTTCAACTTTGGCCTTGAATTCTAGGAATTTTTGGAAAAACTCACTTTTCCTTTTTAGATAATATACCTCGCACCATTTTGACTTGTCGTCGATGAAGGTTAGGAAGTACGATGAACCAGCAAGAGACCCTACCCTCATTGGACCACAGAGATCCGTATGGACCAATTCCAAAATTTCTGTTGACCGTGAGATTGACCTTGTGAATGGAGTTTGTGTCTGCTTTCCTCTTATGCAGATTTCACATGTTTGCAATTTTTCACGGCAATCAGCTGTGACTCCGTGTATCCTGCCGTTCTGGATTAGATCCTTTAGGTCCTTTGCGTTTAAATGTCCAAATTTTTCATGTAATTCCTGAAGGTTTGACGTGTTGCTTTGCGAAATGTTGGCTTCTTCAGTCTTTTCTTTTAGAAAATATAAATCCTTCTCTCGCTCGGCTTTGAAGATCTCTCTTCCAGTTTTTTGGTTGATTATTACGGCGCATCCTTTTTGGAATAGAACGTCAAAACCATTGTCTGTGATTTTGGCAACAGACAATAAATTTGATCGGAGATCTGGAACAAATAATGTTTTTTGAAGTTTTGCTGAAGAATTTTCATCGATTTTTGGTTTTACTGATCCAATTCCTTCTATAGGAGTTGATTCGGAGCTTGCTAAATTTAATGTGCTCGCATTGCTTTTCCCAATGCCTTCAAATTTTTCTTCATAGGGGCACATGTGCGACGAAGCACCAGAATCCAGGCACCATGTGTTTTTTAGGTTAGGTGCAGCTTTGTTGGCTACCTCAGTTTCTGCCACTATTTCAGTTTTCATAGCCACCTCTGCTCTTTTTGATGTTTCTTTTACATCTGACTTCCTGTTGTTTTCCTTTTGTCATGTGCCCGAACTTCTTACACTTGTGACATTTAAATTTTGATTTCTCGCTGCCCCTTTCAGATGATTTGTTGTCAAGATTTCTGTTTTCAAAATTACGTGATGATGGTTTCCATGCTACCATGGCATCAGATTTTTCATCTTTGTTTTTCTTCCTCACCTGGTATTCATCTAATAATTTTATTTTTAATTCTTCAGGGGTAGGTAGTTCCTGTCGTGACTTGATGGCCACCCTCAATGATTCGTAGGACTTTGGAATGCTAGAAAGTAAGAGAATGACTGTCATTTCTTGGGGAATTTGGATCTGCATGGCTTCCAGTTTATTTACGGTGTCGAAGAAGTTTGATACGTGATCTCTCATGTCCTGAGATTCCTCCATCTCGTGGTGAATCAGTTCCTCTAGCAACATTGCTTTTCGCGTAGGCCCTTCCGACTCGTATATAGTTTTTAATTTTTGCCAAACTTCTCTGAACGTATTACATCTACTTACGTGTTTCAATTCTTCTGGGCTTATTGCGAGAATAATGTCAGATATGGCCTTCTCGTCAGCAATTTCCCAAGCTGTGATATCAGCTGCGTTGTCACCTGTGGCAGTGGGTTTCTGTTTAATTCCGTTGACAAATCCCCACGCGTCGTTCTTCACGAGCAATGCCTTCATGTGGATCTTCCATGTGTCGTAATTTTCTTTCTGAAGGGGCGGAATTTTAATCGTTGATTGACTCATTTTCGTTTTGTATGAACCGAGAAAATAAAACAAAAAAAAATGCTCAAATTTTCTTCGAATGATTAATTATTTACAGTCGGTTCGTGTGAAAAAAAACTTTCGTTTCTCGCTTTTCTTTCTCAACGCGAGCACGTGGCGAGGAGAGCGATTTTTCACGATTTGAATTTTTCCATTTTTTTTTGTCCTCACGATTTATATTTCCAACTTCACTTTTAGCGCAGTTTGTAGTGAGCCTGGGCCCATAACCTGTTGAAGGTAAGCAGGTGAATCACAACACTTGTTACGTTAATAATAATGTTTTAATAACAGTTGTGCATGTGTCATGCGGATGATCCAGTGTACAGGAGTATACATTAGGTTATGTTTTATAAGATGGTACATAATGAGATTTGTAGATAGCGCAAGGTGTGCGACCTTAAGGCAAATTTCCAACAATATTATGATTTGAATACTGCTAAGAAACCATCACTCTTTTATATAGGATTGGTGAATAAAGCTATCATTAGTAAGAAAATGATGGTTTCTCAGCAATGTTCGTTAATGCATTAGAAAATATATGGTTCTATTTAAAAAAATCAAAATTGATCCTCACACAGTTCAAAAAAAGACAAATTACATCAGAACACATGCTTCTCGATACCATTCAAGTTCCATTTCCACCTTTGCTACGACTAAAAACAAGAACAAGAACCCGTATGATAATTTCAATTGTGAAATCCTGTACTTTGATAAATATGTAAAGAAGTACATACTTGAGTTTATCAATCAATTCTAATTGTTAGTAAATTCAATAGAAACCCCTGACGATCCCCTATCAGAAGCTTCTAATAACTAACGTTTTATAAATAGATTTCACAGATCTCAGGTATATGGAAGCAAATTCTAGTCAGTGTCGAAATACATATACTCTTCAAATATTGGCTCAGGTTTAATCGATTGAACAAACGATACGAATCGTCCGGATTCCCTCTACGAATTTTAGTCTTTGTTGCAATCCACTTTCGAATTAATTTATCACTGGTTGTTCAGGACACGCAAGGTAATTGCTCGTACATGAGACACATGCCAATATTATCCTCTAACGTGGTCCCTGTGTCCTGTCCAGGACCAAAAGCGACTCTTATGCGAAAGGGCGTTGCCCAAGTCTCCACGCGACACTTTCCCTCTTCGTCCAGCTCGTTTTCATCGCACAGAGAATTACCACAGTGTTCAAGATTGCAAATGCCAGCCTCGTTGTTCCCAGGCTGTAACAGATTTTTCAAGTTATTATTTTGCAGAACCGACCCAAAATTCAGCACCAAATTGCGTAATTATTTATAATACCTCGATGGTATGTTTTAAAACATTTTTAATCCTTTGCACATTGAAATTTTGTTCAATCTTGTTCCCACCAACTACCTATCATTTTAAGTTTAAATTTTATTTAAAATACTTGCCACCTAAATTACATGTCAACTACATGGTATATGCAAAAATGGTTGAAACGAGAGTTATACATATGGTTTCAAAAGTAGCATACAATGTAATAATTATTTTTTTCTTTACTTTTGTGGGATTAGAATCGGGCGAAATAAGAGACTCCCGATATAATAAAAAGAAACCCAAAAGATGATGTATATTTAACAAATAGAATTTCGTGTGGTTCTTTATGTAAGACGTCGCGTATCCAGCAAGGGTAGAACTCGTGCAACGGGGACGCGGCCCGAAGAACGGACCCTCGGCGCGGGACGAGCGACGGCTACCTGCACGTCGAACACCGCCCCCCCCCCCCCCTCCGTCAACCCCTGGCCCTGGGACTCTTGACTCCGAGAAACAAGGGATGACTCCGGGCAGTCATTCGGTTGACTACTTCCGCACCAGCCGGAACGTTTAGCCGATAACTTTGCGCTTAGCACAACCTCTCAAGCCGAATTTTATAAGCACGCGTCCGTACGGAAAATATATAGTCTTACATTTATACGTTCATAATTCGACTAACGCTCCTCATTCTCGCACACATCCACACCCACACCGCGGTCGTCCGCTTCATTTGTTTCTTGACGCTCTCCATCTTTCTCTCGCTCATGTTCTCTCACTCACGAATTTTCTAGCATTTACGCATGTATCGCCTGTAAAACCACGCATGTAAATCCTACACTTTTTTATCGAGACATAAAGATCACTTTGAGTTTCTTGATTGTAAAGGTACAATTTTAATTCTGCGATTGAAGAGGAAAAATTATCTGGATATATCGAGTGAAAAACTAATAGTTACTGAGATGGTCTCTATAAATGATTTTTAATGCAAGTTATGCTGAAAATGATCTCCATTAAACTTGATACATTTGTGTATTCGATCGTCAAGAGCAAGTGATACACTATGGAGTGTTTCTTGAGTTATAGTATTACTGGCTCTAACGATACGAGCCTTAGTAGCATTTATGGTTGGCCAACGGTGGCCAACGGTTGGGAGTTAGTTGGGATATGGTTAGTGGTTCTGCCTACAGATCCCCAACGTAGGGCCGACGACGAAAAATGATGTGAATTTGCCAACGAATATCCAACGTTGGGCCTACAGATATTATGGTCGGTTAAATAACGTGAAATTTACGACGGTGATACTACATTGGCCCAACGAAAATCTGCCAACATTTAAATATATCGTCTAACAGACACCAGAAATGTTGCTGCAAACAAAAACAAAAATATATATATATATATATATATATATATATATATAATATTCCAAATTGATGTGTTTTGTATTTCAGAATATATGCACAATTTATTGTTATTTTTGCGCGATGGTTGATCTACCAAAATTTTATTGTGGCAGCATTGAAATTTATTTATTTTTTAAGTTTATAAATGCAATAAAAATAGTTTAGTAATGTAAAAGTGTACATTTAAGAAATAAAAAATATAAAATAATACACATGGATTCGAGCTTGAGACCTTCAGGGTTACAGTCAGAGCCCCTAGTCCGTTACTAAAACACATTCTTGTAACACGTTTACCGTATTTGGAATAAAGAACAGAACACTTCGCCAAAAGCGGCGCGAGTACAGTTTCTATCACGCGCGATTTGCAATTGTTACGCCGATTGTCATTTGGTATTAATCGTTATTCGGTATTTCATTCTTCCGTGCTGTGTCGAAGGAATTGTTGTGTCTCGTGTGTTGCGTTGCATTTCATTATTTTTTAAATAAGTACTGCTACGGGTAAGTGATTTTGAAAATGTATAAGGTGGTAGAATTTACTTCAACATCCGAGTGTAGCGGAGGAATTAGTGTTGTGCGAACAGAATGGTTAACACCTCTTAAAAAAGAATGTATGTGGCCGCCTTATAAACTAATGTCGAAATTTAATAGAGCTCTACAAGGAGGGATAATACCTGACGAAAATTGGACATTGTATGGTATTAGACGAGTATTTTATGAGACTGGTAAGGAAGTAGATTAATTGTTTAATGTAAAGTAGATCATTCTTTTATATATATATATATATATATATATATATATATATATATATATAATAGACCATCGAAATTTTTAATTTTTACCGATTTTTAAAAATTTACCTTCACAAAATATTTATATCACAATTATTGTTAAAAATATTTTGATTATTTTAATCCTTATAGCAAAACTATTAATTAAGTTGTAAAGTATTGTAGTCAGGGAAATGACACTATTAGTTTTTTTAAATATGTACAACAGACGTTTGGTTATTCCAAGCCTGCCAGTGAATATGTATATCCGTCAATCCCACTCGGTGCGCTTATTTGAATCACACGGGACGCCACGTCGTACTTATTCTTTGCCGATTTGTTCTGACCACAATTTTTGAAGTCCCGCAAATTAAAAACGGAATTTTAAAGAGGAAGAATTATAACAAACGGTCAAATTTTTAACACTTAAATCAGCAGACAAATTTGCCAAACAAAAATATTTTTAATATTTTTGCATTCAAAAAATTACATTTGTGTACACAATTATAAGTTATTTAAATAGAATAGTCATTTGAAATGACGATTAAAAAAGGGAAATGTTTCTATTTTTAATAATAACCGATATGTAAATTGCTTTGTAAATGTAGTTTTCATAAAAATCGGTAAAAACTAGAAATTTTGAAGACCTATATCTTTTAAATAATTTCGAAGATAACAAAGTGATGACTTTAATCCCTTCTTTTTCATATGGACTATAACATATTTAAATTGCAGTACAATTTGAGACATAGTGCAAAAGAGATGACATAAATATCTATATAAATATATTTATTGTTTACATAAGATAAGTGATTTTTATATACTGTGATTATTGATGCGCTATTTTCAAGAATATAAACAGAAAGAGTCCATAAAGACAACAATAATATATTCTTTTCAGACGATTTGGCTAAAGCACGTGAAAAGTGTAAACGGGCCGAAAGTGAGTCGGAAGTGGCCACTGAATTGGAAGGAGAGCAAGGAGAATCAAGAAGAAAAAGAAAAATTATTTATGATTCTGATGACTCTGATGATCATGAACAACAGGTGCAAATAAAATACCCTGTTCCACCAAAAAAGAAACTTTGTATTACAGGTACTTAAATAAATCTCAACTTTACAAACATATAATGTTAGATTTACATCAAACCTCATAATCTTTTTTGTAATAGATACCTCAAGACTCGACTCATACTCTGGAACCACTTCCCCTAAATCTTTGCTGGACCAATTTATTGGTAAGTCATTTGCAATTCAAAATTGCATATTTTCTTTTGTTTTCCTCGTTGTAAGATTAATTACCATGTTATTTTTTAGATTTTTCCGAAATACCATCATCGAGTAGATCACCGGTGAAGTTAACTACACCAAATATTAGTAAATATATTGTGAAATACTATTGCGTTTTTGAATTTTAATACTATTTTTCTTACTTCAGATAATTTGTCAAAACATACACAGTACTTTATGTTGTAGGCTTTTTTTAATGAGTATATCTGTAACTTGTGATATAACATATAATTATTTTTAGGTCCATCGAGCGCTTCAGTAATTTTAGCGAAGCCATTGTACGAGCAAGATGCCTTATTCAAAGTGAATAGTTCCTTAGGTAAAGTAACTATTTATGAAATCTAATTGTATTTTTATTAAACCCAAAATATTGAATTTAAAGTTTGAATTATTTATTTTTTATTTCAGCTGTGATCGCCAAACATTTGGCTAATATTGAAGTTGAGTTGAAAGAACTACGAGAGAGGCAAAATGATATTTTAGTCCATCTATTACCTTCTGGCTTCACTACACCAACTTCTCTGCCTCCGGAAATAAAAATTCCTTGTAAGGAAATTGAGGATTTTGAAAATTTAAATATTTGGCTTGGAATTGAAGGCAGTGAAGAGTTATTAGTAAGTACTTTGTTACTGATGTTTTTGGTACCATACTTTACAATACAACACAACATTGTCTGTGGTTTATCTAAGACTTACAATTTTGAAACTAGTCAACTTAAAGGATAGATATACAAACATTTTATCTTTCTGGTGAACCAATTTTAAGAAATATTTAGAATAAAGATATGGTAATGATTAGCAATGTCGCCGTTCTTTGCAAGCGTTCTCTGCAAAGGTGTCAAATATTTTTGTCCCCCACTATACAACGTAAATTGTTTTCTGACCACACGCATTATTTCAGATTAATTATTTAAGTTGTATGGGTGGCGATAAAACAGCCACAATAATACGCCGCATTTTGGACAGAGTGTTTGCGAACGCTTTCGCTCTCAAGTGTAATTGGACAGGGAGAAATAATAAAATAGCTTTAAAAGAATACCGATTGATGCAAGTGATAAAATGTAAGTACTAAAACTTCGATTTAAATAGTTGTATCTTTTTTTATTGCTCTGGTCTGTTGTTATAGAAATAAGTTTTGTAATTTACAAAGTGTCATGTAACTGGCGATACAACCGGATACGGGCTAATTCTTTGTGAAAAAATAAGTCAAAAATATAGAATAGAATTCTTTTATTTGCAGTTTTTTTGGACAAAATCGAGTTTGGAAAATGCGTTAAATTTTACATATGGCATTAATCGAAAAATTTTTTGTTATATATGTCATTAAACGCAAAATTATTTTTTGTTATATATGGCATTAAACGAAAAATTATTTTTTGTTATATACAGGGTGGCCCACATAACTCTGAACAGCTCAATATCTCCAAAACTATGCCATCGATTTTAAAGTTCTTAGTCTTAAATTGCATGGAACTGAAGGGCCTTTCTGACTACATAAACGTGAAGTGGCCTCCCTTCCCCTTTAACGAGGGAGGGGAGGTACCTTTGTAATTTTAAATGGAACCCCCTATAAAATGTTACATATTTAGATTCTATAGGAAAAAACAAGTCAATTTTGTCTGAAACATTTTTTTGCCAGATACTTCCATGATGAGATATAACAGTTTAAAGTTTCGAGTTGTAGGTACTTGAAGCTCTCGGAAATAGCGTTATGGAATTATATGCGCTTGAGTCCATTGCTTATTCATGAAGAAACACAAACAATAATATTTACAATTCGTGAGTTTGACTCACTTATCTATGAAAACGTTTTCAGTTTAGAGCTGTTATTCAAGCAGTAACATTGTAATTATGGCTACTTTTGACACAGAAGTGAATATGTTATTAACGTTAGGTGAATGCCAAAAAAATTATCGGCGTGCAGCAGTGATATTTTTTGAACGTTATGGGATCAAAAAATGTCATGCAACATTTCATAATTTAGAAAAGCGGCTTCGCGAGCACGGTGAATTGTGTAAAAAAACTCGCAATAAACCTAAAGCTGTCACTAATGAAAATAATAGTGCCAGTATTCTTGCTGCAATTACATTAAATCCTCATATTAGTCAACGTACACTTGCACAAACATCACATATTAGTCGTTCATCGATTCAACGAATTTTGAAACGGCAAAAGTATCATCCATATCACATGGTTTTATCACAAGAGCTTTCGATAGCAGATTACCATCACCGCGTAAGATTTTGTGAGTGGCTGCAGGGTGTTATGAAAAATGACTTTTTGTGCAAAATACTTTTTTTCCGATGAGGCCACTTTTATGAATTCAGGGCATGTAAATAGACATAATCTGCATTATTGGGCCGTGGAAAACCCAAATTGGATGCGATGTGTTCCCTTTCAACATCGATGGTCTTTAAATGTTTGGTGTGGCCTAATAGGAGACTTTGTGATTGGACCTTATTTTTTTCAAGAAACTGTAACATCTGCAAGTTATTGTGATTTATTAAAAAATCATTTGCCTGCGCTTTTGGAAGATGTGCTACTGCACGTTAGAAGAGAAATGTGGTTCCAACAAGACGACGCTCCTCCACATTTTGCAATCATCACCAGGCAATTTTTGAACGAAAAATTTGGGAACAAATGGATAGGTCGTGGGGGACCTCGTCAATGGCCTCCTCGATCCCCGGATCTAACACCATTACATTTTTTCTTCTGGGGATATGTAAAGGACAAAGTTATGTTTGAACCACCGACGACAAAAGAGGATATGAAACAAAGAATTCGTGACGCTTGCACTTCAGTGACTCCCGAAATGTGAAAAAATGTTAGAACAACTTTGATGTTTCGAGTAAATAATTGTTTACAAGCCAGTGGTGGACATTTTGAACATTTAATTTAAAGTACATTTTATTTCTTCACGAATAAGCAAAGGACTCAAGCGCGTATAATTCCATAACGCTATTTCCGAGCGCTTCAAGTACCTACAACTCGAAACTTCAAACTGTTATATCTCATCATGGAAGTATCTGACAAAAAAAAGTTTCAGACAAAATTGACTTGTTTTTTTTCCGGTAGAATCTAAATATGTAACATTTTATAGGGGGTTCCATTTAAAATTACAAAGGTACCTCCCCTCCCCCGTTAAAGGGGAAGGGAGGCTACTTCACGTTTATGTAGTCAGAAAGGCCATTCAGTTCCATGCAATTTAAGACTAAGAACTTTAAAATCGATGGCATAGTTTTCGAGATATTGAGCTGTTCAGAGTTATGTGGGCCACCCTGTATATTACAAATCAAAATTACTTGTTGCAGGTGCTGTACGTAGAAATAGAACAGCAGAAACAGCCACAAATTCGGAAATTTTTACTATCTTAAGGGCTGCGCAGGAGCCAGAGCAAAACTTCGAGCTGATTTCAGCGACAATTGCGGAGAAATAAGGAAGCTCCCAGACAAGGATAGAGAGATCCTTGTTTCTCCTATGGGTCTGTGACAAAGAGGGAGATATGTCACTCGCAGGAGAGACAAAGACAGATAGATAACCAAGCAGCTTGATTTTCGAAGACTTTACTCCCAAATTTTGAAGCGAAGAAGCAATATTTTCTTACGGGACTTTTTTTAAAAAATTCGTTCTATTCCACGTCCCCGTACAGAGCCCTTTTTTGGAAAAACTGCACAGAAAAAAATTTATTCTATAAAAACGTACACGTTTATTTTTTATAAAGTTTCAAGAGCCAAATTGCCAAAAAGGGCTCTGTACAGGGACGCAGAGTAGAACAAAGAATTTTTTAAAAAAAGTCGCGTGAGAAAATATTGCTTTTTCGCTTCAAATTTTGGGAGTAAAGTCATCGTTATGAAATTCGGGATTTATATACAAAATGGCTGGCTGACTTTCGCGCCGTCCACCGCAGCGCTGTTGTCGTCTCCTCTGCTGTTGTGTCGATTGTCTAAAAATGCTTTTCAGCATGGTTCGGTAGCGTAGTAAGACTAACGAGCCCCCGCGCTGGTACATACAATTACACAAATAATTTTTATCAGTATAACTATTTTATGAATGGACCAAACGATTTCAGTTTCTCTGTAAGGCTAGAAGGATTAGTTTAGTAGTTGACGTCTAACAATAAACATGTTGAAAAAATGCATTTGGTCGGAATTGTGAAAAAAAAATAATAGAAGTGATTATTACAACTTTTTTATCTTGACCAATAACGAAAATTTAAAAAACGTGATTTGTAGATCCGTGTAAGTTATATACAGGCTGCAAATTTCATCGAAACTGGTTTATTGATTTACGAGTTATAAACAATCAAATGTGGTAAAAATGGCAGTTATAGCCCGAAAATCGGGAAAAATTGCAATTTTCACTACATTTGATTGTTTATAATTATAAGTTAACTCGAGTTAACTCGTAAACCAATAAACCAATTTCGATGAAGTTTGCAGCATGCATAGAAGTTATATGAATCTACAAAACACATTTTTTAAATTTTCGATATTGGCCCAGACAAAAAAGTTGTAATAATCACTTTTATTATTTTTTTTCACAATTCCGAGCAAATGCATTTCTTCAACATGTTTCTTAGACGTCAATTACCAAACTAATCCTTCTAGCCTTACAGAGAAACTAAAGTCGTTTGGTCCATTTATAAAACAGTTACACTTATATAAATTTTATATGATCTATTATTTGAGTAGCTGCATTTATATATGGTATATATATATATATATATATATATATATATATATATATATATATACCAATTCTTAGCAAACATTATGTACGTGTTAGAGAGATTTGCATGAATTGCGATAATTTGAAAAGATTGCCTATTGCGAAAATTAAAAAAAAAACAGAGCACAAAAGTAATAAGATAGTTGTAAAGAAGCATAGAGATAATAAAATAAAAATTTTATTTTACAAAAAGGATGATGTAACTGTATTAGCAAAGTGTACCTTTATGGTAATTGCAAAAACAATAAATACTTTGTGAACTTTTGAAATTCTATAATTATATGCAATGGCAATAATAATGGGAAATAAAATGTATTTGTAAGATTGTTTTATATTTTCATTTGATTTTTATATTTACATTATTTCAGAATATGCGGAATTTTACAAGAAAACAGGGTGGGATAGATGCAGGAAAATATTCATTTTGTGATAAAAGGATTATTACGAGGAATAATATATCTAATTTGAAATAAAGAATTGATAAAGATAAAATTTTTTTTTTTGAGTAGTTGGAGCAGTGCCTTTACGCACGATTATTGACTACATAATTTTATTCGGCGAGAATTTATCCGACGAATAAAGATCCCTTTCTTATTTATTCCAAGCGCATTTATTCGCAGCGTCAAATTTGTCATCTTTTATCTGCACCTTTATTCGGAGGCTTCGAAGAAATCTTGGTATAACTTTTGCCAGTTCAAACATACGCGTTGCCGAGCGTCTAGTCTGGAACCAGTGTCCGATCCACGGCATACAATGTAAGCAGATGGAGAATTGCGCAAGAATGAAAATTTAAACTTTTACATTTTTCAATATACTTACATAAAAGTATTGCGAATGAATTGAGGAGCTTCTCTCGATGAAAATGAGTCCAAACACGACACCATTCAAACTATTTTCAATATTATAGTTTTTATCATTACATTACGTATCAATAAAAAATGTTCGATTACACTCGAGTGTGGACTCATTTTCATCGGGAGAAGCTCCTCGATTCATTCGTAATATTTTTATGAAAGTATATTGAGAATTGTAAAGGTTAAAATTTTCATTATTGCGCAATTCTCAATCTGCTTACATTGTATGCCGTTGATCGGTCGCTGGTCTTTAAAGTTCAGCGCTCGGGTCTCGGTAAAAGTTATCCGAAGATTATACGAAGGCATCCTTCGAATAAAATTGTTCGGGCGCCCGAATCGTCGGGTAGAGTCGCAGAAAGTCGGCCGGTCTCGATTCGGGTGAGTGATACTTCAAGACCTGGCGGCCCGAGCGTTTCGGGCTGACCGAATGACTCGACTTCGTCGGGAGAGTTCGACAACAATCGGACAAGTTCGGGCGAGCGAGTTATCGCGATACCCGAGATTCAACTCTGCGTTCTTTTGAAATATATAATGGTAATAATGGTATTTCTTTTATAAATTATAACGTAATTTTTAATATGCTTGTTTATTTTATAATTTCATTAGGTATATTCGGCAAACATGTGCGTAGTCTTTATTCGTATTAAGATCTCATCGAAATTGGTTAATTGGTTTACGAGTATATAAACAATCAAATGTGATAAAAATTGAAATTTTTCCGTATTTTCGGGCTATAACTGCCATATTTACCACATTTGTTCGGGACACATAAATTCTGTTTTGTTATATTATTACATATTATTATCTTTTTAGAATTTATATAAGAACAAAATACAATACACTTTTAAGAATTTAATGCTAATGAATTAATACGTTATATAACAAGATATTAAGTAAGTTATAGAACAGTTAATAAAAATAGCATTCTTTAAAAAATTGCCATAATTTACCTTATATTTATACCTTCCAGGTGTATGTAACTCCGTTAGGACATTTGAAAGATATTATCCATACATACGCAACTGCATTCGTAACAAATTCATCAAATATATAGAAAATTACGTTATCAGTTATGCAAGTAATACCATTATTACCATTATCTATTTCATAAGAACGCAGAATTGAATTTCGGGTATCGCGATAACTCGCTCGCCCGAACTTGTCCGATTGTTGTCGAACTCTCCCGACGAAACCGAGTCATTCGGTCAGCCCGAAACTCTCGGGTAGCCCGAAACGCTCGGGCCGCCCGGTCTTGAAGTATCGCTCACCCGAATCGAGACCGCCGGACTTTCTGCGACCCTACCCGACGATTCGGGATAACTTTTACCGAGACCCGAGCGCCGAACTTTAAAGACCAGCGACCGATCAACGGCACACAATGTAAGCAGATGAGGAAATGCGCAAGAATGAAAATTTAAACTTTTACATTTTTCAATATAGTATCATAAAAATGTTACGAATGAATTGAGGAGCTTCTCCCGATGAAAATGAGTCCAAACTCGAGTGTAATCGAACATTTTTTATTGATACGTAATGTAATGATAAAAATTATAATATTATTGAAAATAGTTCGAATGGTGTCGTGTTTGGACTCATTTTCATCGGGAGAAGTTCGTCAATTCATTTGTAATACTTTTATGTAAGTATATTGAAAAATGTAAAAGTTTAAATTTTCATTCTTGCGCAATTCTCCATCTGCTTACATTGTATGCCGTGGATCGGACACTGGTTCCAGACTAGACGCTCGGCAACGCGTATGTTTGAACTGGCAAAAGTTATACGAAGATTTCTTCGAAGCCTCCGAATAAAGGTGCAGATAAAAGATGACAAATTTGACGCTGCGAATAAATGCGCTTGGAATAAATAAAAAAGTATCTTTATTCGTCGGACAAATTCTCGCCGAATAAAATTATGTAGTCAATAATCGTGCGTAAAGGCACTGCTCCAACTACTCAAAAAAAAAATTTTATCTTTATCAATTCTTTATTTCAAATTAGATATATTATTCCTCGTAATAATCCTTTTATCACAAAATGAATATTTTCCTGCATCTATCCCACCCTGTTTTCTTGTAAAATTCCGCATATTCTGAAATAATGTAAATATAAAAATCAAATGAAAATATAAAACAATCTTACAAATACATTTTATTTCCCATTATTATTGCCATTGCATATAATTATAGAATTTCAAAAGTTCACAAAGTATTTATTGTTTTTGCAATTACCATAAAGGTACACTTTGCTAATACAGTTACATCATCCTTTTTGTAAAATAAAATTTTTATTTTATTATCTCTATGCTTCTTTACAACTATCTTATTACTTTTGTGCTCTGTTTTTTTTTTAATTTTCGCAATAAGCAATCTTTTCAAATTATCGCAATTCATGCAAATCTCTCTAACACGTACATAATGTTTGCTAAGAATTGGTATATATATATATATATATATATATATATATATATATATATATTATTTGAGTAGCTGCATTTATATATGGTATATATATATATATATATATATATATATATATATATATACCATATATAAATGCAGCTACTCAAATAATAGATCACATAAAATTTATATAAGTGTAACTGTTTTATAAATGGACCAAACGACTTCAGTTTCTCTGTAAGGCTAGAAGGATTAGTTTGGTAATTGACGTCTAAGAAACATGTTGAAGAAATGCATTTGCTCGGAATTGTGAAAAAAAATAATAAAAGTGATTATTACAACTTTTTTGTCTGGGCCAATATCGAAAATTTAAAAAATGTGTTTTGTAGATTCATATAACTTCTATGCATGCTGCAAACTTCATCGAAATTGGTTTATTGGTTTACGAGTTAACTCGAGTTAACTTATAATTATAAACAATCAAATGTAGTGAAAATTGCAATTTTTCCCGATTTTCGGGCTATAACTGCCATTTTTACCACATTTGATTGTTTATAACTCGTAAATCAATAAACCAGTTTCGATGAAATTTGCAGCCTGTATATAACTTACACGGATCTACAAATCACGTTTTTTAAATTTTCGTTATTGGTCAAGATAAAAAAGTTGTAATAATCACTTCTATTATTTTTTTTTCACAATTCCGACCAAATGCATTTTTTCAACATGTTTATTGTTAGACGTCAACTACTAAACTAATCCTTCTAGCCTTACAGAGAAACTGAAATCGTTTGGTCCATTCATAAAATAGTTATACTGATAAAAATTATTTGTGTAATTGTATGTACCAGCGCGGGGGCTCGTTAGTCTTACTACGCTACCGAACCATGCTGAAAAGCATTTTTAGACAATCGACACAACAGCAGAGGAGACGACAACAGCGCTGCGGTGGACGGCGCGAAAGTCAGCCAGCCATTTTGTATATAAATCCCGAATTTCATAACGATGACTTTACTCCCAAAATTTGAAGCGAAAAAGCAATATTTTCTCACGCGACTTTTTTTAAAAAATTCTTTGTTCTACTCTGCGTCCCTGTACAGAGCCCTTTTTGGCAATTTGGCTCTTGAAACTTTATAAAAAATAAACGTGTACGTTTTTATAGAATAAATTTTTTTCTGTGCAGTTTTTCCAAAAAAGGGCTCTGTACGGGGACGTGGAATAGAACGAATTTTTTAAAAAAAGTCCCGTAAGAAAATATTGCTTCTTCGCTTCAAAATTTGGGAGTAAAGTCTTCGAAAATCAAGCTGCTTGGTTATCTATCTGTCTTTGTCTCTCCTGCGAGTGACATATCTCCCTCTTTGTCACAGACCCATAGGAGAAACAAGGATCTCTCTATCCTTGTCTGGGAGCTTCCTTATTTCTCCGCAATTGTCGCTGAAATCAGCTCGAAGTTTTGCTCTGGCTCCTGTAATTGGTTCATATATACGAAAGATAGAGATGGAGGTCGAGAGAGAAGAAGGAGCAGTATGTATGAATAGTAATAATAAAAAAAACTCAAAGCAAACTAAGCAGCGACAAATAGCAGCTAAAACAAAAAAAAATAAAACATAGTCTGGAAGTTAATAATATTCCGGAAACGCGTTCTAATGTGTGTAGTAACAATTCCACTGAAAGTCTGTCTTCGTCTCATAGTACTACCAATTTATGTATACCCTGTGATCTTGGTGATTTTCCTTCTACATCTGGCTACAATTCTGTCACATTTCCTCTTATTAATAGTTCTGCTAGTGGATCGAGTAGCTTGGGCCTCGAGAGGGGATTCGCGCTCGAGCGAGTCGAACGTCGATCGATCAACAAGTTAACAAAAGTACGATATAACGAGAAGTGCTTCTTTTGAACCCTATTGTTTTCATCGATCCTTTTGCGAACTCTAATCAATAGTAATGCATATAAAATATATGTCATTTTTAACCTATATGTACATAATTGTAAATTAGTTGTAAATAATATGGTGTATATGAATATGAAATATATAGTTTTTAAGTTTATTGTAAGTACATACATTCTATGCATAAACTTGTTATCTCAAAATGTTTCAGAATTAAAAATAAAATACCTTTATAATACACATGTATATTATTAATTGGCCCTACAGGAATAAACCATTAGTTGGCTCTTCGTATTATAGTGACGTAGGCCCTACGTTGGTCGCGACTGTTGGCCCTTCGTTGGGCGTAATCGTTGGCCCAACATTGGCCCTACGTTGACCGTGATCGTTTGCCCTACGTTGAGCGTAATCGTTGGCCCTACGATGGACGTAATGATTGGCCCCATGTTGGCCCTACGTTGGCCGCGATCGTTGGCCCAACGAAAAAAATAGCGACATTTCTAACGGTTGGCCAACGAATACTGCAACGTAGGCCCAACGAAATGCCAACCATAAATGCTACTAGGGAGTTTTCATATCTTCAGGCGTTGTTGGTATCTCGTGATTAACATAATTTTTTTGATTTCCCCGAAAAAAGTAATGAAGTGGCAACATATGGGGTAAAAGCGACTACTAGTTGAGATGCAAGTCTTCAATGAATAACGAAAAACTTTCAAATGTAAAATCCGTGCAACGTATGATGACAATGTACTTATTCTGATTT
Organism: Sphecodes monilicornis; assembly: GCA_913789915.3. Taxonomy (NCBI): domain Eukaryota; kingdom Metazoa; phylum Arthropoda; class Insecta; order Hymenoptera; family Halictidae; genus Sphecodes; species Sphecodes monilicornis. Next base: position 18,868,648 of record OU565297.1, on the reverse strand, counting down.
TTAACATTTTATTATTCGAGGCGTATCTTATTTTCTGTGACAATTGCTAGACATTTCATTCAAAATTATTGCCCTGCAAGTGAAGTGTGCAGAAGGAACCCTAGTAGTATTTATGGTTGGCATTTCGTTGGGCCTACGTTGCAGTATTCGTTGGCCAACCGTTAGAAATGTCACTATTTTTTTCGTTGGGCCAACGATCGCGGCCAACGTAGGGCCAACGATCATACCCAACGTGGAGCCTACGTCGCTATAATACGTTTGTTCTGATCTTCTCTTTCACGGTTGTTTTCACAGAGTATAATAAATAATACTTAAACAATGTATCTCCACGGTAAAAATAGGAACAAAGAAAAAAAATTTCATACCCTCGTCGGACTTGAACCTGGATCCTCTGCGTAGTAAGTTGATACGCTACCGCTGTAATTATAGACATTTCGTGGTTGCATATGCTATGATTTGGGTTACTAGATACGTCGACAAATGTAAATTATAATACATAAAGGGTTTCGTTACGGTATACGAGCACTAAGACCTCCACATTTCGTTCTAAAAGCGAATGCAACACCCGTACATTCCTCTTGTCAAATGGAGAAACTTAAAGAAATAAATAAACTCCAAGGCTGCACACAATAAAACTTTGGTGCATCAACTATTGCGCAAAAATAACAAATTGTGAGTATATTTAGAAATATGAAAAAAAATGAATTTGGAATATAACATGTTTTTGGTTGCAGCAACATTACATTTCTGGTGTCTGTTAGACGACATATTTCAATGTTGGCAGATTTTCGTTGGGCCAATGTAGTATCACCGTCGTAAAGGGTATAGCCGAATAAGATGGCCAAAACTGCCCTTGAGCCGCATGATATCGCGGATGGGTCATTCGATAGGGCATCAAAAAAAACCATACTGTGTAAAATTTTAACCCTATATCTTGATCGGGAGGGTAGTTATGGCGTAAAATTGAAAAATCAGTTTTTGGCCTATTTGCCCTAATTAACGGAGTTTAGAAATTCTGAAAAAATCTGAGATATGTCAAACACCCGAATACGTATTCTGCAATTCGCTTTAGATTTTTAAATTGAAAATCCTGCTTGTAAAACATCAAAAACCTCAAAAAAATTGAGAACTTTTTTGAGGTTTTTGCTAGCTAACTTTATATTTTTACAGTACCGATATATTATTATAAGTATCACATATGCATTTTTTCACATTTTTCCGTTTCTTGCGCCGTTGTTAAAAAAAATAAAAACTGATTTTTTCGACATTTTTTCCTTGAAAAACGAAGCTAACATTTTATTCATTCTGTGAGCCTATTGGATACTGATAAACCTTGAACATTTCACAGAAATAATTAAAAAATGAAATTAACTTAATTAGTACTCTACTACGTCAATGCATAACATCTGAAAATATTAACCATGTTTCCAACAGCTCGGTTGGGTCAGCGCGTTAGGGGAGTCTGGCAGCGACGCGTGCCCAGTGAACATCGAGTCGTTCAGTGTGACAACATAGTGCTCTGTTTACAAGTGTATAACGATTTCGAACGCTGCTGTATCGGCCCGGCGGGCACGGCACAGTGCCAAATGATTGGGGAAATAAGATATTGACCCCTTTGCTACCTAGCAAGGGCCTTAAGTCTCAAAAATCCGCAATGGAAGGCTCAAGTGCGCATAACCATCATGGCGCCAAACGCACCCTCTCTCCGGAATCTGACAAGGAAAATACACCATGGGATCAACTTCCCAGAACCAGGAACCAAAAAACTCCTAAGCTAAACTCATTCCAAATCGACAGGATGTTTAAACAACTTCTCAACGACAGTAATACTCCCTTCAACAAGAAAAATAATATTACGCCTAACCTAAAAACAGCTCGCAGCCATAGTTTATCGCAGACGCCAACGCCAACGCCACCACCAGCGGCAGTAGAGACAACCAAGCCGATCACACCGATCCCTACCTCACCGACACCAGGCTGGGTAACCCCCAAGGTAACCGCTAAGAACACCGAAAACACTCCAGACAATAGCATCATCACAAACGATAATCGCTTCCTCCCATTAGACAACGAAGAAAGCATGGAACAAGAAAATGAAGGCATCTCAAACCCAAACACCAACTCCAAAACAACAAACAAACCTTCAAGACCGCCACCTATCTTCACAACCAACTCTAACCTGAAAGTTCTCATCACCACACTAATATCGCTAAAAATTCCAAACAACAAATTCACAGTTAAAGAAGTGGACAATCAAAACCACACAATCTACCTCAACGACATGGAACACCATCAACCCACAATTGATCGTCTAATAGAAATGAAACATTACACCTTCACACCGAAATCCATAAGACCAAAATCAATAATCATCAAAGGAATAAAAGGAGATTTTACTGAAGATGACATTTTAAAAGAGATAAAGGATCTGAACATACCTAACTTAAATATAATAAAACTATCGCAATTCCAGTACGACAGAAACCATCTAGAACGTCATCATCACCTCATCCAGACCACACCGAACAGCAACGTAAAAGAACTGTACAAAATAAAAGTATTAGCATATCAGAAGATCAAATGGGAACAGCTGAGAAAACCGCCCATTTTCCAGTGCAGGAAATGCCAAAGGCTGGGACACTCGAGCAAGAACTGGTTTTTGCAGTTCAGATGTGTTAAATGTGCACAAACTCACGAACCTGGAAATTGCACAATCTCACAGAATGAGAGCAGACAAGGTTTAAAATGCGCCAATTGTAATCAGGAAGGACACCCCGCATCGTATAAAGGCTGTCCATACATAAAATTCGCCATACAGAAGAAGAAGGACCAGGAGCTGACCCGTCACCACACAGCAGTCAACAAATTCAACTCTCTATCCGCAGCAGTCCGTGGCAACTTGTCCTACGCTCAAGCAACCAAGAATATAAGGACAACCCCACCAAAAGATTATCAACCACTTCCAGCAACCAGCACCTACCAACCATATAGAGGACCACAAAATACAGATCAGAGGACCGAAGACAACTTCCAGCCTCACCAAAACACACAGCCACCGTTGTGGGCACAAGAAATTAAAGGTGACCTCTTGAACATATTAAACAACCAATTACAAACCCTAGCAGTCCAGATTGCCACCAACACGCAAAAAATAGAGTACATATTAAACTCCCTCTTTAACAATTAAGTTCACCCCCCCCCCCAACCCACATCCAAATCTGATCAGAATCGCCGCTATAAATGTAAATTCCATAGTAACTAATCACAGAAGAGTAGAACTACTTCATTTCTTACAAACACACAACCACGATGCTGTCTTCGTATCCGAAACCAAGCTTACACCCAAACATAAAATGGCATTCAAAAATTACGAAATAATCAGAACTGATAGACCTAATTCGACACAAGGTGGTGGTACGGCTATTCTAATCAAGCGAGAAATCCCTTTCGAAATAATCAGAATTGCAATTTCAACTGAAATTATAGAATTCACCGCAGCAAAAATCCGATTCCTCAACAATAAAAACCTATACTTAATCAGCATTTATGCGAGATCTGATAATAGATTACTCTTCATTACAGAATTGAACACTCTTTTTGATGCCCTAGAATTACACTCTGAAAACAATTTTTTTATAATCGCAGGGGACCTAAACGCCAGACGTAAGGCCTGGGGAGACAGAATTGATAATCAGCGAGGCAGATATCTACGACTATGGGAAGACAACCACGGAACCACATACAAAACAAGAATTACTACCCCGGAACTTCCGACATTCAAACCGGCCCAATCATACCTAGATATCTGCCTCGCTGATTCCAGATTGACCCTGACGGACAGTATTAACGGCAAAGCAAAGACACTTCCCTATGACAGCGACCACGAAGCCCTCTCACTAACTTTCTCCATACTTGACTCCAGCTCCCTTCCCTGGCTCCCTAATCCTGAATCCCATAAATTCAATTACAAAGCTACCAAATGGCCCCGCTTCACCAAAGAACTAGCCAAAGCGTACAATCACGAAATTCCGTATAACCGCAATCTGACAATCACAGAAATTGACACCCACATTGAAACCATTAACGAAAGCATATCCCTCGCCATCTCCAACCACGTACCGAAATACAAAAACAACAACAGTATTCACAAATACTTAAATAGAAAAATTTTAAAACTCCAAAAAAACAAAAGTTCCCTAGTTTCTCTGCTGCACGATCTCCGCTGCCACGATCCACACCTACGCCAACCCCTTTCCAAGGCTGTAAAATCACTTTTAAAAGTTACATCTAAAAAACTCCACTCCGAACTCCAAAAATCAATAGAACAATTCTGGACTAACCTAACCAAAAGTATAGACTATAGAGACTCCGACACATTCTTCCCCAGAATTAACGCTATGTTTCGTCCAAAACAAATGGCCCCCATCAAAGAATTACACATCCCTCAAAACAATAACTCCATTCTCCAAAGGAGTGGCTGCACCCTTCCCAATACCAAAACTCCCGACAACAAATTCATATTCTCCTCTCCACCAGACATACTGAATATCATAGGCGCGTTTTATGAGACAATTAATTCACCAAGATACCTCAATACAGGCACACCATTCAAGCGCATCGTAGACACTACAGCCGGCACAATTAAAAGTAACTTCACAGCGAACAGATCAGCTGGAATCACCATCACTCAATTCAATGACACCAACAAAGCATACATACCAACAATCCCAAATAACCAAGACCACCCCTTCTGCTCACCACTGACCATAGAACAAATACTGAAAAATCTACCGAACAAGACTTCAAGTGGCTTAGATAACATCCCACCTATAGTCCTCAAACACCTACCAAGAATCATAATTAGAGACCTAACCACTCTATTCAACAACGCTCTAAACCACTCCTACTTCCCAAAAAAATGGAAACAAGCCAAAGTTTTGCCAATAATTAAGAAAGGGAAAAGTCCACAAGACCCTTCCAGCTATAGACCCATAAGCCTCACCCCAAGCCTCAGCAAAGTTTATGAAGCAGTAATAAACCAAAGTATCAACACACTTAACTTCAATAACAAAATAATCCCAGACTGCCAATTTGGATTCAAATACCGCCACTCCACCACCCATGCTATACACAAACTCCTATCTGACCTCAATATTACAGTTGCAAAAAATCACTTCGTTGGTGCAGCACTTCTTGATCTGGAAAAAGCATTCGATTCTGTTTGGCTTAACGGCCTCCTTTATAAATTAAATAAAAAAAACTGCCCAAAATGGCTTCTTTACACTATCTGGGATATGATAAGCAATAAAACTTTCACCACATGGGATGGCAAACTTCTTTCAACCCAGAAATTCAAAATACTAGAAGGTCTTCAACAAGGAACAGTCAACTCCCCCATCCTTTTCAATCTGTTTTTAAGTGACCTCCCAAAGCTCTTCAACCTCAACACAGACGGAACCTCCTTTACATTAGCCTTTGCCGACGATCTTATCGTCTACACAGCCGGTAACAAAATAAAAACTGTCCGAGACGACCTTGAACTCCTTACAGAAAAAATAAACCATTACTACATATCCTGGAACCTCCGACTAAATCCCAGTAAATGTGAAACAATACTCTTCAGAAAACCTCTATACAATCTTTCTCCCAAACAAAAAGCTGACAGCAAAAACTTTCAAATCTTAGTAACAATCCCCGGCACCACCTCCCTAAAACCTATCCCACACAAAAAGACAGTAAAATACTTAGGAGTCCACATTGACTACTTACTGCGAGGCAACAAACACCTGGACATCCAAATTAATAAAACTAGACTAGCTTTTCTTTCCAACTGCAGACTATTCCACAACAAACACCTATCCCACCGAACAAAAATTATTCTTTACTCACTCCTCGTAAGACCTGTCATAACCTATGCAGCCCCAGTATGGTGGAACTGCAACCATACTACAATGGAAAAAATCCGCTGCCTAGAAAAGAGATGCTTAAGAGCATGCCTTAAAACCTACAGATCTCAACAATCTAATTGGAAGCATTATGTTAGCAATCAAAAATTATACAACTCGGCAGACATTACCAGAATTGACTCATTCATCATAAAAATAGTTCGGAACTATTTCAACAAACTCCCCTCCATAGATAACGAAATTAGCCGCTCACTATGCCAGCAAGATCCATCTATCTCCCAACAACAACTCACCAACGGTTACACCACCCCCCAGGCCTTCATTCACTGCGACAAAACTGGACTAATCCAGAACGCAGAAAATATAAACGTGATTTATCATTGGAGACGCAACAAAGCAGACAAAAGAATAGCGTACCACCACCTTGATATCGAAAACAATAGGGATAAATTTAGGTACTCACAAGCAATTCCACTGATAGACCGTCTAGACTTCCACCGTCTAGATAAGAAAAAATGCTGGTGGTTAACACCAAACGACATTCACATACAAGATCTATTCGATAGAAAAAACAGATCCCAGCACCTCAATAGGAATGGTTAAGAAAGATTGATAAATATTATTGAAATACTCCAACCGTAAGCGACTGTACCGCCGGCACGATAGCCACCTTCATTGTAAATATGTACATAGCACTATTCTTAAGTTATTTTTTAAGCTAGGTTTAAGTCGTATTCTAAGTAGTTCTAAGCAATTTCAAAGACTGACGAGGGGTTTTTAAACAAAAAGTTTTTTTCCCCACGCGCCACCCCATTATCCATTATGTTACTCTGTACTACTTATATTAACCTAGTCGGTATATAGTTCCTATACATTCAACCACCGTCCAAAGATATGTGTAACTTAGAGATTCGTATACGAGCGAACAATTAGTTAGCAACGCAATATTGAGTGGTTATTTTTTTATGTTTGTTGATAACTGTTATTATTTGACTGTAAAAATTCTTTATTCAATAAACATTTAAAAAAAAAAAAAAAAGGTCAGCGCGTTAGGCGCTCGACTTTGAATATGCTTATATTATACTAGGTTCGCGCCCAGCATAAGTCTACTTTTTTTTTATTTAATCAATTCCTTTTTTTTCTTTTTTCAACTACGTAATAATCAAGGATATTTTTGTAGAATTCTTTTAGAACCAATATTTAAATATTTAGAAAATATTTTAAGGTAAAATACGTCAAAAAATAATTGCGGAGCCATCGTTATTTCATCAATTTTTAATCTCTTAATCCATTAAACTATTTCATCAATTTTTAATCTCTTTAATCTATTAAACTATTAAAATTACCAGTTCGCAATTTGAATGAAGAAACCACAAGAGCTTGAGTAACGCCACGTTGCTGCGTATTTCGCATGGAGGTCATCATTCCTCGAAGTTCTATTAGATTTTCCCAACTTAATCCAGTAAACACTTTAAGGCGTTCCTCTGACAATGTAAAATTACCCACTTTATCTTTAATACTAGAATCATTATTGATTACAAGATATTCAAAATAATTTTTAAGTTCCTCTGAATCAATTACGCTAGTATTTGAACAAATACGTGATAGAGTTTACTTCTCTTGGCGACCTGAGTTGAGTAAACTACAGTACGTTATCCCCGTCAAAGTAATCGTGATCGTTGTTTGACGAATTTTCAAACGGTCGAGAACGTAGTGAGATAGCGTGTTATTGTGCGCAAGTGGACTTCTTTTTTGAGTGTTATCAGCATGGCAAGTGAAAGGGTAGAACTCGTTAATATTAAAACTTCGCGTGTTATGTGCATTAAATGTGACATTCTGATTTGGAATTCGCATGGTCAAACAAAACAAATAGCTACAATTATTGAGTCAGTTAGGTGGTCCCGAATTTTAAATGAAGTGGTCAGTGTTGGTGATACACTTTGCAATAAGTGCCGCCTTCTTGTATACAGACACGAAACAAGATCTCAAGAATTTGGTGAATCCAATGTTGAAGCATCCTACAGTTTAGCAAACATAACTTCTTCCGAAATATCTTCAATCGGTGTATCGCTTCCAGTAACACCCATAGCTGGAACTTCCTCTCTAGAGTCACCTTGTACGAGAACACCTGTGTTAGAATCATGCCCAAACGAATTCTCTATAGTAACACCCTCGGTCGAAAAATCTTCAGGCGGAGAATCATCAAGTGAAGCGTCCGGCAATGATATCTCAGTTGATATGTCATCGTCAAGCTTAGGCAATATGTCTTCAATTCAAAATTCTTCATCTGAATTTGATCCATCTTCTTTATCGGTTGAGACACATCATTTGTATTAGATTCGAGAACACCCACGCAACAAAATCTTTCATACGTTGAAATGCCATTTTCAAGAGTTATTGCAACTCACGGTTATTGTTTTATATGCGGATCAAAAATAAATGTTCTCACAGTCCCCTCTGAAGCGAGAAAACAAATGTTCGTCATGCGTAGGATATCGGCGCTGTCTCGAGCATTTAATAGTAGATAACTTTTTTTACGAAGATGTTGTTGAATGCTTACGTATTTGTTCAAATACTAGCGTAATTGATTCAGAGGAACTTAAAAATTATTTTGAATATCTTGTAATCAATAATGATTCTAGTATTAAAGATAAAGTGGGTAATTTTACATTGTCAGAGGAACGCCTTAAAGTGTTTACTGGATTAAGTTGGGAAAATCTAATAGAACTTCGAGGAATGATGACCTCCATGCGAAATACGCAGCAACGTGGCGTTACTCAAGCTCTTGTGGTTTCTTCATTCAAATTGCGAACTGGTAATTTTAATAGTTTAATAGATTAAAGAGATTAAAAATTGATGAAATAGTTTAATGGATTAAGAGATTAAAAATTGATGAAATAACGATGGCTCCGCAATTATTTTTTGACGTATTTTACCTTAAAATATTTTCTAAATATTTAAATATTGGTTCTAAAAGAATTCTACAAAAATATCCTTGATTATTACGTAGTTGAAAAAAGAAAAAAAAAGATTTTTTTCAGAATTTCTAAACTCCGTTAACTAGGGCAAATAGGCCAAAAACTGATTTTTCAATTTTACCCCATAACTACCCTCCCGATCAAGATATAGGGTTAAAATTTTACACAGTATGGTTTTTTTGGATGCCCTATCGAATGACCCATCCGCGATATCATTCGGCTCAAGGACAGTTTTGACCATCTTATCCGGCTATACCCTTTCACGTTATTTAACCGACCATAATATCTGCAGGCCCAACGTTGGATATTCGTTGGCAAATTCACATCATTTTTCGTCGTCGGCCCTACGTTGGGGGTCTGTAGGCAAAACCACTAACCATATTATAACAACTAACTCCCAACCGTTGGCCACCGTTGGCCAACCATAAATGGTACTAGGGAAGTTCTCTTCAGAAGTTATTTATTTATACTACAATACTTAAAAAGAGTATTGAGATTCCCTTTATATGGAATAATTTTTTAAAAATTCGAACAAGGAACTTGGATTTTATTAAATATTACAAGAATTAGTTTACTAACTAAAGAAAACAAAAAAACATGTTTAAATTGCTATTGATCGAAATTTGAAGAAAAAAGTGAACATCACGATCTGAGCCTACAATGTAAAGAACATGCATTTTGTAGATCTATGTAAGGTATATACCTACATGCACAAAGTTACATCGAAATCGGTTGTCGCATAAACAGCTACGTAGGCATTGAAATATGTAAGAATCTTTGAATTTTGAGCTTACGATTTATCTAAATCGCAGTATCTCACGATTTTTGCCATTTTTAATCATTTATAGCTTATAAAACGTTAATGGATTTCGATGAAACTTTGTGCAATACATAACTTACTTAGGTTAAAATTAGGTTAAAAATTGTAATCTTTATGTTTCATCTTCACAATTTAGTCCAATATGTAACAGTTTTTAAATAATTTCTTTCAAATTTTTGAAAAATTATTCGTTTTTCTTATAAGAGTGTGCTAATACTACTTTTAGGCGCTGTATATCTTATAAAACTTCAGAAATTTTCTAAATTTCACATTGTTTACGTAGTAATAATATTGCAAAGTGTTTATGTGCACGTGTGTGCAAGTGGAAAGAACGAAAGTATAGTGGAAAGATGAAAATTAGTAGCAAGCGTGTCAAACTCTAACGTTTGTTACAAATACTACAATTATCGAATTTGCCTAAGAAATCATATAAGTCCACTGTACATTGCGTTGAAGTGATCGTGTATAAGGGGGCAGCAAAATCTTTTAAGGGGATGAAACGGGGCAGGGGATGAAACGGTTCTGAAAATAAATGTTTGTAACAGTTATATATCGGTTCTGACTGAAACAATTATGAAGAACCGAAATGATGTTGTAACTGTTATGAGAATATCGGTTCTCGCTTATATCGGTTACGGTTACGGTTCTTGAAAACCGATATTATAACGGTTCTGTAACTGTTATTTTTATGTTCTGGATGTCGGTTTCGATTTCGGTTCTTCAGACTTCAGAACCTATAATATGTCCCGTATCGGTCTCATATCGGTTTTGCAGTTCTGCAATTGATATTTTTTTGTTCTGTATCGGCTATACAGGGTGTCTCAAAATTCCTTCAATATCCGGAATTAAGAGGTTCCTGAGATCATTTGATGCTACATTTTCCTTTTCAAAAATGGCGTCCGCGGCTTTGTTAAGGAGTTATTAACGAAAAACACGGACAATCAGAGCGCGGCTACAGCGAACGGAGTCCGACTCGACCACTGATATACATATATACTGTGGATACGTTATTGCCATAAGCCAGCTACACAGCTTCTTGTTCAGAATTGAACGTAGATTTGGATGCCAGCGCCGCTATCGTTCGACCGGTGTACTGTACCCCTCGTACTCCTCTTCACCTCCGTGATCCTCTATACTTCGCCATGTGTTTGCGTCCCTCTAGATGGCGCTGCTTTTAATCGAGTTGATTGGACGCCATTGACACGCTACGAAATAAAATGTGTCAATGCCGTCCAATCAACTCGATTGAAAGCAGCGCCATCTAGAGGAACGCAAACACATGGTGAAGTATACAGGATTACAGAGGTGAAGGCGTGTACGAGGGATACAGTACACCGGTCGAACGATAGCGGCGCTGGCATCCAAATCTACGTTCAATTCGTGACATTTCCAGAATCCAGATCCCGTATCCAAAGTATAGAGATCAGTGGACTCGGCGACAGGTCCCGCTTAGCGTGGCGTTGCCGTTGGCCGAGGCAGAATCAATCCGCTGTAGCTGCGCTCTTATTGGTCCGTGTTTTTCGTTAATAACTCTTAAACAAAGTAGAGGACGCCATTTTTTGAAAGGAAAATGTCGCTTCAAATGATCTCAGGAACATCTCATTTCCGGATATTGAAGGAATTTTGAGACACCCTGTATAGCCGATAAAGAACCAAAAAATATCAGTTGCAAAACTACAAAACCGATATGAGACCGAAACGGGACATATTATAGGTTCTAAAGTCTGAAGAACCGAAACCGAAACCGAAATCCAGAACCTAAAAATAACAGTTATAGAACCGTTATAATATCGGTTCTCAAGAACCGAAACCGTAACCGATATAAGCGAGAATTCTTGTAACTGTTTCAAGAACCGGAATCGATATCATAACTGTTTTCAGCCCCTGGTTTGGGGTCTCTGAAGGTTTATATAAATGGCATTTCGCTCCCATAGTTTTCACATGTATCAAGACAATACAGTACTCTAAAACACTTAGCCCCTCTGATTGATTGGATACATTAAATTTTTAAAGCAATATCTAGAAACTATCTAGAAACTATTCTAGAAAAATCCTCTCAACACTCTGGATGGTACACTCTGTATATCCTTAGAAACGAATGAACTTCAATCTATTGGATTTTTGTAATCCAACAGGAAAAGGAAGTAAAACTTTGACTTTCTTTCCGGTATTTACTACCATCCCTGCAAATATACCACGAAAATACTACCGTAATAAATTCCTCGAAGTCGCAAGGGATGAGAACCCTGTTTCTGCAACGTTCTCGTCCGTACGACGCTGCATTCGAGTCCATCCCTTGTTCCATGAGACTTGACACGTTCATCGAGGTAGCAGCATCCTGGTCCATTGGATTCGTTCCTGATCCTTCGATATCCGCGTCGGTATTGTTCGCAAAAGTCTCATTGTTGGTTGCGCTTTGCGCGACCGCATTTCCGGCATTAGCCAAGTTTTCACCAATGGACGACATGTTCGCATTAGTGCCGTTCGCATCGGTAATCTGCATCCTGGAAGGGCCGATTCGAAATGAGTCCTCGGTGCAAGGTGCGTAGGAGATTCCGCACATTCCTCTCTCTTGGCGGATGCAAAGCAGATAATCTTGGTCGGCAAGGAATCTTCCGTTCGACAAATAGTTCAGTGTTTTCAAGGTGCCGTTTTCCCCCTGAAAGTACTGCAGACAGCCCGATGGCGCACGCTGCTCGAAGGCCAACTGGACGATCCGTATCTCCCACATCCGCGACTGCAATCTATTCGGCAGCCTGATATCCAGTGTTAAGGGCAGATCATCGTCGACGTCAACGTACACTGTAAAAACGATAGGGACGGATGATCTTGCGCCAAAGACTTTCGCGAGGAAAATCGATCGCATAAGAAACGTCAGATTTTTCTGACGGCCATGTCAGACGCTAGTTCTCTGGAAAGTATTGTCTTTCAATAGCTGATGAACTTTACTTTTTGTTTTCCTTGCGTTCTTTTTTCAGTTGAGCTCTAGCTGAACAGATGGATTTTTACATACATAAAATTGCAGTTTCTGTGTACACTCGACTCTATTTTTTACACGGTAGATATGTTCCTGAAAAAACCGTGGAAACAAAGTAATGAAAACTTATCTGTATAAGTTCTGGGTTATGTACCTTGGACCTAAAAAGTTTTTGAACATATTTCTGATTCTCGAGAAATTGATGATATTTTAACCTGTTGTAATTCCGTACAAAAATTTAACTCCGTTTAAAGATTGAAGATTCTACTTCCGCGCACCATTATTCACTTTCCTATAATATATTTTTACATGATGTATGAGATGAGAAACTGAAGACTCATGAAAAATGTTGCAAATTTAAACGTCTCCAGTAACTCTAAAAAATTTTTTTCGGGAATGAATCGTCCACCGGTTTGAAAATTGAAGCCTTCCCTTTACAACTACATCTTAAACATTAACAATTCTTTTTCATTATTTTGTGGAATAAAAATGAGGACCAAGTTCGGTGGTGTAAAGCCCTCATAGTAACCTTATGTCACTGTAAAACCGGCTGTGCATCTTTCATTTAAACTTTGATAAAACGACTGAAGAAATCGTATCGCCAAGTTTCTTTATGTCTTTATAAAGGGGAGACTGCAATCTTCACATCTTCGGAACATTCATTAATGAAACAAATTTTTATATGTTTTTAGAGGTCCTTCAATTGGTAGTATTTTCAAGAGAAAGCACGTCTTCAGTTTTTCTCTTATCAGGTTATGCTACATTGTCATAGGCAAAAATGAATGATTATTAGTAAAAGTAAATGACTGATGCTTTGATATTACAGGATTATTAGTGTGTTATTGGTTTTAACGAAATCATCATTGTGTAAACATTGATAATTTCTCGAATGTGGAAAATGTTGTGTTTAAATACTTTTTGGATCCACTCTAACCAAAAATAGTGAAACTCCTTGAAATGGGCGGTTCCTGAGGTTATTTAAAGTAATTTTTTCGTTTGCAAAAATGGCCGCCCAGATTTGTTAAGATATTATTAAGAAAAAACACGGACCAATCAGAGCTCGGCTACTGCAGACAGATTCTGGCTCGGCTAAGTAACGGCAATGCCACGCTCAGCGGAACCTGTCGCCGATATACATATGTAGTATACATTTGTCGATATCTCTCTTAACTTCTGTATATACATTATGCCCTTCTTTTAAAATGAAATAGAATGCTATTCCTTTGTAATCAATATCTAAGTACTAAGGTAAATTAACTTTAAATAAATATAAATATTATTCCCTCTTTTTGTGAAATTATTATAGACAAAGAAATTTTAATTGCTGTAATCGTGGAGATAACCGTACGGCAAGGGGTTAATTGCAAGTATTCCAAACAGTCTATAAGCTGTAATAGACAACACTGGAGGTCCTGCAATATACTACAACTAATAAAATGTTTGAAAATCAAACTTTTAATCACGAAAATGTAGATTTAAACTTACTTTTGTCTAACCCGTTCCTTTATTTATGTCGTTGTTTTAAATAATCTACCAATTTCCTATCCCTTTTTGTAGTTTTCTCGTTTCCATTATTTTATAACATGTAGATATTTATAAACAATTCACTGCTGCTTTAAAATAAAACTTCAGTCCGTCAAAATCATGACAGTTATCGGATATACATTACTATTTAAATTTTCGTTTGTCCGTTACTGTACTTTATTTTAATATAACTTATTTTCATATTTTAGCTTTTATTACAAGTTCTAGAGTTATTGCTTACAATGAGTCTCAATCCGGGCTCTCAATTTAATGATTGTAGCATATGACGTTCAAAAGGTAAAACTAGAGAATTAACCAGAGGAAGGGAACTTTCGCAGTTGAGTACTAATCGATTAAAAGTTTTAATTTGATTGGTTGTTTAATGCTTGTGATTGAAAAATTAAAGTAGCCGTTAATTTCGTATTACAAATACTAACCGTTGGCTAATTGTTAATTTTTTATAGTAATTGTGCAATTGATTGTGCACGTTGAAATTATTTTGAACAAATTCATTATTTTTATTAATATTTCAATTGCAATAATAAAATAACAAAACTATATTCCAGTGCAATACGTATTTAATAGCTATACAGTTAAATATTTATCTCACGATGAAGAGAATTTTAGTAGTTAGAGGAAAATAGTCAAACATGAAATACCATAATTTTATGTTATGAATGTCCTTCTTACAAGTCAATTGCAAGAAGTTCTTACAGATGTTCAATGATATATTTGTGGTTTAACGCTTTATTAAAAAGTTATAAACAAAAATATGGATTAATGTTAAACAAAAATTAGTATTAATTTAATGACTGCAAGTAGTAAACGCAGACCGCATAAAACTAAATGTACCTACTTAAATATCGCAAAACTGATCCCTTCGAATGCTGTATTGTTGTTTTAACTTTTTATTATAATGTTAATGGTTTATTATAGTGGGATACAAAATTTAAAATATGCGTTTTATAGAGAATTTCATCGAAATCGGTTGACGCAGAAAAAACTACACGCATCGAAAGATGTAAAAATCTTTGGATTTTAAGCAAAATCTGACAAAAGTCGTGAAAAATGCGATTATTATCAGTTTGAACCGCCTGTAGCTCGTGTATACATTACTAACATAGGTATACAAGACGCATATTTTAAATTTTCATTAAGGGCTGGAATAAAAAAGTTTTAAAAAGTGCCAGTTATTTTTTTATGTAATGCCTACCTACTGCAATTTTTTCAAAATCTTCTTTTCACGTCATTTAGTAAATCAATGTGCTTCTAATTACGAAAGAAAATATCAAGTTGAGTGGTGCAATTTTAAACAAATTATTCTGATTTAAAGAGCGTTCGAATACTTTCGTGAGCCACTGTATATATTTCTAAATAGTGTCAAAAATAAATCACTAAAATATTATTTAAAAAAAAATTCGCAAATCTAATCTGGTTAACATTCATTGTGCGTGTAATTCTTCAAGTCATGTTTCAGAGGTTTTCATATAAGAATTTAACAATTTTATATTTACACTGAATAATACTTCCGTAAGAACATTTTTCTTAAAAATGTGTTGCCCGGATTTTTGTACGCATATTAAAGGTATTGAAAAGTGCAAAACCTAAATTACTACTAGCCACGTTGCTTCAACGTTTCTATTGCGTGAATATTTTAGTTCTCCACGGGTATGTGGAGCTGTAGAAATGATTTGATTCGAGTAGATGTGTTACTTACAATGTTGGCCACTGTTCCAGCCGCACATTTGAAATACGCTCCTGCCGTTTCTGATTTCCATGATATCTTCGTCACATACGCCGGTCCTAGCGTTAGGTTGACCCTACAAGTACGACAATCGATAAGTCTCTTGAATGAACAAGCCATACAGTAAATGCGGGCGATTATTATCAGCAGAGCCATACACAATGCTCATTTGCAGCAACAGTGGCATGACCATAAAATTAGTTTTAGAGAAAACGAGTTCAAATACTTTGACTTGTTATAATATTGTGTAAAATATTGAATTTGCACGAACATCTAATAATATTCGATTAAAATGGTGCAACAATAAATCTGGTCATATCTTGAAGCGTGGGACTTCTACTTTCATCAACTATGCGATTATTCATTAAATTCCTGACGAGATGTGTTCCCTCGAAAATGCTACCAATTGTAGCGTCCTTGAAAAAATCTTTCGGTAGAAGAATGAATGATATAACTGAAGATTGAAAACTTCCATTCGCAACGACGTACAAAATTTCACCTACGATTTTTTTAGGGCCGTTTTATTAAAGTTTAAATGAAAGCAGTGCTTTCACAGTAACGTAAGACATAATTATGATACACCATAAGGACTTTACACAACCTACCTTGTTCCTCAGTTTTGTTGTATAAAACGGAAAAAATAATTTCTGGGAAAATATGCTTTTTCATATTTTACAAAAGGATACATTACAATTAAGGCGGGCTTCTCGTGTTACGGCAGCGAAAACAAATGATATTTAAGAATTTTTTCAAAATAACCATTGGACATATGGGACTAGACCTTTTGGGGATGTCCACAAAATGTCTTGAAGTACAAGTGCTTTTTTTATAATTGGCATGCACGATAACTAAAAAATTAAAAAATTCAGACGTGCTCGTTCATTTCTTTGCATATTTCTTTAAGAATTGGACCTAAAATTTATATTTGACTTTTTATTGATAATTGTTTTTATAACTATATCAATTTAACTGATAGGTCGAAAAAGTGAACTTTTCTTGCAAACTCTAGAACTTTTTCAACTTTTCACATTTTTCTTTCAAAAGAAGTTAAATCCCAGCATAAAATATCTAACTTTAAGAATATTTCGCACTTTTTGTGTTTAGATCACTGCGATAGACGTTACAATGCACACCAACAATACTTAATCTGCCGAAGCTGTTAAAACGTCTTGTATATTATACAATAAATAATAAGAAGAATTGAACTAAAAAAAAAACTAAAAGACCTAGTCCCAGATATCTGATAGTTATTCTAAAAAAATTATTAAAAATCATTTCTTTTCGTTGCCATTACACGAGAAGCTACCTTTAATACTTTATCTACCGGAAGCCTGTTAATAGGCTTTCCAATTATTATGTTGTACCAAAAGGAAGCTTAAAAATCTTCTTCGACGCAATAATTCTAAACAAATTGATTAAATTATGTTATTGGGGGTGAGTTGTTGGTTTACGATTAGAGGTAGCTATTGCTTTAAAAAATTATGGAATAATTGCCGGTGTTAAAATATTATCTATATGTACATAATATAGTAATAATGAAGACTATTGCTGAAATAAATGCCAGTCGCGAACGTGTTAAAAGTTAAAATAACAGAACAAGTTATAAAGCGTTCATAGAAAGCAAGATTTTCAATAATTTCTGTAATACTAAATCGATCGCAAGCTGATATTCTGTTGTATTGTGTATTATTGATTAGGAAGCACAATACACTCAAACCTGAACCGAGAGAGAAAGCAACAGCTAAATATGTTAGGACGAAACGTAGCAAAGTGCATGTGTACTCAGCGAATATTTAAAATCGATGTTCTCGAGAATAAAGCCTCGTACGGACTTTTATTCTACATTGTTTACTTATTATTACTCCGTTTTCAGTTGTATCACCAGTTATCGACCACTTTGTATGTACAATTGTCTTGGTTGTAGTGCGGTATGACTCGAAAATTATGTGCTCAGATTTTGAGGAGGGGCGAGGAAGGGGACAAAACCCTGAATATAAAATCCCAATGGCGGGTCTTTATTAGTTTTTGATATATTAATGAAAAATGGACAAAAAAGATGTTTTGGAGTTCACCAGTTACATACAATACTCGTTATGTATATCTGTAATCTATATATAAATAATTATAATTAATTATTACCTCTGGCGCACAGCGGGCGAAATCCAGATGAAATAGACAAAATTCGATAACTCAGTGAATTCTGCAGTACATTTTTAGACAATTGGTATCTCTAGGTTATTTTGGACGTAGATTTCAAATTTTTAATCAAAATGATCAAATTTAAAATGGTCGATTCAATATGGCGGACCGAAAAATCAAAACTGAATGGATTTTTTTGAAAATTGATATATATATATATATATGTAAGTTTGACAATTTGACATTAAATATTTTAAATTATATTACATAAAATACATACATTATGTTAATTTCGTTATCTATACGCCTGTATAGGTAGAAATGAATCTATCGTACGGACAGTTTTTCATTAGTATCTCAAAAGTAATAAAGACCTACCATTAAAATTTTGCATCCAGGATTCCCCCTCCCCCTTCCCGCTCTTTAAAATTTCTGCTCATAATTCTGTGTGGGTCATTCCGCATTATATACATTATCTTTATTGTTCGATACTTTTCCATCGAAATGTGCTGATCCGTGTCGCCTGAATTTACTTGTATACATAACTTTTTACCAGCTTCGGTAGCGTAAGCACTGTTGGTGTACAACACAGCGCCTGTCACAGTGATCAAAACACTAAAAGTGAGAAATTCTCTTGAAGTTTGATACTTTATACTGTACTTGTTGCTGATTACTGATACTGTAAGGTACTGCCGTTACACAAGAGCCACACTTAAGCACTACATTTCTGATACTCGAAAAATTGTAAGTATTTAAATTGTGATAATATCGTCAAAGCAAATAGTACAATCATAAGGTTGGACTCATTTTAAAGTTCGAAGCCTCTAGGTTCGCAAAGCCGTGTTCAGTATCCTCTAACTCTGACTAATTGTAAGTGTTACGCGGGCACCCCCGTATTTGAAGTATGGCTATTAGAAAAGAGCTACGTATATTATAAAAATCGTATCATTCCTTTATTATCAGAGGAGGAGCACTTATTTATTGCGTCGGTTCTTCGCGACACATAGTGTGCAGTTTCAACAATCTAGCTTTACTTCATTAAAAAAATCGAATGTCTTCTTACAGGCAAAAAATGTTTACTTGCTGTAAATTAAATGTCTGTATTATATTATAGCAACTTTCATTTTTCCAATTTTTTCAGAGTTATGTGTAAGTTCGTTTAAACGCTTAATTTGTAAAAACAGTTCGATCATTAAAAGTTCATAACTACAGATGTAATCACATTAAAAAAAATTTTCTTTAATCTACTGCAGTATTTATTAAAAATAGAATTCGATCGCATATTTTGAAAATAAAAATGTTCTATTTGGAGTTAGAATTTAAATTTTTTCTTCATCTCTCTTCAGTTAAACAAGATATTTATCAGAAACTATTCAAGAATGACATAGTGTAAAAATTAATATTAGTAAATACAATATTAATTGAAATGAGAATGCTAGTTTAGAGTCCTTTTCGGTACTTATGGAACAAGGAAAATGTTTTTTCATCTAAATGTTAATGTGTTTGTACTGAGGAATTAAAAACTCATAAAGATGTATTATAATGACATACAAGAAAACTATGAAATGTTTTAACTGAAAAATCAAGATCAACAGTTATTAGATATTAATTCTCATGATTATTTTGAAAGCAGCGGTTAGGTCATGACTATTTTTTATTATACTGTTTGTATTTACAGATTTATACTGATTGATTAATTTAGAAACTAAATAATTAATTTGTTACATAATTGTAGTTCATAAATTAATTTTTTAATGAATTGTATTTTGAAAATTCGTAGTAATTATTTGATTGTATTGTCATACTAGTACAGCAAATATGATTCATTATATTCCAAGTTCCCGAAAACTACATTATTAATTTAGTAAAACTGGATTGCTGCAATAGCGCACTGTGCGACGCGATATCCTTCGATATCGATAACTTCGGCCAATATACGTAATAATATTTGTACGTACATGATTTAAAAGGCGGGAATTTGAAGATCCATTTGTCCTAAACAAATGCAGCAAATTATAACGACTCCAAAAACATTAAAAAATTTTGCTCATAGATGAAACTTCCATAGATTTAAAGATTGAATCCTTCCCTTCACAACGACTCCTTAAAAATTGATGTTCGATTTTTTTTCACTGTTTTATGAAAAAAAAATAGGTAAAACGTTCAGTCTAGTATAAAACCGTCATGGTGTACCTTATACTACTGTAAAGTTGGTAACACACATCTCATTCAAAGCTCTATAAAACGACTAAACAAAATTGTACATCAATTTTTAAAATGTCGTTATAAAGACATAGGCGTTTGAATATATAGCATTTTCGAGAAAAAAAAACGTGTCTTTACTTTCTCGCCCATTACATCATAAAAAAAATCTTCGAATAAGATGAACTATGAACTATGAAACTAGAGGTTTCTAGCTTTAAAACGAGTCCCAAGTTATTGTTATACAGGGTGTCCCGCATACTGTGGACAACCGATTGGGAAGTAATACTACACGCAAAAGTGTGTCGAAAAGAAATAAACTATTTGAAAAATAATCGTTAAGATAATATACAGGGTGGTTCATGCAACTTGCACACCTCTATAACTTCCAAAGAATGCGTTGCATGATCTGAAGGGGTACTTATTTCATTTTTGTGAAATCATGAATCGATAGAGCATCAGATCCTGCGTAAAAATGTATTCGCCTTCATATGTCTTGCATGTAATAGTTAATGAGGTATTACCGAAATAATTTTTAATTCGTACCTACTACCTGGAAGCTAGTAGGTGCTCGAACTGATGTCTCTTATCTTGAATATGGTGAGTCCATATGAAAAATTATTTGGATAATATTTCGTTAGGTTTAACTGTGTTTTGGAGAACTCTTTTTTTTCAAGCTTTTTTATACAATCTTATAGATTTCAACGAGAAAACACCGAAAATGAAAATCTTAATGCACGGAATTCATTGGTTAAAAACTTATACGCATATAAATGTGAACACTTTTAAGCCTTTTTAACAGGTTACAGCGCCGCCGTATTGATATATTTGCTAGGTGATACACACAAAATAGGCTAAATACTTTCGAAAAAATCCATTAGATGGCAGCACAAACACGTACGTAATACATAATAACACATTTACTAAACCAAAATGCAAAACATTATACCATGGTCGGGCCGGCGTTCTCAACTCCCACGACGACCTAACCCCAAACCATCTTGGACTGTAACTTCTTTTTGAAATCCTGTATGTGATTCTGTATATTTTAATTACTAGACGCCGAAAACGACCGAATTCCATGATTATTGTTATAAATTTTCAGTTCGCACCGATGAGTACGACATTTTTTAAATTTCCGCAACAATCCACAATCCCGAGCCCAAGTAATTGCTTCTTCTTTACTACTTGGCATGTCTCTAAAGTTAAAATTTCTAATACTTGATCTAACCATTTCAAAATCAACAACAATCTTATTAATAATTAATTTGTGAAAATTGCTTATGTTCACAAAGTATGTGTAACCACTGAATTGCCATCTAGAGGATACGCTCATTACTATTTAGCCGATCCCGCAAATATACCGTACTATCTAACACATGCGCTGAACACTCACGATCTATCCAGCGCATGCGCCGAACAGACCTACCTGCCTCTGCCACTCAACGAATATCCAATATGGCGACGCTCTAACCTGTCAAAAACGCTTAAAACTGCTCATCATTACACGCGTATAACTTATAAACCAGTGAATTCCTAACAACCATACACACATTTTCGGAATGTCTTCATCGATATCTATAGGATCACAGAAAAAAAAGTTCAAAAAAGTTAAGAACACGGAGTTCTCCAAAACGCAGTCGAGCCTTTTGTAAACTATTTATTAGATCTAGGACATATGAAGGTCAATATATTTTTACGCAGAATATGATACCCTGTCAATTCATGAAACAAAAGGTATGTCTCGGACGTCCAATGTACGTCCGTACCGGACATACGTACTTCCCATGGACGTACGATATGTCCGATTTATGTCCTAGGTATGTCCGATAGAGATCCCAGTTACATCGCAGTACGTACATAGGACGTCCCGCGCGGATGTTAATTGGACGTTTGTCGGACACATAGAAGCATGTTTGCACCTTAAAAAATTTTCTAAATATGTAAATATTAGTTTAAAAGAATTCTACAAAAATACCATTGATTATCACATAGCTAGAAAAAGAGGAATTGATCAAATAAAAAGAGTGGGCTTATGCCAGGCGCGAACCTAGTATAAGCATATTAACAGTCGAGCGCCTAACGCGCTGACCCAACCGAGTTCTTGGTAACACGATTAATATTTTCAGATACCATGCGCGCTGATGTACGAGGTAATACTAATCAAGTTAATTTCATTTTTCAACTATTTCTGTGAAATGTTCAAGTTTATCAATGTCCAACAGACTTACAGAATAAATAAAATCTAACAATTTGAAGATTAGTTCATTTTTTTACGGAAGAAACGTCGAAAAACTAGTTTTTTTCAAACAAAAGCGCCGCGGACTTAAAAATCTGGAAAAATTCATAAATTATATTTTGAGTATAATAATAGAAACACAATATAGCATCCGAAAACGTACGAAATAATGTAAGTCCCACGTCCCTGGCAAGTACGAAGTAATCGAAGTCCCACGTCCGTGGTACGTCCGAAATTTATGTCCGAGGGATGTCCCACGGACGTAAAAACGAATGTCCATGCGACGTCCGAAATTTTGATCCAAGGGACGTCCCATGGACGTACACGACGGACAATGGACGTATCGGACGCAAAACGGACGTCCCATGGACGTACGGTGCTATCTGGGTTACCTACAAAGAAACTGTTACTGTCATATTGTCCTCGTTATACTGAAAAACTTTGGTTCATACATTTTTCTCATAGCTTCTAAAACAGCGGAGCTAATGGAGTTGTAATGTATACTAGACCACCCTTTACACGAGATTTAACGTTAATTCGTTCGAATAAACGAATAAAAAGGTTGATTTTGTCAAAGTTCTAGACCAGAACAGTCTCGTAAAGATTTACCCCTTTCAGCAACACGTTCGGTTAATTTACAGCGACGTAATTTCATGCGTCGACACGGCTAAATTTTACAACGGGCAAGTTCCCCCACGGGACTCGTATAACACGAACCAAGGGACATTGTCAGAACGACGGAAACGGTATTTTCGGTTTGTGAACTCTTCAGCTGGCAATTACAGTGGTGGACAAAAGTATAAGACACTTCATATATTTGTGTATTTCGCACATTCGAAAAAAAAGAATTGCACATTTGACACGTCCTAGCTTTTGTGCTATTTCTATAAATGAATATACGGAAACATAAGTAAGCAGGACATACAATGAAAAAGTTGGAGAAGAATATATAAACATGAACCGACTTTGGTTGGACAAAATTATAAGACACCAATAAAACATTGACAATTTTTTATAAATATGTCAGATCAAACCTTACATTAACATTTGGTGGGGCTTCCGTTTCCGGTGTGATTAGTGTAAGAGAGGAGAATAAGTGGGAGAGAGAAATCGAGAAGTGTGAAAGGGTGCTGTGGTAGAAAAAGGAGAAAGGAAGGTGGTAAAGAGGAGAGGAGTGGGTGGGAAAACGGTGGAAGTGAGTGGCTGCTGGGAGGGAGGGAGAGATAGAGGAAAAGAGAAAAGAAAAGTGAAGTAGAAAAGTGAGGTTAGGTAGTGAGAGTAGGCTGAAGAATTGGCGGCAGGAGAACTGGGAGAGGAAACAGAGTGGAAAAGGATGTTGCATGATAAGGCAGAACAGTGACATTAGCGGCATGAGTGACAGGGAGGAGAGAATGAAGAAAGGCGAGAAGAAATGGCTAGAAGCAGCGAAAAGGTGGTAAAGCAGGAAAATATAGGTAGAGAAAGGGCTAGAAGCATGGGAAGTGATGGCAATATAGCGGACATGTGGAAAAGAAGGAGGGAAGGTAATGATGCAGAAGGCGGAGAACAAGGGGTAGGAAAAGAAGATGGGTTTATGGAAAGTAAAATAACGAAAAGATCACCTGAGAAAAAAGACAGAAAAGAGCAGGGGAAGAATGTATTAAAGGGGAGTGAGGGAGAAATGGAGAGGATACTGGCAACAATAAGGGGAGAAATAAGGGACGGGTTCAGGGATATAAAAAGCCAGACGGAGGAAATAAGAGGGGAGATGGAGAGGGTAGTGGATGAACTAAGGAAAAGAGAGGAGAAATGGGAGAGGGAAAGAGAGGAAATGATGAAGAGATTGGAAGAGCTAGGGGAACGATTAAGTATTATAGAGAGAAAGGAGGGGAAGGAAGAGGACAAAAGGAAATACAGAGAGCTGGAAGAGAAAGTGAAGAAAATAGCAGAATGGGAATTAGGATTGGAGGGGAAGGTGGGGGAGTGGGATATGGAGGAGAGGATAAGAATGATTGAAAGGAAATGGGATATGAAGGAGAGGGAGGAGAGAAGAAGAAATATTCTAATAAGGAATATAAAGATAGGGGAGAAAAGTCTAAGGAAAGAGGCAGAAGAGATTCTAAAGGGCAGAGAGGAGGGGATCGAGATAGGGGAGGTCAGAAAAGTGGGAGGGGAGAATGGAAGAGACAGAGGGATGGTAGTGGTGAGGTTAGGAAATGTGGAGCAGAAAAGGAAAATTATGGAAGGAAGGAAAAAGATGGGGGAAAGGATTGAAAGAATTGAGAATGACCACACATGGATGGAAAGAAAGATGCAGTGGGAGCTAAAGAAGATTATAGCGGAAGAGAGGGGGAAGGGGAGTAGGGTGTGGGTAGGATACGGTAAGATCCAAATAGAGGGGGTGTGGTGGATGTGGAATGAGGACAGACATGAGCTGGTAAGGGGGAAGGAATCAAGGGTGCTGTGGAAAAGGGGGGAAGAAGAAAGGGGGAAAGGGGGAAGCGAATGTGGGAATAAGGGAGAGAGTAGATGAGACGGTAAATCAGGAGGGGAATGGAAGGACAAGGAGCAGAGAGAAGGGGATCAGAGAATGGAAAAAGGAGAGAGGAGTGGAGAGAGAAGTATGGAAGGTTGCTTTCTGGAATGTAGCAGGGTTAGCAGGGAAGGATGCAAATTTCTGGAAGGGGGCGAACGACTGGGACCTTATAGTATGGACGGAGATATGGGTAGAACAAAGGAAAATGGAGAAAATAAAAGAAAACCTACCGAAGGGGTACAAGTGGAAGATGCAACCGGCAGAAAGAAGGAATAAAAAAGGGAGGGCAATGGGGGGGGGAATGATGATCGGAGTAAGAGTAGTGGGGAAATGGACGGACTAATGCAGGTAACGGTGAAGATTGGTGGAGAAGCATGGAGAGTGGTAGGGGTATACGTTAATGGGGATATGGAGAGAAAACTGGAAGGTATAAGGAAGTGGGTAGAGGAGCAGGCCCAAGGAATGCAAACGTTAATAGGAGGAGACTTCAATGCCAGAACGGGTGAATTAGGAGGGTTAGAGGAAGGAGAGGGAGGGGAAGAGATAGAGAGAAAGTCTAAGGGTAAGAAGGTGAACAGAGAAGGAAAACAGTTGATAGATTTTTTGGGGGGAGTAGGGTGGGGGATATTGAACGGATGCTTGAGGGGGGGGGGGCGAGGAAGTGGAATTTACGTATACAGGAGGAAGGGGGGTAACGGTAATCGACTATGTGTTAGCAGATTTTGAGGTTAGAGACAGGATAGAAAAGATAATAATAGAGGATAAGGTGGACTCAGATCACCACCCGGTGGTGGCATGGATAAAGGGAACAAGGGGAGACAGAGGAAAGGGAAATGGGAACAAGAAAAAAACTCCAAGAGGAGTCTGGTCAGAGGAAGGGAGGGAGGGATTCAGGAGCGGAGTGAGTTGGAAGGAGACTGGTAACATGGGGGTAGACGATGAGTTAGGGATAAGAGCGAAAGAAATAAGGGAAGCGATAGAGAGGATGGAGACGAGAGAACAACAGAACAACAGAAAGGAGAGGGAAGAGCTCATAAGAGAAATAGAGGGATTGAGAAACGAAAAGGAAGTATGGGAGATGGTGAACATAGAGAAAGGAAGAGGAGAAATGTAGGGATTGACGGAATTGATATGGAGGAATGGACAAGTTATTTTATGTGACTGCTGGGGGAGGGGGGGGGGGGTGGTTGGAGAAGAGGGTGGTAAGAGGGTCAGGGAGAGAAAGAGGAATAGACGAGGAAAGGGAAATAGGGTTAGAGGAGATAAGGAGAGTGGTGGGGACACTGAAAGACAGGAAGGCGATGGGGAAGGACGGGACTCCAAATGAGGAATGGAGATATGGGGGTGAGGAGGTGCCAAAGTGGATGTGGAAATTCTGTAACAGGGTATGGAGGGGAGAAGGCTGGCCAGAGGAATGGAAAGAGGAAACCATTGTCCTGATTCGGAAGAAGGGGAGGGGAGGAGGGTGGAGGATTTTAGGGGGGTAACCATAATGCTAACCATATACAAGGTTTACGTGGGAGTACTAGCGGAAAGGCTAAGAGAGGAAATAGAAAGGAAGGGAATGATTGCTAAAAACCAGACGGGG
Source organism: Sphecodes monilicornis (assembly GCA_913789915.3). Taxonomy (NCBI): domain Eukaryota; kingdom Metazoa; phylum Arthropoda; class Insecta; order Hymenoptera; family Halictidae; genus Sphecodes; species Sphecodes monilicornis. The sequence continues at coordinate 18,842,016 of OU565297.1, read as the reverse complement.
TTCAGGCAGGGAATGGGGACCATGGAGAGTGTTTATATCATGAACTACCTAATAAATAAGCAATTAACGGGGGATGGAGGCAAGATGGTAGCATTCTTCGTGAACTTGAGAGCAGCCTTTGATGCGGTGGATAGGGGGGTAATATGCGAGGCAATGAGAGAAAGGGGGGTGAGAGAGGGACTCAGGTGGAGAATCGAAGAAATATTGCGAGAAACAAAAAGTAGGGTTAGAATAGAGGAGAGGGTGGGGGAGTGTTTCTGGACGGCAAGGGGAGTAAGACAGGGCTGTCCGCTGAGTCCCTATCTATTCAATTTAGTGACAGCAGACCTGGAAGGGGAACTAGCAAAAGGAGGATGGGGGGGAGGGGTAAAAACTAGGAGAAGGAAAAGTATGCTCCCTAGCATATGCGGACGACATGGTGCTACTAGCGGAGGAGGAGGAGGATATGAGAGCCACGGTGGGCAGACTGGAGGGCTACTTACACCGAAAAAATCCGGAACTAAATGCGGGGAAATCGAAGATGATGAGGTTCAGGAAGGGAGGGGGGAGATGGAAAAAGGTAGACTGGAGGTGGAAAAGGAGAAGGACTGAGGAAGTAAAGAGTTTTAAATACTTAGGATACACATTGCAAAGCAACGGAGGGCAGGAAGCGTGTGTGAGAGAGAGGGTGAAAGCTGCAGAAAAAGTGTTAAAGCAAGTATGGGGGATTGGGAAGAGAAAGTTCGGGAAAGACTGGGAAAGAAGGCTATGGCTATGCGATAGGTTGGTTTGGACGGACCTATGGGGCGGAAATCTGGGGGTGGAAGGAAAGGACAGAGATGGAAAGGATGCACGAAAGATGGATAAGATGGACTATGGGACTGGAATGGAGGACACCTGGGTATTTAATAAGGGAGGAGGTGAAGAGGGAAATGTTGAGAGGAAAAGGGGGGGAAAGAGCTTGGAGATTTGAAAAAAAGATGATGTTGGGGGAGAGGGTAAATGAGATAGCGAGAAAATGTTGGGCGGAAATAAGGGAAAGAGGAATGAAAAATAGGAAAAGGTCGAAATGGGAGGAGGAGAGAGCAGGGTTCTTTAGAGATAGAGGCATGGAGATGGAAGAGATGGAAAATAGGAGGCTGGAAGGGGATCTAGAATATGCGGAACTTGAAGGGAGGGACAGTGCGATACAGGAGGAGGAGAGGTGGGAAAGAATAAGGGAATCAAAATGTAACAAATGGTATAAGATGGTAATCATAAGCGAAATACCGAAATGCCTCAGGAAAGGATGGAGTGAGGACAAGTGGAACAGAGTAATAAGGTTTAGGATGGGAAACGAAATTGGAGAAGCGAGGTATTGGGAGGAGGAGGGGAAAAGGAGATGTAGAATGTGCGGGGAAGAAGAGGAGAGCTGGGAGCATATATAGGATACATGTGGAGAGGGAAGGGGAATAGGAAGCTGCTGGCAGGAGGTGATAGGGACAATTCTAGGGGAGGAAGGAGAGGGAGATCAGTGGCTGAAAAACCAGGAAAGGGCGAGACAAGGGAAGGGGGGCGAGAGGGAGGAGAGCATGAGTGAGTATGCGAAAGGAGATGAAAGGAGAGAAAATGCGGAGACGGAAGACGGGAATGGATGGAAGAATGAGTGCGGTGTAAGTGTGTCTCTCTCTGGCTCGATCTCAAATGCGGCTCGATTGTAGATTTAGTGTAAGTTTAGGCTAAGCAAGAATAAAAGAGTTGTATTTATATATATTGCTGTAATTATATTTAGCGTTATATTTTACGTTTAGGATCTATAAGGCGTAGTACGTAAGGGCGTAGTATATAAGAGAGTAGTTTTAAGGGCCGGAAGCTGTGTAATTCCGAAGGGAATACGGTAATTATATAGAAAAGGTCTACGTACTCCGATTTTGATGAAATTTTAATATATTATAGATTTCGACATTTTGAACAACTTTTTCCTTTTCCAATATAGGGGGGTCGCTTTTAGTTTTACAGATATTTGCAAAAAACTATCGGTAATGTTAATTTCATAACGGAAACCTTCTTTTTAGAAACACTGGGTGCGTGTGAAACACTGGGTGGGTGTGTGTGGTATTATCGTTTCTCATCTCCACAACGTGTTTACAAACAAAAAATAAACAGATGCGGCCCGAAAATCCAGGAAATGTCTTTGAAAATTGAAAGCTCAGCCTATCTATGTATGATCAGAGTTATCTACAGGAGTTAATTCTGCTTGTTTTTTCTGTTATTCCATTTCCTGGATTTTCGGGCCGCATCTGTTTATTTTTTGTTTGTAAACACGTTGTGGAGATAAGAAGCGACAATACCACACACACACACCCAGTGTTTCACACGCACCCAGTGTTTCTAAAAAGAAGGTTTCCATTATGAAATTAACATTACCGATAGTTTTTTGCAAATATCTCGAAAACTAAAAGCGACCCCCCTATATTGGAAAAGGAATAAGTTGTTCAAAATGTGTTGCTACACAACATATTTAAATTTCATCAAAATCGGAGTATAATGACCTTTTCTATATAATTACCGGGAATACAATAAAGTCAATACATACATTAACATTTGGTGGTGCCTAACCAAATGGACACCTAACCAACGTTTTTCGAGTGATTTGTATAACTGTTTTATTCAATTCTGTTTCATTATGTTCCAACTTTTTATTATACTTTCTTTCAGTTCATTACTATTATTTTAGTAATGCCTCCCATATGCATACACACTTCTAGCTAAGACGCTCCAACATTTTCAATAACATATTAATCGATTAGGCGGGCGGCCCACTTTTAAATTTTTATATCTTTTGAAACAACATTGTTGTGCAGCTTCTTGTGATATAAATAGCAGCATTATCCTGCTGAAAAATGTAGTCACATCTTGTAATGTGAACCGCATACGTATTTAATTGTTCGTCTATTAATTTGATATATCTATCCCTAGTCATGCAACCGGATATAAAATTTATTTCCGTTTTCCCATAATATACTATACCAGCCATTGCCAATGTACGGTCGCCATCCATTTGACGGGATTTTCTCGTCAAATAATTTAAAATAAAGATAATATTTTGGAATTCTTTTTCTTAAAACATACGGTTGATAAAAAAAGCTTACTGTCCTTAATTTGCACACTCTTTTAGAATACAAAAACATTTTTTTGTTGCGATTCCTGTTGTGGTGTTATTTATAGATTACGGTCACTTCACTGCTTACAAAATATGGGGTGAAAAGGGTGGGCACGTTCACAAGAAAAGTTGTGAACCGATTAAAAAAATTCTTGCGGCATTATATTCGTTATTGTATTGACTATCGCATGAACCAGACGATGAATTTTTGAACACGCATTTTTTTGGTTATTCATACTTTTATACGTAAAATATATATTTAATATATTTTGTATATAACGTACATAAAAGTACATAATTATATTTTGTAAGCCGTGCAATAGATAAATGATACCACAATGGGAACCGCAACAACAACATTTTATGTATATTAAAAGAGTGTACAAACTTTGGACAAGAAGATTTTATCATAAAATTTTGTATACTTACAGAAAAAGAAGTCTAAATATCATCTTTATTTGAAATAATTTGATGAGAAAGTCCTCTTACATCATGGAAATAAAAGATCCATCCATCGGGCGCAGCCAAGTTAAATATTTTCTCATCGCTAAAAATTGCTTTCTTCGCACCGTTAAATGACGTGGTTGTTTTAATTATTTGCTTTTTTGTAATATACGACGCATATTTCTTATATATTTTTTAATCTTTCCATAATTATTAGGACTTTTAGTACATTTTACACAGCACAACGATTTCTCTTTAGTAATTTAGCAATCTCGCTAACGCTATAGTTTTCTGATGGCAACAATGTTATTTAATCAACTTTACTTTGTCTGTCAAAATAGAAAATGAGCTGAGTGTCTTATAACTAGACTGCGAATTTTTATGCATTTATGAAGAAATTGGCTAGCTGAAATGTAAAACAGTAAAAGATTAGAAAAATCGAAGAATATTGTTATGAAGTTTCCAATGTAAAAAAATCTATTAAGGAATGAAATGAATTTTTATTAAATTCTTGTTGCTTACAATCATTGCAAAAAAATTTTATTTTGCATAAATACCCCCAGTTTACTTATAACCCTCTGTGGGTAAGCATGCTTTTATATCTTCCGTGGGCAACCTGGATCGTTTATATTCAGGACTAATTTTTTACTGTTCTAGACTTTCAAAAAATCTAAAAAAATTCTGGAATATGTATTTAAGTCACTATCTTAATATACAGAATCGGACAAAAATTTGAGCACACCTTTTCAAAAGCAATAGTTTTCTAAAAATTGGATCAAATGACTTGAACTTTCTTTTTAATACTAGAAGATTTAGATTACTAGCTATTGTGAAATAGTTGTTCTTTAAATTGTTATTGATTAAAATTGCAAAGAAAAAAGTGGAGGTCATGATTTTTAACTTTTTTATCCAAGCCTAGAATATACACTTAAAATATGTCTTTTGTAGATCTAAGGAAGTTCTATAAGTGTACAAAGTTTCACATAAATCAATTAACGTTATTTTGAGCCATAAATTATTGAAAGCGGCAAAAATCACATTAGCTAGTAAACTAATTCTTCCAATATTTAAAAAAATTCAAGATATTTGGACAAATTTTTAAAAAATTATTCCTTTTTAAAGTTTTTGCTCGATATTTTGTTCCGGCACTGTATAATGCTTGGAACCTCAAATATTTAAAGCATTAATGAAAAAAAGTAGGTATTGCAAAGAACGAAATTCAGCATAAACGATATAAATGTCTCCGGTTGCCCACGGCGGGATAATTGGTAAATTTTTACATTAAGGGAGCCACGTACAATTTCAGTAATTTTTTAATATGTTGTTAAGGTAAAAAAGGTTTAATATCGTAGTTCAGTAGTATTAATAAATAAAAGCATTTTAATAATTAAAAGAGTGACTAGAGTAGGGTTGAGGTTAGGTCTGGGTTATCTTTCCTCCAGTTCCTTCCGAAAGAGAAGCATTGTGTTTACTGTACCAGCACACTCTATAAGATATGAGTGATATCTGGAGATAATTAAAGTCTACCTTGAAAGAGAAATACGTCTATTGTTTCAATAATAGTCAAATATCGTCAATAAATCTTACCCCAAACCTACTCCAACTTTTACTCCACACCAAAACTTTTTTATAAAGAGCGATACCCCACTAAAACCTTCAGAACGTTACTCGGGGTGATGATTTTGACAACATATCAAAAAATTATCGAAATCGTATCGTTTTCCATCGCATGGTCAGCCGATTAGGAGGTGATTCTACATGTAACGAGTCGAAAAGAAAGAATAACATTTTTTCATTTGAACCTTCGTTTTCAAGTAAATCGAGTTTGAAAATTCAGAGAATAAGCGTACCATTAGGTAGAAATTGGCTGTCGCGTCTGATCATGATCAAACAATTCTACTCTGT